>JAPSES010000001.1:14607547-14644955 GCA_029822895.1 Maxillicosta whitleyi
ATAGATAGATAGATAGATAGATAGATAGATAGATAGATAGATAGATAGATAGATAGATAGATAGATAGATAGTTATTAAATGATGAGTTTGTGAAGTTTGATATTTGTTTTTTGTTTTTTTCACAACTGTCTTATATATTATAGGATTTGCCTGGCAGGCTTTATAAGACTCCAAGCCTGAGCTCATCTTCAATATTGAGGAAATCAAAAAAAGGAAGTAAATCAGTCACACTGGACCAACATCCTCTAACTGACCTTTTCTGTAGTGTGTTCTGCCCTTCGTACTGTATACACTTACTGTTTAACACCCTTTAACTGTTTGTTTTACTTACCTAACAACCCTTTGTCAGCATTGGATATGCACATGTCCTTTTCAGCACTAGGCAGGACAAACCCCACCACAAAGCCATCCACGCCGTCGGCCATTAGTGCCAGGCCCAGTACGGCGAACAGCATCCACTGGAAGCGTCCATGGCCACATTCCTCCATGATGCTCTCGTACTGCTCAGGTAGGTTTTCCTCCTCCTCTTCCTGCTGTGCAGCCATGCGGGCTTTCTTTCTGGCCTCCAACCTTGCTGCTCGTCGTGCCTCCTTGATCTCATCTGGGTGAGGAATCCCCTGGTACTCCCCCTCATACATCTGCTCATCATCATCTGCCCCTTCTGTGGCGTCACTAGCAGCATCCTCTTCCTGTGGAGGGTAGTCCGTTTGGTAGGGGTAGCCATCCTGACCACCTCCATCTTGGGTATAGGTGTATTCTCCACCTTCTGTCATCTGCTGGTTCACGTTGTTTTGATACGGGTCATCCATGGTTCCTGACGGTTGTAAGGGGAGCAGGAGTGACTTTGCCTTGTAGCTGACGTACGCTGAAGAAACTCAAGTTGTCAGCTATAATGGCATAATCCTCCCCAAGAGGTGTGTGTTGCAGTCTGCTGGACTCCAGGTGTCTAAGGGAAACTGCAGGCTTTTATGGCCTAGGTTTCACATTTAAAGCTTCAACAGAAGTGATGAAAGCTTCCTACCTGCCTTGATCTGCACAGAGCTGCATGCTGAACCTGAAACACAATGAACATCACAGATAGTCTGTCAGCATAACAGCAAAGAGGTATGCACCCAGGCATTGCTATGCAACAGTTCCCACTGGAACATTTTGTGACCTGCGAAGTCATACTTACATTCCCACCGGGCTTTATCACATTTATATCATGAAAACATATGTGACCTTTGACCTACGAGCGTGGAAAACCTACCACAGAAACACAAATATAGAATGAGTGTTTTGAAAGACATCATTTAACTGTGTCTGATGTTATTCTCACATTAATAATGACCATATCTTCCTTTTTTTCTTGATATTTGTTTGTCCATTTAAATTCTCCTTTCCTATAAATGTCATTTTTTTTGTATTATTTGTTACTACACATTTGGTTTACTATAAATCATCCATTTTGATGAAACAAAAAAACAAAGCAGTTGCAGGTAAATGAGCATTGTTTGTGGCTCCCAGTTTCCCTGTAGGCTGCATGTCCTTCACATACAATGACATAATCTCATATCCTCCACTCTCAGATGCTGTAACGGCATTTTGATGCACCACACAGCAGAGCCACAGTGAATACATATCAAAATCTGTCTTGATTTTCATTGTGAGTCTAGACTCAGCAGGGCACATAAATTACTTTGCGGTGCCTGACATTTTCATGCAAACTGACTTAAAACACAGACAGTGAAATCTGACTCACAAGTACAACATTACAGAAAGCATAGCAGATGTGGTTCATTGTGGTTCACTCAATTAATCCAATTGGTGGTCATTTTACTGATTATAAATCTGTGAAAAACAACTTGTTTGAGCTCAGTGCAGAATGAGACAAGTTGATTAGCATTTCAAACAATTAATTATTTTAAACAAATGAAAAGTTGATGAGTAATTTGAGTTTTAATTTAATTTAATTTATAAATACAACTTTCCCCATTATGCTTTGGCTTCCAGTCCTAAAATTTAAGTTGTTTTAATTTTTCACAATTTTTCTTATTAAAATCCATCACAAAATTATTGTAACTACAGTGGCCCAGAGGGGCAATAGCCCAAAAAATTATCCACAATTACAGAAAATTAGATATGATATATTAGGGAAAAAAAGAAGCATCTGAAAAAATAAATGTAATCCTTACATTAAAAAAGCATAGGCTGCACATTTTTGAGGCGTAGCTTACGTAGGTAATGCTAAGAAAGTAACCCACCGGAAGTGGAGGTCAATGTGCCTCCTCTCAAAATAAAATAGGCTAATTGTAAAACTTAATGTAGCTAATACTCATCAAAATATCATTAGATACAGGGAAGTGAACAATTCAACACCACAATCACACAATTTCTTACTTGCATTGGTAGTTCACAAAGTTTCAGTCAACTTTCTGCATTAACATTAGCTTAGCAATGAACCTTCACACAGTCCACACAACGGCGATTTACCAATGAAAACAAACCCAAACTATGACCATTTAACACCCGGACATAACCTTTAGCCGACATGGGAACCTTATTTAATTGTTTAACCATTTTGCAACGTATATTAATGTAAATATTTTTTTAAATAATTGTATTTTAATCGCACCAATATCCACTTTCATTGGGTTACTTCCTTAGCATTAGCCACATTAGCTTGAGGCCTTAAAAATTTTCAACCAATGCTTTTATTTTTTAGTAGTGGCTTTAATTTTAAAGCAAGAGACTTTTCAGGTAAACAGCACACCCTTTAATTGAAAAGGTGGACGATGTTATTTTTTCTTTCTTTTTTGATAAATCTTATATAAAACGTGAAAGGGTTTTCTTTTTTTAGGCATATGAAGTTTTAGATTTTCAAACACTTTAAAAAAATGTATATAATAAAATATATTAATATAAATATATTTTTGATGTTGTTCAATTTAATTTTGAGACACTTTTTTGTAGAATTCTATTTTTTAGGAGATTAATATTATTATTTCTTTTTTAAAATCATACAAGTTTATTTTATTTCTTTGTACAAAGTAATGTTTTCTTTACAATTTTATTTTAGGAGGGTTTTTTTTTCATGCAAGTGTATTTTTATTTAAGAGGTACAGTTATTATTTTTTTCAGATACTTCTTTTTAAATAACTCACAGTCTCTTTTTTATAGTGGATAATTTTTTGCACCTCTGGGCCATCGCAGTAACGTTGCTGAGTTACTTTTTTTTTTTTTTTACTGACAGGAGGCCAAGTTATCGGACAAGTTATTGGACTAAAAGGAGAGTTGAAATCAGTGCTAACAATGGTTTGCTAAAATGTAGGCCAGAAATAGACAAAAGAAAGGAAAATTAACTTCCTGCTCAATGAACATTTAACAGCTATTTCAGTAAGAAACTGTCAGTGCTATTGGTTTTTCAGCTTTTAAAACACTCAAGTTATATATTCTGCGCTAAAATTGACCAAATTAACAGTAATTGTGCGTAATGTACCATTTTCAAACCATATGTAAACATTGTCTAATTACTCATGTGTTTATTTACCTCTAGGCTATAATTTATGTTTTAGGCTGAACAGTAGGTAAGTATTGAGGCTAGACTACTAACAGTCACAGCTCATGCGTGTAGGTGGTTGGTTTGGTTTGGGTTGGTCTGTTCTGGTTTGGAGCCAGGATGATGAACACTATAATTTAATCCAGATTAAGACGGCAGATTTTTCATTTTGCCCTTCCTGCCTTACATTATTGTTTCATCACGAAAGGCATGGAGGTGGCTGACAGTGGCAGTGGATTATGGGTTTTAGTTTGAGACACTAAAATGTTGAATTAAACCACAGACACACATTTGGTTTTGAAGTCTCTGAATGTTTTGTTTTTATTATTTATGCATGAATTATTTTTGATGCAAGGAAAAATAAGAAGAATTGCCCTTCTGATCCCAATGATCTCAACTTCTGATTTTATTCCTTTTGTCGTTTATTGTTCTTTTTTTAGTTTTATTTTTAGCGAAGTGAAGGAAATATGAATAATTAATGGGAAAAAGAGGAAGGATAGATGCTCAGTGTTGACGACAGAGTCAGTGTAGCTGTCATGATCGTGCTACAGTACTTTTACTCACACAGCTGCCGCTTACATAACAGTTTGCCTGCTTGGACTTGCACTTCCCCCCCTCTGTCTCCAATCCGTGTCGTTTACCTATTGATCTGTGTATCAATACCTTTATGAATGTGTAAACACCAATTCCAACATCAAATCTGCTTTTATGTCTGAGACCAGAGTTTAAATAAGTCATGATCCACCTTCCTCTCAGAGCGTTCCAGTGTTAAAAAGTCAAAGAGTTCCCTTTGAATCATGAAAATCAATGTGAGTCAGAAGTTTAACAGGAAGCAAAGAGGTCACTGGGTAATTTAGTCGACAAAAAGCAATTTCAATTTCACAAGTGACCTTTTACTGTTAAGATCATTTATTAGTTTGACTGAGCCAAACTCGGTTGTCTTTACTTCGTCAGTTTCTCATTCTGCACAGACTACAGGACCGATGCATGTTGCATATTAATGCTGTGATGATGGGCTTTGTGGGGAACAGACATGTATATGTGTATCTTCTATACCTGCTGTGTAACATGGATCAGTAAACCTTTTCAGCTTTACTCTGTAATTTTTATTCATTCACAGTTCTCCATTTTCAGAAACTGAATATTTCAAGGATTTTGCTGTCAGTATTTACCTTATTGTTGTAACAAAATCATTAATCAACATTGAAATTCATACCTTTTCTCGCTTGTCAGTGATTTTATAATTATTTTTCTCCTCAGATGCACCAGCTGTTTTGTGCATTTTGTCTTTACATGTTCATTTCTTTGTACAAATGCTTTTTTGTTCTGTTGTTGTCTGTATAATGAGATTTTATGAAAAGATTTGACTTTGTCACACATGTGTAGTTTCCTATCTGAAACTCTTTGTTGCTTTTTTTCTTTTAATCATTGCAAGTGAGCTGAGGCTCACAAATATAACTAGGAAAACAATTACAAAATAGATGATAATGACATCTGAATGAGCATTTAATCAAAACCTGACAAATGTACATGCAGGGATCACACAATGTCTACCTTAATACCTGTTGACATGTTTTTGGAAGTAAACTGAAGCGTCTAGAGTATATCCATGTAGCCCATGTATTTTAAGCCATTATTGATTATTTACTAAATGTTTATTACATAACACTCCAGATACAATAGATATGAGGAAGTGGTTTGATGACTGCAAAGACCACAGATTGTATAAATATTTAAAACCATCTATTCATCTGAAGTTTGTATCGAGGTTTTACCTGAGACCTGAACTACTCAACTGTCAAAGAAGTGGAGTCACTGTAATCTCAGCTCCTCTATGACCTCGGGAGGTCAGAGGACGATCCCTCATGATTTCTGTCTGCTAACCACCCAAACACTTATTGCAATTCCAATTTCTTTTTGGAAAACAGTCATCGAAGTAGGTCAGGCTCAGACCTGTGGGTGTTGTGAAGCATGCTACTGCAATATACTTATTTTATTTCCATAGCTTCTGCTATAAAAACACCACCTGTCTCAAAGCCTGATCGGAGACAGGAGAGTCTTTTTGTTTGCAGGCAGAGACTTTCAAAAGGTTGTGGAAAAAACATCCAAATCCAATAGTTTTAGCCAAATTGAATCTCAAATACATTTACTGTTTCAAAGCACTGATATTTGTTACAGTTGTTGGCTGACTTGATTGTTTTGTTGACAATGATGCACTGGAGGCTACACTTTAAAATGTATGGATTGTTTCATAGTTGTATAGATATATTGATTATTAAACAACTTTATACTGAATTAAGAACATTCTGCTCTTGTTACTACAAATAAAACCACAAAAATAAAAATGTCTACTGATATTTCTTTTTTTTTTTCCAATTCTAGATGATCTCTCAATTCAATCCCCTGATTTGTCCCCCAAAACAACAAAGTATTCCACAAAACAAAATAGGATTTCATTTTAAAAAAGTTTCTTACCTGACTTAGCATTCCCTTTGCATAAAAATGACTTCACAGCAAAGCAAATTAAAATAAAAATTGCAAAAGTCCGAATAACGGTAGTCTACATGTCAGTTTATCCTAAGGCCGTGCTGCAGCCAAGGCTAAGGGATTAGGATCCAACCTCACGATCCCCCCCAACCAACACCACCCCTCCCACACCCAAACTCATCCCCACAGGAAACTCCCGGAATGAGCCTCCCCACCCCCTGGATGTGATGGTACAGTCCTCTGAGTTTAAATAGCAACAGGCTCCAATGGCACTGAGTGCAAGCTGTGAAGACACACTATTTTTTAGCTCTAAAAACAAACTTCACAGAGACAGGTCAGAGGTCATTGTCAGCTGACAAAACAGCAGTCATAAAAAAAAAAATGCAGGGTTTGTGTTGCTCAAGGATATTTCAGCAGAGCAGATGCTTGTTGTCATGGAGACTTGAATCTGGTCCCTCAGTAGCCTGCAGTCAAGTTTAAGTTAAGACATTTTAAAGGATTTGAAGGATATATTTCCACACAAAAGCCCAAGAAAATGCAAAAGTTGTTTTAATTTCACCTCAGTGACACTTAATACTTGTCAGGGAAATATGTGAAACTGAACCATTTCACCACTTCAGTGTTTGCCTCACTGAAAGTCAAATCCTCAATGTCAAGAAGAAATGATATGGTCATTTAACATTGTCACAGTGGACTGTGGCAGCATGTTTTTGTAATGGTTGCCAGCAGTCATACAAGCCCAGATGAAGCCTTATGTCCCAAAAGCAAAGGGATGCATTGGTGCATTAGCTGCTAAGTATCTTTGAGTCAGACGCTGAACCACTACAGTAGCTGCTCATCCAACCAAATTTTACTCTTTAATTGGAATGGAAGGGCTGCCGTTGTTTGTTTGGGTGTGGATGAGTGCAGAGGTGATTATGGATGTGCCTGAGTGGCACCAAGTGCTGGAAATGGATAATCATAGCTCCGCTGTGCTATATCATTCCTGTGGTTTACATACAGAAATATAGAAATGACTACTCTTGTGGGACTGGTGCTACTGAAAGAACCTTTTATACAACGGCAGGATAAAGCAGATTGAGCTAGGTCTTTCACAGATGAAAGCATTCTGCTGCAAAACATCTTTATTAGTCACATATGTTTGACTCAGGCGTCAGGAAGCTTTTCCCTGTAAGTCTTTAAAACTCGCTGGGAAAATGCAGTTCTGAAAAGTACAGTTATCATCTTGGAAAGAGCAACCAAAAAATGGCACTCAAGTCAGTCCACTACTTGGCAGCTATCTTGTAGCAAGTTTTTCATTCAGTGTAGCCATCAGTCTGCAAACTCATCCACCCCCACAGCACAACATGGTACAGCCTGCTATGGGACATCATTATAGAGAGTAGATGTCTTGCATAGAGGCAAAGCTCTCTAATCCGAAGGCCAGATAATTCGAGTGCAAAGAGGATTAGCTCCACCCCAGCAGAGCCATTGGCTAAATTTAGCCCCATACTCTCTGTCTTCACCAGTCTCCATTTAAACCCTCCTCCAAGCCCCGCCTTTGACTCCCTTTACTCCTCCATCCGGGTACACTGTCCACCAATCACACGCTGCAGGTCATCATTATGCCATCATGACATTTTCAGAGGCCTGCAGTCAAATAATCCAGAATGTAGCCTTGATATTCAGCCCCTGTAGAGGGATAATAGAGTGATAGTGAGCGCATCTTGGTGTGATCATATAGATGCGAGTTATCTCTGAGAAGGAAATGAAGTGAGTGTTCAAGTAACATGCTATTTTTTCCAGTGTCTGTGAGCTTCATCCTCTGCTGCACATATTGGGATTACAGTTAATGGTGTGTGCAGACCTGGTTTAGGAGGAGCAGGGCACAGCCAGCATCACACAGACATATCATGCAACCCAGAAAATGATCAGCTTCCGGGGGAGTATTGTGGATTATGGGAAAGAGTCATAAACCCACTCTGTGTCTCTGTTCTGACTGGTTTCACTTGAAACTACAGTCACCCAGCAAATTGCATGCACTTTGTATAAATATTCCTTTCCACTGACCCTTACACTGTTATTCTCATTCCATTCTCTTGAGTCAATACGATGCACAAAATGTAAACTTTGATATTGATTTTGCTTTGTGGGTTTCCCCTTATACTTGTCTGACATACACTTGAAAATACTGTTATTTATACTTCTTCAGAATTATCCAAAAAAGATGAAGCAGCCCCTTGGGTTGTCCCTGTCACCTACTCAACTTTTAGCTGTGTTTTCCTCCTTTAAGTGCCTCATCTTCTGTATGTGGGCATGAAATAACTTCAAGATAACAAGGTAGAGCAGAACAGAGCAAACAAAACCCTGCTGGTGCAATTACTGCAATACAGTTTTGCTCTATATTTTCTCTGCTAAGTGGAAGTAGTGTCGGTGTCAGGTTTTCACTGATAGATTTTCTTTTAAACAATTGCAGAGTATCGCAGTACATGTAATAAGGGCTAGGACCCTGAAACTCTCAATCTCTTGCATCTTACTTGATCTTATAGTATGTATACGTACATGATACTGCTTTCATCTTTATTTTTAACATCTGTTTTCTGATCCAAATGCTTGTTTATTAGATACCCGTGTACAAAAAAAAAAAAAAAAAAGGCAGGCAGACTTTAGAGACATCCTTACAAAACAGTGTGATGTAGAGGATAACATGTTGTATATGAAGTTACGATTTTTCCACCCACACTTGGGTAAATATTATATAATTACATCGCACAGTTAAACCACTAGACTGGTGTCTTTATGTAGAAATATTGAGGAAGATGAAATCTGAGATAATGTAGCAGTAACAATAATACAGGCCGTTTCTGTTTATTTCCCAACTGAGCCTCTCCTGAATTATCTGTATGGAGTCGCTTTACCTTTACTCCTCCTGTTTGCTCGTAATTAAAGATGGTAGATCTGAGGGAGTTAATCTTCTGAGCTTTAGTGAATGGAGGTGGGGTGTAGAGGTAGGTGGGAGGCAAGTACGGTCCGACCTCCCACAATCCCTTTCCTCTGGTTGGACACGCCAGCTGGGCTTAAGTCACCTGACCTGCTGTTTGGCATGCATCCAACACTGCATGTGTACTTGCATGGGTCCATTACACAAAGATAATAAAGTTAGGCTACTATATAAGACAAGACAGTACCTGTAGAAGAAAAAAAAAAAAAACAAACACCCTGTTTGACAATAAAGCACAGTTCAATGAATCAGGATTTTAAAACTGACAAAAGCAGAAAATTTGTGTGATTTATATTGTGGTGTGTGTCCGACAAGGACAATAAATCCCATCTGAAGGGATCAGCAGGACTTACTGACCTGCAGAACCACAGACAGTGACACCTTGTGGATGTAACTTGAGCTGAAATTATGCATAATGTACTGTATATTTTTAATTACAAAAAAAAAAAAAAAAAAAAACATTTCCTGCCCTTTTTCAGTGAATGCCTTTGTATCAATGGTTTAAATCGGTGCCATTACCTCTGATAAAGTCTTTCCTGATGTTCGTCTAGCCTCTCAAATATTGGTTTTCCATGGCTGATTTGCTAGTTACCATGGTGGCACAGCATATGGCAGGTAAATTATCACTTTTAATGCACAGTGGCAGGCTCTATCAGTGAAATTGCACCATACAATTTTCTGACACATTGAGTCGTTGAGACAGATATGAAAAATGAGGAATGTCTGACAAAAGAAAAAAAAAATCACACATTCACAGCCAATTTACAGCTGACAGCAACTCTGTTTTTTCCGTGTTTGTATCTGTAAGGTTATTTCATTTGATTGCACTGTTGTCAGACCTTTGAACAATAAACATGCATCACTCTTGCCAAAATAACAATGATCAGAAAATCTAAGACAAACCATTGAAGCATGTTGTTTGATGAGAATGATACAGGTCAAATATTTATTATGTATGTTTTTTAGCATTCAACCTGACACAGTTATACATGCCTTTCACTTGAATATATCCTGGAGGTGCGTAGCATCAAATGTAAATATCCATAACAACTAAACCTTAATACAAGCAAAATATTTTTCCAGCAGGAGTTTTATATATCGAATGCAGACAGGCCAAATGTGGTGTAATATGGTTGAAATGAAATATTTGACATACATAAGGTACTGAGTCAGAAACAGTCTTCTTTTGCTATGGTTCAGCATGCAACTCCAAGTAAGGAAAAACAAAAACACAGCAACAGCCACATGACACAGTTGAGTGAGGAGAAATGTGGACAGTCTTGTTGAATGTAAGAAGCTTTTCAGTGAATTGTGTGACACTGCATGCACTACTCTGAAGGCACTTCAGCCAAATGATATGCCTCCTGCTCCTTCTCCCTCCTCCCTTCTCGTGCAACTTGTGTGTTTTTGTATCTCTGTCCAAGTGTTTACTCTGGCCGGGGTTTTTTCCGCGCTATCTCTTCCATCCTTGTCCATCCAAGTCCTCCAACTTACAAAAACCTCCTTTTATTGCAGCACAAAGACAACTATGTAGTTCTTTGTGTCATGCTTGTTTCCCTGACTCGCCTATGTTCTGGCAGTGCTTCCACATTCTCCCCACGTCCCGCCTCTCCTCCTCCAGACTGCAATAATGTGTCTAAGTGCAGCTCAGCATGGCAGAGAATGGGGACTCTTTTCAATACCACCTGCCATTTATCTAACCCACGGCTGGTTACAGGTGGATGAGAGACAAAGCTCTGAGCTCAGATGTTCATGATGGGAGGAAGGCCACGCTACCTGCTGGGCCTCCGAAACAACCTTTCTGTGGCTCAATTTCACATATTGTGATGGAAATCGAATACCTGGTGTGTCTCTACTACTGTGTGCATGTGTTTGATGAAGTGCCAGATACCTGCTTGTTTTGCAGACAATTGAGCTTTAAAGATGGTACAGTTTCTAGTGAAGGACGTCTTTGTAACGTTCGTGGTGACAGGATCATCTCAGTACAAGTTCCACTGTAAGTCACATCAAAATATCAGCTCAAGGTTGGCATGTAGTAATTTAATTTATGAATTCCACTTAACCATTAAGTCAAGGACATAAGACATCTTCTTGTAAATTCAGCAGCAGATGTTCGTTGTTTATTCAAAGAATCATTTAAAAGAGTAATGATATTTTTTATATTTCCTCAAATGGTGAAAATTTCACTTAAAATTATATTATTTATTTTATACTCCTCTATCCATCAAATTTAATGTAAATCTCAATAGGCTGCTGGCTGGAGCTGAAGACACTGCATTGGAGAATATAGGATATTTATTGTGTTTTTCTCATCCTGCCAAGATGTATTTGTTTGCAAAAGCCAGCAGACTGTAGTGTGATTCATCTTTAATGTTTTTCTCAGAGATGAACCATAGCATTAGATAAGCTATGCTTACAGAGACCAAAACACACTCACACCATGATGGAGAATTTGGATGCAACACTCAGATTTATCTCACATAGGTCAGGTTGCTCTTACAGGTGACCATGAATATGAAGAGTAAATTGCCTTGTAAAAAGGATAAAAAGGATAAAAAGGCAGTTTTGGGTTGCTTTTGGATGAGCAATCAGCAAGATTCTGTCTCAGTCTCACACAGCTCTCACTGTCCCCCTCAAGGGCCATCCTGACATTAGTAACAGTGATTTGATCTGGAAATGTGTCCTCATGCGTTCACGAGGTTCATTTGAAACATTCTGAAGGTTTTTTTCCCCCTGTCTAGCACTAAAATCTGTTTCATTTGTGCCATTCAAAAGAAAAATAGTCAAAAAGAGGCAGAAAAATGTGTAAATGCATCATTTTCTTGAAACATAATCCAACATGCCTGTATTATTACACTGAAAGTTGTGTTAGTGATTTACATTCATTTCTGGTAGATATAAACAACATTTTTATCTGGTCAAAAATATGTATTGTAGAATATCTTATTAACCAGCAGAGGGCAGTTCAAACCACAGGAGCATTTTTTGCTCCATATAAAGGGTGACAAATTGTGTAACAGTAAATGTGATGAGACATGAGTGAAACCTTCTTACAAAGCAGAAGCATCTCACACCTCACAGTTTGTCACCACCGGGAAATCCCAGTATCTGTGAATCAGCCCAATGGGAGTTAGTCTCTACCTCTAAACATGCAACCCAAAAGCATTTAAAAGGCCAGCAACAGTATGATGTTATCATACTGTAGGCGATGGAAATAGATATCTTACTTCATATTTCTATAGAGTATTAATCCTCTGACACATTACGTCCATTTTTCAGAGCAGAATTAATAAGTTATCAGTTACAGTGGTGAATGCACTTGGGGGAAGACTCCTTTGTAAAGAACACTGAGGATGGTGAGAGGCGTAGAAAACACACAGATGTGACGTTCTGTAAACCTACTATTAAACTGTAAAAACTATCAATGATTTTTTTTAGTTTTTGTTAATAGTTAGTTGAGGGTGAAATATGTGCCAAGAGTTCAGTACATGATTAGTTTGAGCAGTTTTTAGTCTTGTACTTTGCCTTCAAAATAAAAGCATAGTAACTTTGCTTAGGGATTCTAACTCTCTGAGGCATTTCAGTCCAGTGTGATCCGGTAACATAGTAGGCATAATAATAACCTATAAATAATGATCCATATTTCCCAACTGTTTTAGAGTAAAAAAGTAAAAGTGCATTATGAATATATGAATAACTTGAACAACATATACAAACTGATATTTCTTGAGAAAAATAAGTGCAATCATAATGTCTCCGACTATCATTAACACAATTTCCAAACCACAGTGGATCTTGAGATCACATTGGGTTTTATTTGGCCCTTGAACTAATTCAAGTATGACACCTTCGATGTTTAAAGGAGTGACATTTTTCTTTTCTTTTTTTCCCTTCTTTAAAAAAAAATGGAATTATGTATTTTAAATAATTTCCCTGTGGTCTACATAAACTGTAAATGTTCTGCTTGGGCCTTAATTCTTCATTAATTTAACTCCACAGGTTCAATCCTATTTCTGAGTAATGACACATGAAAGGCTATTTTGAGTACTGGCCCTTTAAATGCACGCGCCACTTCACGCCCCGCCCCCCCCAGGTTGTTGGCTGTGCTGCTCTGTCCCCAAAAACTGAACATTTTAAGTAATCTGCTTGGAGTTTGGACATATTTTCAGTTTTTACTACAAGTTATCTAGTACAAATATTGTGATGTAACTAGCTGTAGATGTAACAAATTAAGCATAAATTAAAACTAGTTATAGAAATCCACTTCATTGTTGCCAAAATTAATATGAAGATAACTTTGCAGCACCTGGAGGCTTCAACTTAAAACTTCTTGAATAGTTGGGGTCCCCAAATTCACAAATAATGTACCAAAGACTAATATAAATGTGGGTTTAGCTAAATATGACCAATTTAATGTCTTCAGTGTCATTTTTTTTCATTCCATAAATTCACACCAGGGGTTGGATTGGATCATTGAGTTGCCGGTTTTGGCTCACGGGACGCATGTTTGACACGCCCTGCATTAGAAATCGACTGTGGTTATTTTATTTTGAAATACAGCCACCGGAAGTATATAAAACATAGATGACTTGATTCTACAAATGAAAAGGAAATAACTTTATTCCTACCCTGAACAGTCAGAACTTTAATAGAGTCGCAAAACTTTAACCGATAAAACTTGAGTATGTTATACTTGGTAGCGTTAAGTTCACTTCCGGTGGTATGTAAAGTGAACCCTCGTGTAAATGGAGCTTATAATAGCCCTCGTGCAGACTCCGCCCATTAAGTTGTCCTGGGAAACACTAACAACTGTAAGAAAGTGCAGTCATTCCTCCTGTTTCTGACCTGGGGCTGTAGGGAAGGAGAAAAATTAATGATAAAACACTTCACCGGCGCTTATCCGTTTCCACTCTACAGTCCATAACTTAGTGAGAGGACATTTCGGCCCCGGCTAAGTCCATCCATTTGCAGGATTTGTTATCATGTGTCTAAAAGCTGCCGCTTCACGCTGAGCGTCATCTGCTGCTTTAAGGTAAGAGAGTCTTTTTGTCTACTCATGTATTCGATTGAGGTGTTGCTGTGTCTTCCACAATGTACTTTCTGGGGGGTTTCAGGAGTTGAGTATTGGTTTTTAAAATGTTGCTTGGTAGCCATGACATCCTCATTGAGAGCAGGGCCAATGTGGGAGCTTCTCACGTTTCTGTGAACTCAGCGAGAGAGCGAGGAAGGACAAAGTCGTTTGAGCTGAAATGTAAAAGGATACTGAGGCGGGTTACATTCATTTTATTGAAGAGTAAAGGACAGAAATAATATAACATCACTACAAACTTAATGGTAAACAAGAAGGAGGCACTTCAAGGCCAAACTTGGATACTGTAGTGATGTAAGAGTCTGAAAAAACACCCAAAATAGTTTAAATACATCTGAAAATGTGGATATTTTGGAGTCTTTGCTGATTTGTAAGTGCTACGCATGATATATTTGCATAGGAATGGCATTATAACTAAAGTGTAAAGCCCCTATATAGACTTCTACTCTCTTGGTGGGCCTATTTATACTGATACAGATATATTTTTGCCTTCAGTTACACAAGGTTGCCTATAAATTTGGATTACTGTTTGTTTTCAGACACATTTCTCTTTTATTCCTATTCATACATATCACCAGGTGCAATAATTACATCAAGGGTGTCAAACACATTTTTGTTCAGCGGCCACATACAGTTCAATGTGATCTCAACTGAGCCACACCACTAAAATAATAACAGTGAAAGAAGTAAATTTACGTCATGAAAATGTTTACGTTGTATATGATTGTTCAGGTTATTCAGTGTTTTTGTGAATGGATAGATTGTAAATGTAACTTTATTTTTTAAATTACAACAAAGAGAATATTTTGCTGTTGCAGTAGTTAGCTATAGGTTATTATAGTTCAGTATTGTTGCAGTATTGTTCTATATGCGGCACCTGAACTAAAAGCCACCCTTGACTGTTAATTTCGTCAGCATAATGTTTGCATTTCACAATATCATCTCATGGACCAGATTGGACCCTTTGACAAGTTTGTTTTGACTCCCTTGGATTACATACTAAGCCCCAGTCAAATGTTATCTTTCTAGAATAAATGACTTTGCCGCAATAATTTCATGTGATGAGGTAAAGAAAGGAATTATTACAGTTTGAGCAACAGTGTAGAAAATATGTTTTACTTACTGGCATATATGAAATGTCAGTAAGTAAAATGTTTCTTGCATAAAGCACAACTGTTTCATTATAAAGACACTCTTGTGCCGCCTCCAACAGTGCATCATCCAAAAGCAGCTGATTTTTATGCAACTGGGAGGGTCAGCAGCACACATGTAAGTGAAAACGGTAGTCTGCTAATTCATTTGTACTTGCTTGACCTCACCCACTTAAACTTCCTCAAAGGACCAGGCACATAAACATGGCCACAATCTACTTTCCCTAGTGGCAAAACACCCTTTAGTCTTGGGATTCACCATGTACTTTGTCTCCTTCACCTCCAGGGTTTCTTTCTCATGAAAATCAGCACTAATCTGACAACTGCTTGTGGTAGCGTAAAGTTCTCTCTTGTAATTCCTACTCTTACATCCGCATTAAGTGTAATCCTTTTTTAACAGCCTCACACATATGTCAGAACTGCGGAGATTCTTAGATTTCATCTGCAAATAAATAAATAGAAATAAATCTGGACAAAAACGTCAGTGCCAGAATGTGCTGGAGGAGCTCAAAGGACTTGTGAATTTAGAGCCCTGTTTTATTACGTTCTCCCTCAAAGAAATGGCTTTTTATCTGCTGTCAGAGCAGATGGATGACAAATACTGGACACAGTTGTAATCATAGCCTGACAATAGTAGCGTGACCCTCGTGATCACCGGTTCTTCGCTCTTAAAAAATGCTTTGTGACAGGCATCCATCCTCTAGCCTGAGTGAGGTCAGTCGGTCATGGATTCTTTTTAATGTGTGCCTGGCCTGTAAATCTGAGTCAATGTCATTGTGTAAAGGTCAAGAATTCCTATCCTTCTATTAATGTCTGTGCAGGAAATGACCATGTAAAACAGTTGAACTACGTCCTGCAATCTTTTAAAAGCTGTGACTAATTTACAGTATCATTTCCCATCATTAGTTGAATTTTAACTTTTATATTTTTATGGCAAATTTTCATCTAAACTGTAAACTGCAGCTCTCTTCAACTGCAGTGACCTACTGTTGGGTAATGAGCAAAGAGGGAAGTGATACAACAGCACTTTTATAAAATCAGGGTCACCATGTTGTCAGAGAAACAGACATGATTGTCTCTTTGTGCAACCAGTACTCTAAAGTGGAGTGACAGTAAGTGAGCATGTGGTTCTACCAATCTGCAGCTGAATTCTTAAATTGCTAGCAGTCCCAAACCAGTAAACAATCCACACAGCATACACAATTGACACTTTTATTCACTCGGCTAAGACTATCAGGAAAGGACTCCACAATGCTTCCACTAAACAAAAGCTTATTAGTGTGCTGTCTGAGTGTCTTCCAGCTAAGTTGGGGCTCGCTTGTGAGGCCGTTCCACTCAGAAATATGTATTTAGCTCCAGTATAAGAGACAAATGAAAGAGGATCGGTCTCCCATTTGGAGTACTGTAAATTACCATGAGGATTCTGCTGGCTCCAAGCTGAACCCAGCCAATTTCTCATCTTCACAAACCCCTTAATTTAATGATGATCGAGGATAAACACAGTGTCAGCCTTGTAATTACACCTTATTTACTATTGAATGGGAGCATTAGAGGAAGTCTTACAGGTATGAGTGCACTGTGCAGCTCTGCCTTAGGGCTGGGTTTTTATATGCCTGGGAGGGTAACTGCTGAATTCCCTGCTGATATTCACAATAAAGCCTTGACTTAGTTTTTGTTAAGACTGGAATCACTGGAATCCTCTCAGCATGCCAAACAGCAGCCGCACTCACTGTTCCAAAACAGCAGCCATCTCTGCAGCTTGTTCAAACTTTGTGCCTCTGAGTAGTGTCTCATTTCTCCTGGGCCTTATTGGGCTAACTTTGTTGTTAATTTTACAGTGCCAGCAGCACTTCATACATCTGCCAATACAGGCATTCTACAAAAAAACTTGCCAAACTTTTCCATCTGTTAAGTCTGTATATTACTTACAATTTTCTGGTTTTGAAGATGTGTCATAGGGAGATAACAGTTTGGTAAGAAATTGATCTTACAAGTAATAACATTGTTAATTCAATCATGTCTAATTAAAGAATAACCACCCGTAAAATCCAACAATAACTCGTAATACTAATAATCAAATAAGTGTTTTCCAAAGACCATTTTCTGGTAGATTTCAACAGATTTATTTTTGATCTCGCTGAGTATTCTTTTAAAACTTAAATTACATGATGATGTAGATGATTGACAGCTGTAATGACAATTGCTGTCAAGACTCAGACATGTAGGAGGAACAAATCACAGAACAGATGTCAAACCCTCTGTCTCTAGTGCAAGATGTCATGGCTTCACTTTTCCATAGTGGGAGGAGGAAGTGTCCATCTTTATACACCCTCTGTTTACATAGACGGAAATAAATGTTGCAAACATAAAGCAGGAAGCTCCAGTATGGACAAAGATACCAGAACTACTAGATGTAGATGTGACACCGAAAACAACTGGAGTGTCATGGTTGGACTTGAAGGTGTCTGGAGGAAGTATATGAACAGAGATGTAATTTAAATTTCATATATGCTCAAATTGCTTTTATTTCTGCCTGTGAATGTAATCCAGTCACAGGCATTATGTGCTTTATGTGTATATCAGGTGTATTGTCATCCTCTTTTTATTCTCGTGGAGTAGTATCTGTGGTGAGAGGTTTCATGTTGAATAGTGAAGGCTGATTTTTTTTTTCAGAGACCATAAAAATGAGTTGTATGGCCAGTTATGCCGAACCAAAAGGGACAATTTGCACAGTACCTCAAGTAGGCTAACTTGTATTTCGGGTCACCTATCCATCCGTTATCCACTGCGGGGGCAGCTACCTAAGCAGGGAGTCCCAGACTTCCCTCTCCCCGGCCACTCCGTCCATCTCATCCGGCGGGATCTAGAGGCATTCCCAGGCTAGCCGAGAGAGAAAGTCTTTCCAGTGTGTCCTGGGTCTTCCCCGGAGCCTCCTGCCAGGTCACCTATAATAATGTTATTATTTATGTCTAAATTTGGGTTTGTGTTATTATTTCTACATATTTAGCCTACTCTTCTCAAAAGATTTGACCTTATTCCTTCAATGATAAGAACGCATGCGCACCATAGTATTCCTCGGTTGTTTGGTCCTACACAAGATATAAATAAATACATGAGAATCTACATCAACATGTGAAGTATTCCAAAGATCCCCTGTAATTAAATGGTCGAGCAGCTGTTAACCATATTTTGCAGTGGTCTGAATGCTTTTTCAAGGGCCTATCATCAACACCAAAACACTGTCATTGGCCTTCATCCATTGTCTCTGTAAAAACCTACACTACCTTAACATGTAGCCTGTATTTTGTTGATCCATAGTGTTTATTATTTGCAAGTGGTTGTAGTTACATGCTACACACCACAACAATGAAGAATATGTTTTGAAAAGCAGAGACCGTAAAGTTGGACTACACCAGACACCTGACATGTGGTCTACAAGCTCCACCTCTCTCCTCTGACATCAGGGCTTTGATCGGCCTACTGTCTGTGTTAGCACAAAGCCATATTTAGTCCAGTGTAATCAGTGTGCTGAGAGCTCACATGCCTGCTACTGAGGATACCTGCGTTAGTGTAAACACACCTGGCCTCTCTGATGGACTCAAAATGAATTTAATGTGCACCTGAAGGAGTCTGCTCACGGCCGTCATCATCAAACGCACTGTGGGTAAGGTTTCTCCTGACACCTTCATGTGTGGCTTTGTTAGCGGACACAAAAGCGTCTAGTTTACTAAGTAGTTTCAGGTGGCAGAACTACAAAAAAATTAACGTAAACAAGCATAACATTAAGCATTGCATTATGTTCCATTCTGAAACAATCGTGCAGGATTTCTTTCTTGTTTTCCATTTGATGATATTCCTCAGGGCAAAGTCTGTCTGTGATGCACCCACTGCATGTAGCAATACCTGCCTTAGTGATAAAGCTTAATGGTTTTAATAACAACGTGTATGACCATGTGAGTCCACTGTTAGGGTGTAATTAAGCTGTCCCTATGGGAAATTATATATCTCAGCAGCGCACGTGTTCTCATTTTAGAAAGTTTCTCTGTCTTTTCATGTTTCTGTGAAAGTAACCTTTCTTAGCTATTTCAAATCGGATTGATTTAAGTCTTGGTAGGTAGTTTGTTATAATTCAAGGATAAACGATACTGAACGCACCCTTGAACTTATGTCTCTTATTTGAGCTATGAATGAGTGCTTGCACCTGTTTAATATAATTCTTTATAAAATGTACTTTGGCAGGCAGTATTTGCTGCTTTGAATGGAAGTTCTACAGCATATATCACACCTATAAATCTGTGTAAAACAGAAGTTCTAAGTCCCTGACACAGCTGTATTCAATTCGTGAATGAAAGTTGGAGTATTGTTCTGGACTGAATTACTTATACACAGGGTCACTGTGGGGAAGTTAACAATGTGTGTATATCTGCATATTCAGTTTCTATATTGACAGCAGATTGTTCCCTAATTTTCACATTTCTTTAAATACTGGCTAGTTTTGGAGAATTTTAAGAGAAGCAGATAATGAATTGACATTATGTAGGCTGCCATTCTGTAAAAGTGCAACTGTTTGGAAAGACCCTGGAGAGGTCAACAGTGCGTCACAGGGAAAATACACAACATAACATGCATATTTTTGGGTAGTTTAGAGTTTCTTATTGACCAAACTTGCATGTCTTAACTTCACACTGTGGGAACGAGAGCTGGGAATCAAACCAGGCCCATGGTGCAGTGTGTTAAATATGCCATAGTATGTGGTACACAACAAAACACTCACTTACAGACACATTGTGCATGTTGAAACATTACCTTTTGACACCTATAAATGAAAGCTGCTTTGTTTGAAATTGAAACCAACACATCTTATACAGTGTAAATCTAAAAATGCACAACAGCAGCTACTACTTTCACTGAGGGTAATGACGGTAGCTTTGCTCAGGATTGCCCAGGTTAAACCTCTTACACTCCAACGAGGACTAACAGCAACTCTCATTTTTAAAAACTTTGCACTCTCTCTTTCTGTTTTCTTAACTTCTTGGCTCCTGCTTTGTCTTCATTTCTTTGTCAGCTCTTATATTTTCTTGCTATGGATAACTAAGTGCAGCAAGTTGACAGTGAAGTGTCATAATGATTTTTTGTTTTCCTTTTTTTTTTTTCTCAACTTTCTTTATCTGGTGTTTTGCTTTAGTGTGGTAAACACATTGAAATCCACATCACTTACTTTATAATCACTTCTCACAATCTTGTCCAAAACTGTAATGCAAAGTGCAGTTTCAGGAAATAGACAAGCAGACTGCACATTGCTGAACTTGCAAAGATGTGTTGTACACTTGCAGTCATGCAAAGGAATATAAGTTACATATCCTTCTGCAGGTTCCTGGGCAGTACTGAATTTCCCAGTGTACACATTTTATCAGATAACCACTTTACCCTGTAACAGCTACTAACAATATAAGTCTAGACCTGTTTTTGCTGAAGACTTCACCATTCCTTAAATGCAGCAGCCCTCCTGTTAGCATAAAATGTCTACAAAGCACCTCCATGGCTTCATGATGTGGAAACAGAGGGGAAATGGGGGACATCAAACCTGGGGCGGAGTGCTGATCAAGGCCCAGGCACTGATTACAGGCTGGCCCCCAGTGTGCCTCACAATAAGATAATGCTATCTGGGCCCACAGGTATTTGGTTTCAGTGGAGAGGGTAATAACTGTCACCAAACACTGAGGAGACCTTTCATCCCCCAGCCTTGTGTTGTCAGCCAGCGTTTGTGTGCAGTCTCTGCACAGAGGCCGCTTTTGTGTGGCAGGGTGAGGTCGCGTCACCACGATGGCCTCATATCTGTCCATAGAGACAATAGCAAGGTTTGATTAAATCAAACAGGCGTGACTATCTAAATGGTTGTCAACATGGTGTGTCCAAGTTACTGTGGTGGCGTTGTTCATGAGGTGACGTAGCCCTGACTAATTTAGCCTTGCCCTAGAGAGGCAGAGCTGATAGTGAACCGCAAAAAGAACAACACAAGAGCTCAGTATGTACTTGGGTCTCTCTGGGGTTTTGTGTTATAGGTGAAGGCAGTCGATGAACTCCATGCTATACTCCTAGCTCAGTGACTAGTGGTTAACCGAGAAGAGGTGGGCTAGAGAGGTTAAACAAATGTCTGAGTTAAACATCAAACCCCACATGGCCATGCACAGTGTTAATCTTTCCACAGTGTTTGGCATTTGTAGTCTTTGGTTTTCAGGCATGTTAATTGAACAAAACAAAAAAAACACACTGGTGGATTCTTCAAGAATGACTGCCGCTGTGAAAAGTTGGCGCTTATCTGAAAACTGCAGATAAGTCAGACATTGTTACACATTTGGTATTTTACCTATGGAGCAAAATGCAAACAAACTCCTTATCCTAAAATGCAGATCAGTATTATTCAGTCTGTGTTTTTATAGCATATTTAAAATGGCCAAGCATTTTCAGTTGCTCTGAAATCTAGGACACATGAGAAGGACAACTGGGTCATAGAAGAATAAGAAGGAGGGATGATGAAGATCAAAGCATTGGACAGGTTTTAATACAACCTCTCCCCAGGTTTGTAGTGTTTCTGGCACCCTTATGTGCTATTTGGTGGAGGTTTTCATCCACAACTCTTTACTGTACCATGAGGCCCAACATCTAGGGAAGAGTGAACAATGTACTGTAAGTTGTAAACCTCTAAATTTGGCTGTTTGTACAAGACCCTTAAGGTTTTTGCGTATTATTTAGGGTGTGGGAGAAACACTTCATACTAGTATTATGGTCTAGGGAATGCAGGTAATGACTACTACTTCCAATACAGATAATTGGAAAACCAATAGAATTATGACATTCAGTACAATCAGTGCATACATATATTAGAGTAAAGGTAATGTTATTAAACAAAAACGAATGAAGTAACTAACACAGATTGACTAGAAAGTTATTCTGGCAAGTTTGTCCTTATCTAGTATCTGTGTGAGAGTTTTGTCTGCGTAGGTGAGGTACACATTCAGCACCGCCCCACCTCTTGAGACTCCAGTCTCCTATTGTCATCATTGAGCCCTGGTGTTGGGTGACATCTCGGGTCTATATTAGGCTTCTGTCCCTCTTTACAGGTATCTCTGTGTCCTTGACTGCAGCTTTCTCTGCGCAGCCAAACACGAAAGGCTTTATGAAGAAGCTGCCCTAGGTAACTGTTGTCCCCGTTTCCATTCTTTAGGTTAATTAATGGCCAGTGGGAGACTTTCATCCTAGAAAGATTGTGGCATGAAGCTTTAAGGCAATACAATACTAAAGTGAAGTGGTATGAGGTATAACCTTTTTATTTCTTATATGAAGTAACATGAAGCTACTGCACTGGAATTTAAATGTCTTGATTAGTCCTTGCGAGTCCTAATGTAAGGCCTGATATTTGTTTATTTTTTTCATCCTTATCTTAGGCTAAACAGTGTGTTCACTGGCATGTGGTTCTTTCAAGCTTCAGGCTCACAATTTCTTGCAACATTCAGACAAAGATTTCATTTAAAAGTTTTCCACATTGAGCTAAAAACAAGTCAGTGATAACAGAAACAGCCAGTCAATAATGTTTGAATCATTTAAACACGAAGCGTGAGTTAAATCAGGTGCATCCAATGTCCTTGCACCATAGCCTGCATTCTGGGTTCTGGCCAAGTAAATGTTTGTTCAGTGTGCATTTGAAGGCACTCAAGGCGTTCCTGAGATATCACATTCAGAAGAATGAAGTGACATGAGTACACAGCGCAGTTGACTTTTGACCTTTTGGCTGCCAACATCTTTTCAATTCATTCATGATTCCAAAAAATGCTTGTGCCAAATCAAAGATGTTTTGTTATGCTGCTCATCACATTCTGTGCTTGCATGTAATGTAGACTGATGGGCCAATGGACAAAGCTTTAGAAATGTAATTAATCTATATTGATGTATTGTTACAATTAGTTGTCAGTTATCACCAAAGCAATGTGTTGTAATGGCACTGTAAACTACTAAAACAGGTGTGGTAAACTGTGAATGGATATGCATCATAGTTCAGGGGTAGCGTTAACGAAGCTGTTCTGCTGTATTTCTTGGTGGTTTTATTTGTAAGATTGTCCGTTAATATTGTCCTGATCAGTTTGTTAGCAGTTCTTTAAACTTCCATTGACTGGGAGCTGAAATATTTCCATAGTCTCCTAGCAACTGCAGAGCCCTTACCTAAACTTAATGTCTGCCTTTGTTTTAGTAGTTTTAAGAGATGTGGCCTTTGGACAGGAGGACTTCAATGTTTTCACAGGAAGTCTGAGGGAGTGGCGTTGACAGACCAGACTGTGATGCCATCACTGGCCTCTTGAGTAACCTCTGATCTACCCAATATCCACTGATCCGGACTTATTCCCCTGTATCATACACTTTATAATGCAATCACATCTACATTTAATTCTCTTTCATCTGACGCACATCAAACAGTTAAATTTTTAGAAGGGCTTTGATGCCAAAAATGGAAATGTATGTTGTAGAGTATGCAGTGTTAGGCACAAGTCAAACTGCTCTATATGCAAATGAAGAAACTCTTGTAGCCTAAAACATAGCTTGTGTGTGTGAAGTGTCTGGCTTTGTAATATTTAATTCACTGTGCTGCTCAAAGGTACCATGGCTGGGAAGTGTGGACCACTTTTATATTTCACAAAACACATTAACAAGTTTGAAAGCAAAATTACATTTAGAATACATTTCCATCTTGAAAACAAATTTACGTTTCATAAAAACACCTTTGCAAATGTACAAACAAATTTACAAAGCACGAAACACTTTTACAAGCACCGAAACAAATTTACATCATGTGGCAAAAACACAAATACAAACTCCCGAAACAAATTAACAAAATCACGGAAAGGGATTTCCTTAAATCGGAAGTGACGAACGACATTTAGGACAAGCAGGAAGTCAATGTAGGTATCAGAGCCATAACCACAACGGTTACATTCCACATGGACGCTTCCCATTTAGACGGTTTTTATATTAAATTGTAATTTTAATCATATGTTTTTACAGTATTGTGTAAGCTTATATAATAATTATATTAAAAGTGCAAAACTCTGCCAAAATAGTGTGAAAATAGTTGAATTAGGGGAAGTGGCTTGTCCTGGCCACGGTGCAAAGGTGATTGGCAGTGGTGTGTTTTCAATGTGTCCCAGGATACTTGCCTGTTTAGACTAGAGAATGTGGCAAACGTGACCGGAGTGATTGGATTTGAATACATCCTGAAATGCATCCTGAGTGTTTCCAGACTTTACATTAGAGCTGTCCGCTTATGATTGGATTTGCCAGGTGGATGTTAATACAAGACGGATCTGCATCAGGGACAAAGTGGAGAATTTTAAATTAATTAATTTGATTGGATATTCGATAAATAGCCACAGTTCAATCAGATGAGTTTACTATCCTTATATCAAGAGCTTTTCATGCAGTTCCCATGAATATTTTCCTTCAGTGTACCAAACAAAATCTATTAGTTCATATTTGAGTCCAAGTGAATGAAAGTTTGTGCAGAATTTGAAGAAATTCCCTCTTTAAGTGTTCCTGAAATATTAAGTTCATATAGATGGATGGACATGAATTTAAAACGGCCTTGACCTTTTGATGTTTGCCTTCCAAAATCCTTTTATCTTTTCCTCAAGTCCAAGGGAAGCCAAATCATTGTACTGTTCTTATAGAAATATGCTGTGAATGTCTCTCAATAACAAGTGGTGCCAGGCACAATAAACCCCGCCCCTCACACTTATTGGAGCTTATTTTGGCCTTGATCCAGCCGATGTCATCATATCTGTTGCCTCTATATATGTAACAAGTTTGAAGTAAATTAAAACACAATTATTGTTTTTATAGACATTTGAAATTTCACTCCTTTTAAAGGAGAGAAAAAAACAATGAAAAATTCATAAAAAATCTGAACTTTGATCTACTTTTCCCAAAACGTATATAACATCTATTCTCGGTCACTGGCAATCTATGAACCCAATTTGGTTTGAATACAACCAATAGTTTTGCTACTAGAGTGTTAATAAATAAAGAAAAAACAAACCAAATGAAATAGCCCTTGCTTCTCCTTCAGGGGGTGGGATAATATATGTATTGATAATCTAAAAATGCCAAATATCTTATCTGATAATTGACCATACCTGATAATCAGCCTATCCTTAATGTTAAAGTGCCACCAAGAGCAATAATGAGTTTCCCCAACAGACACCTTGTCACATGTACAGTGTATGTAAACTGTAGTAACAGTCTGTCCTGTGAACCTGCGCTCATGTTGGGAAATCCTCAGCTGATGATTGGAAGGGTGTATCAGACGGGCCGATTAATGACTTGTGAAGCTAATCCTGTTCATCCTTCCATTCACGCTGCAGTCACATGGCTGTTATAGCTTCTTTTGATAGCCAGGGGACCTGTGCAAACCATAATAGGCCCATTCACAGCCTCGACTATGCCTATCACCACTCCAATCCCAGCATTGAGGGGTTTTTGTCTCTTGATTTATCGGCACATTCGAGATGGCTGTGCACTTGAACGTGGCCAGTGCCCTGCTTTTTGTGCCCTTTCTGCTGCAGAAGAGGAAAATTCACTTTTAACAGTCCAAAGGCAGTTTCGTCTGTAATGGAGACTCTAAGGAGCTTGGCTGGAGGCTGGCTGTGCCCAGCATTTTAGGTGGAGTTAATGGATTGTGTAATCTCTATAAACAGGTGTTAGGAGACTGTAGGGTCAGATTAGATGATGTTATTTTTCAAGCTTACCTGAGGAAAAAAAAAAAAAAAACATAGCTGATTTGGATACTGAGTCTATTATTTATTTCGCATTTGATGGATGATACAAAGGTTCTTGTTAACTCATTTTGTCTGAGGTAAATAGATTACAAAAATATGTTCTACGTTTATTCTAAGTATCCAGTTAAAATATTGCAAGATGTACAGTACTTGACAAGATATTTCAGCATCACAATATGTTTTTTTTTTTTTTTTTACTACATTTTCTGCAGCCAAATCATGATTAACAAGCACCTGCATATGCCACCATCTAGGAACTGACTTCCTGCGCTGGCCAAGAAGAAGTGTTTGATCAGATTAACTGTCCGGTTGACTATGATTTGCTGGAGGCACAGAACAGTAAATAGATATCAAACCTGAATGCATTGATATTGACATGAATTATGCATAGTATCGGGTGACTTGCTGTCTTGTAAAAGAGTGATTATGAACACAGAGCGAAGTAGCACCCGCCGATGGAGCTCCATACAGCTTGTTATTTGGTTTGACTTATTGTTTGGTTAAATCCCATCTCTCTCATTTACCCCACTTTATAAGACCAGGCAGACCAAAGCAGCAAACAAAAACACGATCAGATAGAATAAAATACTGCCCAAATAAAGTAGTGGTTGGTCGAGAAAGTTGACCAAAGTCAGGCTGAAACCTTAACTCTGCCACATGAAAAGGAACTAATTTGCTAATGCATCAGCTATGACTGCAGCGTTACATAGATTTTACTATGGAAAACAATTGGCAGCAGCTTTCCAAGCATAATCTCACAGAACACTATGTTTAAAGCAAAATGGGACTGTAATGTTGCTAACTGCTGCATACAGTTCCCCCCCCTCATGTGGGATGGGGAAAGCAATTGTATCATAATGTCTAAAACATAAATGGTGCCATTTGTAAGTATTTAACGTAAAGTGGATCTTTGGTGCTTTCTCCTTTTTGTTTTTCAAATAGAGAATTTGCATATATGTCCTGTCTTGCTGAAACTTTCTGTCAGACCATTTAATCTCATGCATGGGAAATTTAGCTGGTTTATTAGATTACATTTAGTGTTTGTGAAATTAAATCACCACCGTACAGCATGATCATTTGGCCAGTTTTCCCAGACAGAAATTTTTGTACAGCTGTCTACATATTTCTGGATACATAAAATGGGGAAAAAAGTTTTAGTCTCTTTGTTTATTCCACCAAGTTTATTTGATCCTTCAGGCTTTTTTCCAAGCATGACAGTAATACCAAGAGGCAGAATGTTCCAGCGTTATAGATACAACCCACCCCGATAAACAATCCAAATATGGGGATGTGGTGATGAGAGAAATGATCTGAATTAACTTCCTTTAGTGAGCAACAAACCTTGCATCATTTTAGAAGAAATTCAGAAACAGAAGTGCCTATGTGAAAACGGAGAAAAATCCGACGGATAGTTCAGGCTTGTTTGAAATGTCATTTATCAAAGGTCATCATGTAAAGCGTTTGATTGTGGATGCTCAAGACCTTCCTTACACATGTTGTAATTCACTATATTGACTCCATTTCATTGCATAAATGTGAAGTGAAAGAATTTATTCAGGATGTTTTTTGTTTTTTTTTATAAACTGCCAATCACATTGATCTCCAGTGAATAAAAATGAAGCACAGCATCCTTCTTACATCTTCCTTAACTCTATCATCTCTACTGAAAACAGCCAAGGCTATAAATTTAGTTGAATTAGAAACTCACAGAAGAAATAAAAAAAACATTTAAACCATCCACTGTGTCAGTGTCAAAGCTTGACAGTTTAATGGGCAGATGCAAAATCTCTTGACTCCTTTCTCAACTATCGACCTATAATATAGTCCCCTAATGCTGTTCTTCTTAAAACTGCCAGGGAAATGTGTAGGTCTGAATGTCTTTACCATTTAAAACATACTAAACCATCCCTGGATGAATAGATGTTTAAGAAAATTACTCTTACTTCATTAGAACCAAATGCCATTATTAAATTGTAAATATGTGTATTTTCCAGGTTATTTTATGCCACATATATATGGGCCTGACAACACTTTATGTGCATTCACAACACCTAACAAAGAAAAAAAATTATGAAATGGTCTGACTATTGAGACAATCTGATAACCATCTGGTCTGATCTTCTGTTTTCACTTATGACCAAAAATCATTTGGAACGTAGAATTAACATTATTGAGATAATTATTATTGTTAAATGACACAGAAATTCACATCATGGCGACATTTCTGGCCATATGTTGCTTACCCAAGTTAACAATTAGCGCTTTGAAATGAAGGGGGTGTGACAGGATGGCATCATTAAAACAATGCCAGTAAAATCTCAAGCAGTGGAAAATGATGTTGAAATAGTGATGACACCTGGCGTCTCTGTTAGTTTCATGCAGTTGTTTTTGTGCACATACATGAAGAAGATTCAATACAATTCAATTTATTTATATAGCCCAATATCACAATGACAATTGCCTCAGAGGGATCAAACTTGTGCAAAATAATTGTGGAAAATTGAAAAAAAAACCCCAACAAAATAGCAATACAAAAACAAATTGTTTTCATTTTTGCTTAAAAATTCAGAATTCAATCTGTTTGCTTGTCTTATTGCATTAAAGTTAACTGTTTCTTTGGTCATATATGGCATATATTGCAGTAAAGTTAGAATATGTGGGGGAAATGAAGAACATTTGAGATACACAAATTGACTATAATCATAAATCATCTATAATATCAAAAACAATGGTCATTTTTCTTGCCTAACTTTGCCTCAAAAAAGATTTCAACAACTGGATTATGTAATCACTGTGACAGGTCAACTTAGCTGCAACACACCTACACCCTACATGGTCTGCTCTTCTTGAATCATCTAACTAATGGTTGCAGAAGACCTGTGTGGATATCTGCTTGCAGCCTATGGACTGGTCATAAAGAGAGTATGGACAGATCATAAATACCAAAATATCAACAATAAAAGAGGTGGGTGAGCCTGTAGGGGACATTATGTGACAGTCTTATCAGTCCTGCATGTGGTGAGGAAGTTGGTCTCTGGCCCAGTGCACTTAAGGCAAGAGGATTAGACTTCAGAGTATTATTAGAGCTACTGATTATCCCCTTACCTGATCCGCCTAATTCTAGCTCGAGCCTATTTATTTAGCAGAAAAGTGGAAAAATGTTTGGATTGGGCTGCAGAAAGTGAATTGGCCTTGCTTCGCTTCAGCGCTCCGTTGAGTCCAACATTGACTCTTTTGGTGTTCTCTGCTGAACTCATTAGGTCCTGGCCTTTTGTCGCTGCCTCCTCCGCTGTGGGGTTCATGTGATTAATGCACTGCTGACCACAGAGGCCAGCAGCAAGGACTTGTTTTAGTGCCAGGGAACAGCAAACAAAAGAAAATTGTCTCTCCAAATAACTGCAGAGAATACAGGCTCTCAAAGCTGAGCTATCCCCTGACTCATTGATGAATGCAAGCAGACCAATATCTCTTCAAGAAAGTCTGACAGAAAAGATTTTTGTCCATTTGTCCTAGAGCCTATAGCTGTAATACGTTTGTTTGGATGTAATTACACACCCACCACTTCTGACCTTGTGCCCAGAAAAAGGCTTTGAGGGCTGTCTCCCAGACTGTGAGCAGAGAATCAAACGTGAACATGAGCCGGTAAATCCTGCTAACTGATCTTCCTGGCAGTAACCTGTGTTGAGGAGGCAAAGTAGTGTATTTTGGTGGAAGTCTTACTATGCGGGGATGCCGTTTTGCATCCCCCTGAGTTACAGTGGCACTTCATGTAGTAGGTCACAAAAAGGTTGCTGTAACCTAGCAGATACGGTTTGATCATGAGAGTGAATCCCTGTGTGAGATTCACTGTGTGTGTTCTGTGCTCATGCACTGTTAACCTCCCAAAGAGTGCTGGGATAACTGCCAGGGTGAAGCTTAACTGTCACCTTGTCAACAATAATGTTCTGTTGCCTAGAGCTGTTATACATGCATGCTCTGGTAAGGTGCATAACAATTCTTGCCATTTCACTCCACAAAGGATAAAAATGACATTTAACTGATTTGACCAAACTTAGATTTTGTACAACGTGCCTCCTAAGCCGCTGTGTGCGGATACCATGACAGCACCCTAAAGACTACACAGAAATTTGTGGTTCAGTTTTGTTAATGTATTACTGGTTTATTCACACATAGAACAACATTAGCATGCATTTTGCTGTGTCTTGCCAGCTGAATATGAGCCCAAAAGAAAAGAAAGACACATTGTTGACTTGCTAGTTTGCAACTTTGTCTCTTCAGAGTGTAATTGTTGCTGAATAGATATAATGTAATATGCCCATCTGTGCTCTTTCACTGAATTACATTATGATGATTGAACCCACATGAATTGATCTCCTGACTCTATGGAGTTTTGTAGTTTAGTATATGTAAATGTTAGCTTATTGTTTTTGCTGTACAACTTTTGACCTTACCTGACCTGACCAGCGATTGATCAGCAAATGGAAAGTCCAGTTTAACATTTAGCTGAGCCAATTATTTTTCTCATGAGCTTATGGTGACTAAATTTAAGATGCAATGTTTACTAGGATGTTGGTTATAGTGTGATAGCATAAATATTACTTTTTTGGCAAAGTTACCTGAACCTGAAGTAACCTAAAGTTTGTTTTTCTTCTTATTACAGTGTCCAGGGACATGAAACTCAGTCCACAGCAAGCTCCATTGTATGTAAGTATACTTCAACTACTTTGCCACACCCAGATGAATAATGATGAGTAGAAATGACATTTTTGTCATCATAATTTCTAATAAGATACAGTATATTGCCTAAATTATAATAGCATCAATATCAAATCCAGTCAATTTGACCCAGAATAAGCTATAGTGGTTGGTTTCACTCATGAATTCTTAAAGCAACACTGAAACCCATTTTTTTCTGGTCTTGGTGGCACACTACACCATGTTTTAGCTTATTGCATACATACAAATCTCTTAACAACTCTGCAAACAGACTTTCCACCCACACAGGTGTTCTCACTTTGCCTGATGAAGGCCTTTTTTCGGAACTGTGGAGGTGAGCAGATTGTGCCTGAACATTCATTTGTGGCACGCACCACCAGTGGGACAACTCACACCTTTTATTAACCATAATAGTCTATGGAGGTCGACGGTGTCAGGTGGTTCCTGGAATAGCTTTGTCTCACTTCAACCCAAGAATAGGACTGATTAATTCAAATAGCTGAAACAATGTGGGTGTGTAGTGCCAGATAGTGAAGAAGTGTTAGTATTATTGTGTTTCTTTGGCTAACATGAGATAAAAACACAAATTCAGACATGACGGAATTAAACCACTCTATACTGGACATAATTCTGACTTTATTTATAACAGGCATAGCTATACAGTTTGATCAGAGAGTCTGAAGTTCTAAGTGGCTTTTAGAGGTAAGTAATTATTTAGAAAAGGACACATTTACGCTCAGTAGTCCCTGTTCTGTGACATTTGTTCAGATCAACTGGTCATTACTCTGATGAGTTCAGTGCCTTGTGTGGCGAGGACATTACTGGAGCCTGTAAATAACAGTAAGCAGGAGTGTATTGATGCGACAGGCTGATGGTGCAGGTTATAGTAGAACGTGCTTTGCTGCAACAATCTAACAAACTTAGTAGAATTACTCAGCTGAAAGTCAAAGGTAATGTATGCAAGGACTTTCAGTGAGCACCGGAGAGTTAATTATTTCCATTCAACCTCACTTAAATACATGTTCATGACTAGAAAGGGCCTCCTGTGCCTGTTTTCAAATATATATATATATATATATATATATATATATATATATATTTAAGTAACATCTTTATTGAAACTGTATTTTGCGTATCATGCTCCTTCATTATTACTGACTCACTGGTCTGTGATTCTTAGCCTTGCATATATATTATGCTGCTGCTCTATATAGTTTTTTTTAATGATTAGAAGATGTTACAGACAGCAATAACTAAACTGCAGCAAAAGTTGGTTTTGAGGGGAAGACCTTTTGTGTTTCATGAATGACTTCAGTGTAATTCCGAGGGAGGGCACCTGGGTGGTCTAATTGCCTCTAAAGGCTGTGGCCAGGGTTCAGGTGGAGGAGGTGCTGCTTGTTGCTCAGATCCTATCAGGTTGCTGAAGTGGCTACCATTCGCTATAGAATAATTTTGAGATGTTGAACCGAGGTTATCTCATCAGCTTTACTTTTCAAATCTCATTCTTTTCCTGCCACATAAACCTTCTTACCAGAGGCAGGGGCCAACTTGAAAGTAAAATTTAGCTGGAAGTAGCTGATTTTTGGGTTATAGTCTAGTTGCACGTAATGATACCATGCTGTTTTCATCAGCATGAGATCATCTTGCATTTGCAAAAAAATGAAAAATAAAATCTTACTTAAAAAGCAATGTAGCCCCCTTTGAAATGGTGATCCACTTATAATTCTCTTAATTATTAACAAGTGTTCATTTCATCCTAATCTCATATTGATTACTGGTTCAGGCATCCAGCCTTTGTGCCATCTAACCTAACCAGTTTTATGGTGTGAGAAATGACTAAGATTGTTAAATTACAAATAATGAATTCATGTAATTCTTATATAAAGATACTTCAGCTGAACTAAAGTTAGAATCTGAAGTGATTTGGTAGAAATTAAAACTGGGTTCACTAATTTTCATTGTTTTTATTCTGAGTGCTGGTCAGTGTGTGGGTAAAGTGGGGTGTTAGATGTTCTCAAATATAGCTTGTAGAGTCTCTTATTACTCTAAGAGTATGTATTCTTTCTCTGTGTTACCTGATATTTGGTAAAATGAATTTAATTAGACCAGTGTTTTTCAGTCTTGGAGTTGGGACCCCATGTGGGGTCACCTGGAATTCAAATGGGGTCACTTGAAATGTCTAGTAATTGATAAAAATAAAAAAGTTAGTAATAAAAAATATATGGTGGGTTGAGAGAGACAATCACAATACGTAACAGACATGACAAACTCTGAAGCTGAAACTGAAGCACTGTGGTTTTGTTTATCTGTCAAATGCTCATTGTGGTCGGTTTCAGATGCTGCAGCTCTTTCATAATTCATAGTTTGAGTTATTGTTTTAGTAGTAATTTGCAGCCTTTAAATACAAGTTATACTCACGGTACATATCATGACCAAGGAAAATCAAATTCTCACTTTGTGTAGTAATCTGAACCTGGCTTTTCTGCCTGTGTCTATAATGATATATACTATATAGCTGAAATGTCATCTAAATAACAAATTCATTTGAGCAAAAAAGGTCTCCATTTTGAATGTCTGGTCACCAGAAATTTGTGATGTTATAATAGGGTCACGAGCCAAAGAAGGTTGGGAACCACTGAAGTAGACTATACACGCACATGGCTGAGAACGACATGGAAAACATCCTTTAAGTACCGTAATGTCAGACCTCCCAAACCGACAGCAGCCTAAGCTGTTTGAAAACTCAGAGAAAACCCTGATTTCAAGAAGCGTAAACAAGAATTTAACATCAGCGCATGTGTGAGAGGGATATTTAATCTGTGAACGTGCGTCTGTGTGGTTGCATTGATCCCCTGTCACCATCAGGTGAGGAAGACGCACAGCAAAAAAGATAAGTCAGTGAGGTGGACGTGTGTGTGTGTGTTTGTCTCACTCACTCAGTCTTACCAAAGGCTTGACTGGCTCACATATTAACCAGACAACCTTATCTGTGATTTACACCCAGACTCTTCAGTGGAACCAGGCGGGCAGTCAGGCCTCATTAGACATCAGATTTTAGACACTTACCACAGCAATTCAGACTCAGATAGCTTATGGAGGTTAAGTGGTCGACCTGTAATTGTACACTTTAAAGAAATATTTAGGGGCCTGTGCCATCCATACAATGACAATTCACTCTGTTGTTAGTCTTCATTTTTCAGATCACAGCCGGCAGAAAGAACTATAGGATTTTTTTTTTCTCTGGTAGAAAAACAAGCAGAAGTCTACAGAAACACAGAATGGTACAGGTTTTTAGTGGAATAGTTTTTGAGAGGAGATTAATGGTTTGGATGCCTTCTGAATGAGTGTTTTGGACACTTTGTTGTCCAGACTGTGAACAAACATGTTGTTTACATTCCTTGCGTTTAGCAGTGTTCTTCAGAGTGGCCTACAATTAAACAAGAAGGTATGGCATGAGGATGTCATGTAGAGCACATGACTGGTGAGCCTTTTTCAGACATGGTGAACCAGGCGCTGAGACGCCAGAAGATCATATGACAGTCTTTCAGGACAAATCATGACTGATGATCGGAGACTATATTTCTGACATCTACAAAATATAGTTAATAGCCAGTTACAAGTCAACTAAAACATGTTTTTTCCACAAGAAACAAATTCTTTGCCTAATTTTATGCAGATATTATTTCAGTATTTTGGCTATAGCTACAAGCAACCCAAAACAAATCTGCTCATTGAAGTCAACATTTGTCCTTATTTTCCAGACTATACATAAATCTGTGACAGCAAAAGTGTTTCACATTAGTTACCTACGCTGTGTCAGTCTAATTGTCCTACCAGTTTCATAACAAACCTAAAAGTGTTTTTTTTTTGTACTCTAATGTGTTTTGCCAAGCTGTTGAGGTAAAGCATCTGTGTAAATCACACACTGGATGTTGGAGTTGTGCACATGGAGTTACTGTAATTCTTGACTGAAGTCAGTCATTATTTCTCCAGTTGCAGCAAAACACCGTGTTTTACAGACTCTGCAGGTTGAACTCAGCTAACCCTATACTAAGTGCAGTCAGATCAGAAACGGTTAGTAAATGGACTCAGATAAGCTTGAAAGCCAAGCAACATTAACACTACAAATGACATATAATGCATTGTTCTCTGTAAAACACAGTAACAGTACTAGTGCTGTTAAAATTAATGTTTTAGTAGCTGAGAAGGAATGTGTTGACTATGTATTTATTTACATATTTACTTGACAATTGCTATGTTTTACAGAGAGTATATGGCATTTGTAGCATAAATGTTGCTAGGCTGTTGAGATGAGAAGTCCATCCAGTGATTCTTTACATCTAGACTGTTTACTGTGCACAGTCTAAGATCATGAGATCTCTGGTGTAATGGGATCCAGATCATTTTTTACTTCCTCAAGCTTTGTGCTATTATGTTTATGTTCATCAAGGCTTCATCCTTAAATGACAAACTAGTATACAGAGAGAATCTCCTCTATCTCTCATTGTACAGTGTATACTTGACTTGGAAATGGAAATGTTAATAAGACTGATGCAGTAAGGAGTTACTGATGCTATATGTTGCATAAAATAATCAGGGGTGCTTATTTGACTTCAGTGAATTTGTCACATTTAATTGCTTTTCACTTAATATATTAAGGAGCATCTGTAAATGGCTTTGTTTGGCAGGGATTGAACCTGCAGCTTCTCTGTTCTGATGTCACAATCTCTGACTGTAGCACCACAGTGGTAAAGGATGCTTTAGATGTCTTCGTAAACTGCGAAACAAGGAAGATGACACAGCTCCTTTCTTGTGTATCTTGTGTGTTATTTTATAAGAAAATGTGTTGGCAATTTTTTTGTGTCATCGTTTTTTGTGTGAACTGAAGCTGCCTTATTAGTTGTTTGGCTCCTGTAATTAGAGTTTTCATTCACTTGCCTCCCTTGACTCAAATGAAAAATTATATAGATGTTTTGGGTTTTTTTTGTTTGTTTTCTTTTTGGTAAGTCATGTAAAACAATGTTCTGGTACGAAGGAAACGCAAAAATGTTGAGCTAAATTTAACTTGCACTTGAAATCATTCCAGCACAGTTGAATCGCACCGTTAAGCAACACTCAAAGTAAACATCCTACTTTTACCTTTGTCCATTGTATGTTTATTTAATGCATCTGCAGCCTGTGTGAGAACAGGCTCGTGGTATTTGTAAAACATTGCTTCACCTGGATAGTCGAACTCGATACAGTTGCAGGATGAGCGGAAAAGGCTCCACTCACACATGCATATTTAAAAGGGGGGTTGGGTTCAGAGCCTCCAGCTGTTCTTTTGATGTTGCTTAAAAGCTGCCTGTTCCCTGTTGAATCTCCATGATTAGCAGGTCAATGCCCCAGCAGGTCACTTTGTTAAGTACTTATTACCAGCAGAGAGCACAGTCATCCGAAGGGGCTCAAAGACATCCACTTGTGCACATGCCACACAGCTTTTGAACCACGAGTTTGTTTTTACTGAATTAAACTGAACACACAGGAGGCTCCACATGAAAATTCTATTTTACTCTTTAAGTATTATCTCCACTAGACTTTTTGACAGTAGTGTTAATGTCAGTTGCATGCGCTGCTTGTTTGCATTTTTTTTTTTTTTTTTTTTACCAAAGTCAGCTGTATTTCCTGCTGGTTCCTGCAGATGTTTCACATCTCTTCTTCTCCAACTCCACCCCCGGTAACCACATGTGCCTCCAAAACGAGTAACAATACTGCCATTCATTATTCTATTCTTTGTCTTAATTTCTCTTTTATCCTAATTCATAGATCATAGATTGAGGTAACCAGAACTGACAGGGGAACAACTGTAACAGGAGACGAGTGGAAATGTATTATGTAGACAGGCTTTTTTTAAAATTGTGTTCTTTATTTAATGTATTTTCAGTTCAGCATTAAATGAAATGTCTTTGTTATAGATGTTATTTGTGATGAGTTTATATTAATTTGGCCAAAGCATGAGACTGCTGTGGTGCTGTCAGAAATAATTTGAACAGCAATTGTGCCAAATGCAGCGTGTTGGTATTGTGGTGGAAGCGATTTAACACTTTCCTTTTGTTGTACAGAGAAAACCATTTCTCCTTTTTGCGTCTCTTTTGTTCATACCGAGAATGTGCTGCTTATTTCACACTAATATGTTTTCATTTTCACATGGAGTGCGAACTCACAAATCCACTGAGGTACCAATCCGTTCAAAAGCACCAAACCCTAATTTCCAGTCTGGGCTGAGGATAAGAGATGAGTTTTTAATGGAGAGAATGTCATGCCTGCTGGCTTCCACCCATCTACAACTCATTTACGCCAGCCTCTGCTCTGCTTGTTAAAGCTGAGACCTTCCTTGCATAGCAAAGTCTGCATCCTCTGCACTCCATTCAGTCTTGGCTCTTAGAAGGTAACTGCAGGCTGTTTTTCTTCCTGTGGCCTCTGGGCTATGTGTGGCCGCCTTTGAACACATTTTTCGCCCTCACATTACTCAGCAGCAGTGGCTCGCCAAAGAGAGACTTGATGATCCCAAGGTTGCTGGTTAACCTCGCTGCTGTCAACCTGCTGGGGGGGGGGGGGGGGGGGGGGGGGGGGGGGGGGGGGGG
>JAPSES010000001.1:14644965-14655939 GCA_029822895.1 Maxillicosta whitleyi
CCCCCCTCCTGTAGACAAGGCCTCGAGGCATCACTTTACAAGAGAACGCAGGAAGCACCTTTAACCCCCCGCTCTTCATGCCCTTGGTGACACTAGCCACGTCAGGCTGCTCCTGTTGCATGGGGGCTGGTGGAAAGACTGCAGCAGTGGTTGGATTTAGTGGGATGAAATGTCCTATTATACACTCTTCATTGTTAACAAGCTGCATCCCCCCCCCCCCCAGTGGAAATCAGCTAATTTTGAACAATATCCCTCTTCTTTGTTGCTTTTCCATGTGTCCTCAGATGACACCACATCATTCCCCACATCTCTCAGCCACAACAGCCCATTGTCACTTTGGAAAAAAGAACAGCCTCTGCAGTAAACTGTACATAATTGTATTTGCACCTCAGATTCTATGTACGTTGACATGCAGTAACACAAATCATATCATTTAAATCTGAGGAATGGGCTTGTCATTTTACACCTCATCAGTGTGCTTTTGCCTCTTTTATTTCTTTTTTTCCTCTTGTCTGCTTGTCGACTTCGTGAAGTTTCCCTTGGCAAAACAAATTTGCTCAGCTTCAAAAAGCAGCCAGACTACCATTCTGCTGTTATGATGCTGGACAAGACAAGTTAAAAAAAATAAATAAATAAATCTGAGGAATGAGGTTGTCGTTTTACACCTCATCAGTGTGCTTTTGCTTCTGTTATTCCTTTTTTTCCTCTTGTCTGCGTGCTCTCAGAGAATCATGCTGTCACTCTGTCAGAATGAAGCCATGAGATAAATAAAAACAACTAAATGGCTAAGAGCTGCACTTTTAACAGCTTGATGAAGCCAACAGCGCATCTCATGTCAGAAAGGGAACTGTCTCTGAAAAATATCAGACGTTCTAACGGCTACAAATAAAAGAAAAGCGCTAATAAAGAAATGGTGCTTTTAATTGTGTTGTCTTCTAATTTTAGAAAATGGTGTTTAGGATCCTGCTTTGCTTGGTCAACTTCACTCTGTTGGCTCAAAGTCAAGCTGCTCCTTCATGCTTCATCACTTTCTGCCATCTCCCGCTTTGTTATTGGTGTGATTTGTACCGTTTTAATATCAATACATCATTTCTACACTAACCCAGAATCATCAGTATAATCGCTGTAAGTGTTGTGCCTCACATGCACTGCAGATTGAGTGTCCGGATATCTAGTCTGTTACAGGATCCAGTTAAGTCCACTGATTGCAGTTCACACCTTGCTTCACAATCAGCCTCAATGCATCTTTAGTGACAGCGCTCGATTGGATTTTACTCTTCTAATCACATTTTAGATGCCCTTCGGTTCAAAATCAGGTTTTTTTTTTCCCCGTGTTCTTTACTGTGTCATTCTTTTTTTTTTTTTTTTTCCCCTGTGCAGACTTTGGCACTGTCAGGCTTTATCTACATTTATCTGCTGGAAATTGGAAAGTTTCTCAGTGCTTATCTAAACTCTAAACCTAAAAAAAAGAGGAGCTTTAGGGTCTGTACTTCTGAGCAGAATTTCAGACATTACAAATATTGTGGAACAAACTGTGATCCAGTGGTGCGACTTTTACTGCTTAAACTTTTGAAAAATAGACTTGAGGAGATGTCACGTCAACGGCTCCTTAATGAGGCTATTGAACTGCTTTTATTGAAACCCTGTATCAGACACAGGATTATTATTCAGTTGGGTATTTTGTTATGTTTTAGAATTCTTGTCCGGAGGGGACCTTTTTAAATTTTATCTGTGGGAAAGTGAATGTTCCCTTAGAGATAAACGGGCTCATTTGGCCTCAGCTGGAGAAGAGCATCAAGGTAGTGGAGATAGATTTGGTATTTTGGATTAAACTTCAGAAGTGTTTATTTTGTGTGTGTCAGGCTGTATACACATTATGTATCATGACTTCTTGAACAATAATCTGAACTAAGGAGACCCATTATGGATCAACTACAGGTGTAACTTCTCTATTCATTTACAAATATAGATATGCGTTTGGTTTTGGATCAGCTGACAGACATATGCTCATAGTTCTGAAAACATGAGTTTGTATTGGAATTGAATTAGATTTTTTTTTTTTAATTAGAATTTTTCACTAATTTTTCAAGACTGGTTGAACGTATCATGCTGGTCAGAATCTAATCTCTGTTGCCTCTTTATTATCAGAGACAGACTGATTTATTGGTGCCAAATGAATGTTTTACAACCTGTTGGTATCTACAATTCACCTCTGATTGTGGCTGATGCCTAATATTAGCTATGGGCTCGCAACACAAAATTATTCATCTATTTTGGGACATGCTGGAGCATATCCCAGCTACCAACAGACTAAAATCTGAACTGCTCCTACCTTGATTTATTTAGGGTTATATTGATTAATTACTTTGAGTGTGATGTTTTTGGATTTGTTTTACTTGAATTAAATATCCTTTTTTTTTTTTTTAAATAAGTAGTTAGTGTCGGTTGATTATTTGGCTTTTCCCTCCACCAGACTATCCACTATTGTCCATCTTCTACTCATCATTGACCCCTAATGGCCTTTTGTGGAAATATTTAGTTTTTTTTACATGATAAAATGATGCCTTTGTTGGTATGCACTGTTTTCATCTATAATAATTTGTTTTTTCCTCCATTTTCAGCTGATGCAATAAGGACATTTGTCTGGATTGTCCTCAATTCCCCCCCCCCCACATGTGGTTCTGTTTTCCTTTGTACTCTTTGCTATCTTCCTCCCTCTTACCATCTGACTGTCCGTCTGCAGGGGCGGTGTATTATCACAGTGCAGCTCGCTGATGAAGAGCTGGCTGCAGATGAAGAAGGCGTGGACTACTTCCTGCTGTTTACTGGCAGCACACAGAGGCACCTGACCAGCACCCTAAGGAGCAGTCATGACACCTTGCAGGCACTGTGTCCTGGTAAGCCACCCCACCTACAATCCTTTGCAGTTTCAGCTCTAATGGACCTGTGGAAATGCAGCTCCACCTGCAGTGTTTACTATATAATACATTTATTTTGCTACATTTAGTGTGTGTTCTCAGATAGCACACTGTTTACTATAGATTTAACTTGCACAGTCAATGTTTTCCAAAAAGGGAAAAGAATAAAATATGACACCTTGATATAATGGCAGTCACTGAATAATGACAACAAACTCATATCTTCTATATTGATTGTTATTCCATAGTCATCATTTGCTGTTGCCTTTGGGGAGTTTCAAAGCAATAACTGTATTTAAAAAGGAGATGGCGTTATTGTGCTCTTACATCACACTGAAAGCACAGGGTGTTCAGGAGTTATTATAGCAGTGGAGGAAAGTCGAAGCAGCAAATGATTAATCATCTACAACCATTGTCCTCATTTTAAAACTAATGTTGTATTTTCGAGAGAGAGGAATCACCTCTCTTTTACTAGAGTCTGGCTCATTTATCACCCACTTATTCGTCTCCGCAAATCACACTTACTCTGCGCAATCATGTATTTTGCCATTTCTGTTATCAAGTGTGGTAAATAAGTTTAACTAGCACAACACTAGGCAACACTGATATCCTTGTCTCATAGTGCACGCTTGAAAAATACTCTTGTGAGATTATGGATAATGTTACTAAGAAAGGCTTCCTGAAAAAGACGATCTCAATGTTTTTTTCACTTGTTTTCCTGGTTTTCACCTACTAAACAGGGAAAAATCAAAACGGGACACATTAAACTGCGTTATCTTGTTAAGAACTCCACTGAATTACAGCCGTCTGAGGGTGGGTGTGAGGAGGTGTAACTCTCCTGTAACAGATTAGTTCTGCTTCGCTGCTTTTTCCATCAGGACAGAGCTCCAAAGGACTGGGCTGGTGACCGACAAGAAGGTCGCTGGATAGAATTCCCAGGTGGCCTGGGAAAATCACTGTAGATGCACTGAATCAGTGCTTTGGCTTGACTTGAAATGCCCTTATGCGAAGGATTTCAAGTTTAATGTGTATGATTGAGTTGCTGAGTGGTTGAAGAGGCCAAAAACTATACTTAAAGTACATCAAACACAATTTTGGCAAGAATATGAGAAGGCGTGTTTTTTTGTTGTTGTTTTTTTTAACTTTTATTTTTATCAGCATCTCATTAGTGATTCTGGCTGCTTCTGCATTCAAATAGATGTCTTGGATTATTTTGAAAAGCATTATGATGGAGGGGTCAGGTAACCACTTCAATTAAGTAAACTTTAAGGAGCACAAATAACTGAAGATGTAAGATTAAAGGTGTGCAGGATTATCTGATATGGTGGAAATCTTCCCCATGTTCAACGCCCTGAAGAGGTTCAGCTCTAGTAGATGTCTATCCAGTGTCGACTGATAAGGAGTCCCGTATCACTTTGGCATTGTAAATTAGCAGCTGATAGTCTGTCAGTACTGTGTGCAGGCAGCCATGTGTGACCTTTATAACATTCCCTGTTAGTCGTACTTTGACAACACACATAGGCTATGATCACGCTTGTACCTACTTTTGATTGTGATGAGACACATTTGCATAATCTTTTGTTTAAGTGCAACATATTTTTTCCTCAATAAATTAAACCAAATGCATCATGAAGTAGTATTCTATGTAATCTTCTTTTCTTTTAGTAATTAAGAGATTAAATTGAGTTGAATCCCTTTCTTATACCTACAATATTAAAGTATTTATTTTACATTTCCTCATGAATTCAGTGAGACTGTTTCCCTGCAGGCAGAGATATTAACATTACTCTGTAATTTGTCACTTTAAATTATTCCAACCCCAAATTCGCCTTTATTTGACAAAAGACCTTAATAACATAGTTAACGTACCTCAAACCATATGATATCCTGAGGAAAGTAGCTTTTGCATGATTTGAGTATATGAATGAATCTAATAAGGATGATATTTCTTGCAGAATCCTTTTTAGTCTTTTGGTGCACACATAAAAGCTTAAATAGGTGACTACTCAGTGTATCATTTCATTGCTTTTGTCATTAATATATACTCAGTCATTTCTGTCTGGTTTGATGTTTTGAGTTTATTCTAACTAAAGCTTCCTGTAGCTTGTAAGTGTAAAGTATTTTTTTTTATTTTATTTTTTTTTACCTCAGCTGTCTTCAGTGTTCTAAAAGACTAACAATGAACACATCATATAGAGCCACGTGACCTTATCTTTGCCTACTGGTTTCTTTTATATTCTCTCACTGTGTTCTCTGTTCTGTCTTTGTAGCTCATGACTGCTGTGAAACGGTGTTGGTCACCTTGTGCTCAGTCAGCCAAGGTGTCTCTCAAACCCCTGAGAATGTAAATGTCTGTCTGGGTCATGTGTCTCCACTGGCGGAGCATCGCTTCAGCTTTGTCCAGGATTTGGCTTTTGACATGGCCCAGTTTCTGGTAAGCAACAAGAACAAGTCATTTCCATTTCCATGTTTGTGGTAGAAGGAAAAATAATCACAAAAACCTTTGGCTTCCCAGAGAACAGAAGATTTGTTGCCATTGGTTACGAGTAATGCAGCAATGTAGGATGAGTGACAATAAAACAAAGAATCGTCATGTCATTGTGTGTTCGCCTGATGTCCCCCAGCTCTTGGTATTCAATTAAGGAAGTCTATTTAGCACAATGTATCATCCCTTTGTTGCTGAATTTTCTTTGCCAGGGAGGAGGACAAGATGGTTCTTTTTCAAGCACTCAAACTTAAAGCCTCAAATGTTTTCACATTTATAATCGGAATATACATTTTGTTAACATAGTGCAGCCTGAAATTGAGCTTCGTATTGATAGATACATGAACACAGCTAACTGCATTAGCAATTTTGGCACAGATTGACAACTTTTAGTTGAGAAAGCCTCAAGTCCACCTCTCAGTGAAACATGACTCACTTTTGCAACCGCCCTCTACATAGGTGAGCACGGCGGGAAGGGCTGACGGCCTCGACAGGGCGCTGCTGCTGGACGAGTGTCAGATTCCCCTGCAGGAGTGTGAACGTTTGGATGAGAGCCTGGCACTGGCCCTCCACCACCTTGTACTGCCTCCAGGATGGAGCTTACTGGGGAGAAATCTTGCCAACAGCCCTGGTGAGACAGAAGGAGAATGGATTCTTTGTAGCATGTAATTTTCTAGCACAGCTTATAGTTGTACAGCGCATAATAACATGCGTGGCACCTCTGTCTGTGTGTTTGTCACATGCAGGATCTTACACAGTGATGCCTAGAAATTATTACAAGGCTGTTTACTACCTCCATTCTGTTGGTGTTTATAAAAAAAACAAAAAAAACAAAACAGCACTACTTCACTCCAGAGAACACTACAATTAGTGTCTAACATAATGCAGCACTTGTATTGATTGGTGTAGAAAAGTATACATGAGTAGACGATCTACAATAGGGTATTAGTGGTTTTATGTTGTGTTTGAACAGAGTGTGTGTGTGGTGCAGGTTGTCTAAGGCTCCTTTCACGTAGCACTTCTGTTTTGGGAATATTTTGGCTTTATTCCGGAACAGCGTGATCATTTGTTGCCACCTTTATCTCGGCTTTGTAACACCTCCGGAGGTAGTATCAGAGCGGTGATAAAAGTAGGATCTTGATTCTGGAACGCTATGTGAAAGGAACACCTCCCATTCCGGAACCAAGTTGTGACGTTTTGATGACAGTGACCCCTGGCATGGGAGAAACAGCGGGTGCATATGGAGTCACTGGCATGACTCTGTGGCTACGTGACATTTTTTCACCCGGGGCATGAAGCCGACTGTGGCAGGCATGAAGCAGGCCACGGCGAGCATGGATCCAGGTGGGCATGAAGCCAACTGCACCAGGCACAAACTTGGCCACAGCAGGCATGAAACCAGCAGTGATGGGTCACAGAATCCATGCCAGTACCTCCATATGTGCCCGTGGATATAAAAATGACCGCTCCGTCACCAACCCTTTGATTCCGGAATGCAGGTCCGCTGTGTAAAAGTCCAGCCTGTCTAACCTCTGTTATGCCTTTGGCTTGGCTGTGTAAATCATTCAGTGTTGGAATAAAGGTGGGATCACAGCCTTTTTTCTTGGATCTATGTGTAAAAGTGGCTTAAGTGTTTCCTGAATGACTCTATGAACTTGTAGGAGACCTATGTATTTGATTGCCCTGTTCTTACACAAAATATTCATACACATTTACAACTTCAGGCTTTCAGCGAGTTTCTACACATTTTAACTTCATTGTAAGGATGCATTATTTACACATTATAACACAATTGATGCACACATATGCATTTAGGGGTAATGTCCTTTCTGTGTAAGGACAGAAGTTACCTTGATTTAATTCTATTTATAGAAAAACAAAACAGGATTACACACAATGATGCATCTTTTCCCTACTTTCTGACCTCTTTTTGTCTTTTACCAAAATTAAATTTTAATGCAAAATATGGGAATAACTCTATCATGTATGGTTTGCCTGAGCACTGATAAATATGTTTTGAAATTACACTTAATTTGCATTTTCAGTTCTCTAAGAACTTACAGTTACAGAACTTTACAGTTTACAACTGCCTCACCTCACTAGGAAGTGAAATGAATTGTTCACCATAAAAAACAAACCGGTTTTACTAGATGATTAACATGTGCAGCTTAATGACAATATGATTATGTAATAGAAAACCAGTAGGCTTGGATCATTTTTGAGGCAATCCCAACACACTTTTCTCTTAGCAGTTAACGCAAACTTTATTGTCCTTGTAGAGAAACATGGTCTATACATTTTACCTGTTCTATAGCCTGAGAAAGTGTCCCATGTCGAGCAGTGGGCTGTGTATAGAGCTGGTCAGATACAAGGTAGGAGAATTAACACATCATTTTAACCTATTATATACATGTCTTTGAATGTGGTGGTTTTAAGGTACCTGGAGGAAACCTGCACAAGCCACTGTGCTACCCACTATATCCAGCAAAGCAGGGAAACAGAGCTGTTACTGATAACATTAATGATAGTTCTGTTCCATTTATTTGCTTCAGGAGACTGTTCCAGTGAAGGGGCATATGCAACCCCAAGGCCTTAGACTGATGCACTGCAATGTAATACAGCCATTAATAATGATACCAGTTACCCATGTGTGTCAAAAGTTTTGCTCTGGCAAAAAGGTCCATTAAGCCAGATATAATAACTAATACACTCTGTGAGAAAATACTACACTAACCCCCTAAATATTAATAGAATTATAAAAAAAAAAAAAAAAAAAAAAAAAACTTTTATGGCTTTCTACTTTGATCACTGGAACTAAATTAAACCAGAGGTGGATGTGAATGTGTAAGTGAATGTCGTGACAGCAGGAAATGCAATATAATCAATCATAATATGCATTGTGTTTTTGATGTGTTTCATGTGTTAGTTTTACTGTGTTAATGACCAGATTGAGTAGAAAACTAAAACCTGAAAAAGAAAGCATCTCTCTGCCATAAGTATAAAATGTATGTCATCTTTGTTTTTTTAGACTGATGTATTTAGTCTGAAGTGTTTATTTACACTATGACCTGCATGCAAACATGTCTCTATATGACCTTTGTAGACTCTGTAACTAAAACCAGGCAGCAGCTTTAGTCGTGTGAAGAACAAATATCAGTTTTCTGCAACGACTGGCTGTTGGTTTCCATCAGTTAAACAGGTACAATGAGCTAAATGAGCCAATGCGGATGATGAACACTGAGAGGTAATTTGCTTTTTTGAAGCAGAATGAACAAGACTTTTGAGAGCAGTTGGGAGTGTTGCCTTTGCCTCTGGCTATTCTTAAGATAATAGCTCATACTGTAGTTTACCCTGAACTTGGACTTGAGACCAGATTGAGTTAAGAGGCATGATTTCCTATAAAAATGCCAAAAACTAAACGAGTTTAGAAGATTCAATGAAGATTAAAAGATCAGTCTCTTGAATAAACATTGTTTTCATTATTGGTTAAAAGTCTGAAAAGAAAACCCATCAAACCTAAATTTTGTCATAATGACCACCCTGTCGATTTGCTGTGATCTGCTTGTTAAAAGTAGATTTTTGGCGACAGACACACACTCGCATGGAGCCTCTTTTGCATTGGAGTCACTTGTCATGTTGTTGATGTGGAAGGCAGCTTCCTGCTGTGGTGAGTGATGTGTGCTCTAATAGGCTCTGCTTCACAATATGTCACCACTTCAATACAAGACACTCAGCTGCGGTGAACTGCAGGGAGGGAAGAGGAGTGTGACTCTGCTCTCCATTTATCAGATCTGTCAGGTGATGGATAGCCCAAGACTATAGGTGGAGGTGACGGTGGTTTATCTCAGTCATCCTTCATGCTGTGGACATGCCGCAGCCATTGATCTCACCAAAGCAAGCCGTTTATTGTCTTCAGGGAAATTCACTACACCAGGGAGAACTGTGCTTGTCATTGGGAACTGTGAACAACTAACAAATTTACCAACATAGAATAGATGGCAACATTCACCTTTCAATTATCACCAGCCTAGTTAGTCAGTCAATAGTATTTAACTTGACGTACAGCTTTAACAAATCCAAGGGGAGGCACTTACTTTGTACAGTTGAAAAATTTGTTGACAAGAATTGTAAGAATTTACATTTTGCATCGTCGGATCTTAAAAAGGCTGTTGGTAGATTTTCAAAGTGTCAAAAGAAGAAATAAGAGTAAGCAATTAATTGAAAACAAGTGTGAAACTGAAACAGGCTCTTCATCACCTGTCCAAAAAAATCTCAGCAGTGATGGCACGTTGCGAGAGGACTTGCTTATGCAGCTCAGCAATCCAACCACATTCAAAGAGCGAAAGCTTTTTTTTGTCTTTGCCATCAGGAGGTCATGACAGTGTGAACACCTGAGAGAAAATGACATTGAATCCACATTTTTGCACAGATTTTGGCTTTTAAAGGCTGTGATCTTAAACTTTTAATTAGCCTATTTCAGTTTAATTGTTATTTTCAGTCATAATTAATTTTTTTTGTCTCACTCCCATTTCTTCTTTTTACATATTGAAACTCTCCTTAGAACCTTCTTAAGATCCAACAGTAAAAAATGTAAATACAATTTTTCAACTGGTCTTAAAATTTTGATCGGTGTATATCTGTAATATCTCTCAACTTTTATCCCATAAAGACCCAGTGTTACTTTTGTGGTCATTTCCAAATAATTTTTGTCTATATTTAACATTTCTTAAGTGATTTGTCACCATGTATTATCAGATTAAACTTGAGGGTTATTATACCAAGAAAAAGAGAAAACTGAAAGAAAAGTGACTTTTTCAGTAAAATACATCATTAAGTGAACGTAAGACAAGTATCTATGACCACTGTTCCATGAGTTTTATTGGTGAATCAATGTTGTAGAAGATGATGGTGTTTCCATGGTAACTACAGAGCCTCTGAATGTCCAAATGGGTCATATCTGATGACCATGAAAAGATGACAAACTGTATTTTGCATCAATTATTTACATGTATGGATAGGGTTAGGGGATCAACGGGTATTATACATTTTAGATCAGTAGATGGTTTTGGTCACTGGTGGATATTTGGGTCTTTATGGGTTAAACATACATCACACCTGTCACAGCAATAACCGTCATTTAAGAATAACTGATGTGATTATTTTACTTGATTATAGGCCTGTAATCTCAATTTAATGCTAAAAAACTTTGCAAATATGTTCATGGACAAAAATAGTCAGTGATTCTGTTCATCAGTCAATTATTTATCAAGTTCAACATTTACATTTTTGTGTGAGAAATGTGAAATATTGCAGCCTTGACACTTTATGCAGTTTACTGGTGAATGGTGTTATTATAATATTGAACTGTACTATTTGATTTGAATATACATTCATATTTTTCCTTGATTTTCATGTTACATTTAGAGAATTGTTGGTTAGTAGAATTAAACATGTCTACTGAGAGTATTAAGGTTAAAACATCTGCCTCAGTGAGTATACAGGTACTACTCGGAAAATTAGAATATCCTGAAAAAGTGCATGCATTTCTGTAAATCAACTTTAATGGTGAAA
>JAPSES010000001.1:14656039-14681879 GCA_029822895.1 Maxillicosta whitleyi
TTCACCATTAAAGTTGATTTACAGAAATGCATGCACTTTTTCAGGATATTCTAATTTTCCGAGTAGTACCTGTATACGTATGTACAATATACACCAAATGCCTCTGTACAGAAGTGTACAATTTTCCATTTTATGCCACACTATTTTTTAGGAACTACTATCAAAACCCAGCAGCAAAGCACTTCCTGCTGCTGTTTGCCATCTCACATTCCAGCCCAGTTAAGCTCGGCCAAGTGGAGCATTAAAATTGACCAGTTTGCTTGAAGCTCGTCAGAGCAGCGTGGTTCTCACCGGCCCATGGTAAATCGAGTGAAACCTTAAGTCAGCAGAAAGGACCAGCATTGTAACCACTGTCTACTATTGTTGTGGTTCTGTTAAGAACAACTAAAATGACCCCTCTTGCCCTTTTTAAATCTAAAAGGTATGTGTGTATATATATATATATATATATATATATATATATACATCAGAAGATCTGCAGAATGTATCTTAATTCTTGTCTAAGTGAAAAATACATAATCATTTAAAGCAGCATTGCCTTAAATAAAATGTGTGTATAGAGGGAGATCAGTGGCAAATGAAGATTCAATTAAACAACAAACATTTAAGAAATCCAGCCTGAAAATTTTATCATTCTCTTTTTGTATAAATGGACTCCGTTTAATAACTGTCCTATATAACGCTGATGGCAACACATGATAAGAAAACAACAAGCAATCTGTCAAAAACACTTTTTTGCCATTTGTTAAGAACATGGTGACGGGGTTGTTAAATGTGAATACATTACATGGTCAAGAATATCTAATAAAATGTGTAGAAGCTGTTTTTATGAGATATAGTTTAAATAGTTGAGTCTAGGGCCTTGGTGCAAGTGTCCTAGTTTTTCACGTTTGATTTAACTTTTTACATTTTTATTCTCTCTTCAATCATCTACTTATCAGTATAAAACTACCATTCTGTTGTTTTTTTTTCTTTTTCATTGTAGCTTACTTCTTATCTCAGGATGCCTGTTTGAATTGGAAATACATTTACCAGCTGCAAAGGAAAATAAATTAAAAACTGGGCAAAAACTGGGCTCTCGGGCCTAAGAGAAAAAATACAGAGAGATTTAATTACACATTTTCAACCTCAGATGAAAAGGTGTCCAAACTAACTAGCAACCACTTAATCTGGCTTTACTGGTCAATTAAGATGCACTACCAACCTGGCAGAAAGATGGAGGTGTGTGTGTGTCTGTGTGTTTGTTCATGAATCTTTATTATTGTCTAGTGCATCAAGGGGAGAGTTGAGTGTTTTATGGTGTCATTAGGACTTCGAATGATATATGCGGCTGATAATGGACTTTAATTAAAACACGTCTGCTGCTCGTAGTGCTGCTCACTTTGGCTAAAATGAAATGGTAGTTTTGACTTTATTGCATGCTTCATTATTGTTGTTGTGGCTGTGATAGTTTTAGTATTACATATTAGATGTTTTTAAAGTCTATTCCACTTGGTGGCTGAGTGAAACGCTCTGATAGTGAAACAAATTCTTGGCATATTCTGTTAATTACACCTCGAAAATGATCATTTCATTTGATTAGAAAAATGACAATACTGGCCAATTGTGTAAGACAGACAGATGCAAGCTGTGGTTTTATCAGTCTGTTAATGTGTAAAGCTCTGCTGTTTACTGGTTCACTGTGGACCCGGTGCTGGTTTAACTAGGGAACACTACTGTGTTGCCAAGCTGCAACCTGGACTGGTATGTCGCATACTGGATCACAAACTGCTGGCATATGCTCCTGTATCTGTGTTTCAATCCATCTCATTTATTTTTCTTGTCAGTGTGATCCTATCTGTATTCATGTTTGTGTTTCTCAATCTTTGTCTCTTTATCAGACCTGGACCCTCAGGAGACCCTGCTCCATTTTTCAGCGCGTAGAGGTCTTTTTCAGGTGACGGAGTTCTTGCTAAAGCAGTCTGGAGCGAGAGAAGCCTTGCAGTTAGCCAACAGACAAGGCCACACTCCCTCCACCATCGCAGAGCTGCGAGGACACGAATGCCTCCATGAATTCCTGATCAAGTAAGTACTGAGCTCATGTCATGTTGACTTATGGTGACAGTAACTGCATTACTTTTGTTAAAATTACAAGTGAATAGCTTGTTACGGTAGCTTATGTTGAAGATTATATTATTATTATTGTTATTATTACTAACACAATAATGTATAGTAGTTGAAAAGGTGTTGACTCGACTTATTTAATATACACTGTTGCCCATAAAGTTGGAATAATTTTGTTTTCAGACACATTCCTCTGTGTATTCCTGTTCATACAAATCAGTACATACCTTTGACCAGGTGCAATGATTACATACTGAAGCCTAGTTGTTCTTTATCTATCCAGAATAAATCACTATCACAGTCATTTCAGGAGAACAGGTAAAAATATTTTATTCCAACTTTATGGTGAACAGTGTATACTTTGATATTAGCTTATTTACTGTCAGACTGTAAGACTGTAAGACTGGGCAATATGTCAGATTAATTCAGTTAATGGAGGTTTTTGACCAGTGCAAAATATTTAAAATTAACCCTGTTCAATATGCATTGTAAATCCTCTTTTCTTTTGTAGTTATTATCTACTGGTGTTGTTTTACTTTATTAGGAAGTATTATTATTTAATAAATCATTCACATTGACATATTTACAGCTTGTTATTATTATTATTATTTATTAGATTATTATTTGTTGATAGTGAACTTAACCTGCATATAGTTTTAATCAAGACAAACATCTAGACCAGGGGTGTCAAACTCCTTTTAGTTCAGGGGTCATATTCCCCATAACATGATCTGACATGGGCCAGACAAAGTTTCCTTAAAAATCTGAATATTATGAACTTGAAATGTCTCAAAAATAACAAGTGCAGTTTCAATAATATTCTGCCTCAATTTATCAGTTTATTATATATACATATGCATTACAACTTACATTACAATTACAATTACACAAAACATTTAGTAATAAGCAAACTCTATAAAATTGCACTTCATTTAAGATATTTCAGGTTGTTCATATTTAAGAATTGAGAATATTCACATTTTTTTGTAAAAGTTTTGTTTATTTAAACACGTATGTGTAATTTTATTTTTTTACACTAAAGCGAAGAGAAAATTTATAGTTATTATTTATAGGTTATTTTAATAGTATTCTACTGATCTGACACACTCAAGATCATATTGGTCTGGAACCTGAATTAAAATAATTTTGACACCAGTGATTGTTACTTTCTTCAGTGTAATTTTTCACAAATATCACAAATTCATTCCACGCGCCAGATTGGACCCTTTGGCGGGCTGGACTTGGCCCCCGGGGCACATGATTGACAACTGTGATGTAGACAGACACAATTTGATCAGAACTGTAAATTGTCGATAACACTAAAAACGTCACATGGTCATAGTGGCCAGTCCTATTTTCTGATAAAACCACTGTCAAACAGTATGTCCACACTGTTTGACAGTGTTATAAGCTCAGACTTTCAGTAAACATTGCCCTGACGTTCTGAACAGTCAGTATATCAGAGAACAGACGGCGAGGTTCCTCCAGGCCATTTAAACTAACATGTCTCTTCTCTTCAAAGAACAATACACATATCTACGGAACATCACCACAAAACCACACTGCAGTCAAGTTTTGCATTTTCAGCTGTAGTCAGATAGTTGCGGTAAATTAAAAAGTTGTGGGCTGCCAGTATTTTTTCATTGAAATCCAGAGAGATGGGAAACCATTCCACAACACAAAAGCCTTATTAGTACCTCTCTACCACATTTCACTCTGTACAACTCTACTTAAATCCACACACACTGCAATTTTCAGTCTATAGAGCTTAACAGCAGTAGATGTATGTGTTGTGTTTGCAGTTGTCAGGTGTTATCCCTTGTAATGCCAACCTTTTGACTGACTAGTGGGGTCAAATTCTTCTATAGTGAAACATTAAACTCCAAGGAAAACTATTTTTTTTTCTAAATGAACTGAGACATCGTTCAAAGCGGAAATAGTCCTTTCCACAGTTTTCACTTAACACAAAATGAAGATGGCACAAGCTGACAGGCAGCTACCTCTTACTGATCTGGCTCATAGTTAAGAGTGCACTGAAGTTGCTTTACACCAGCTCCCTCTGTATGTGTTGGCAATTACATTCCTCTCAAGAAAAGTGAAGTCACTTACAGCCTAGCTGGTGACCTCAGCTGCCAGACCTTGAAGCTAAAGCAATCCACCCACGATTACGCAAACAGATCCGCCTGGATGGGAGGTGTCTCTGCTTTACAGCACCGTCTTTACAAACACAACACTGAACATACTTTTACCTTCAACACTTGGAGCACACACAGCAGAGGGAGTGAAAGTTTTTTTGGACACCTTATCGGCTAGGAGTGGTTTTAGGTAAGATATCATAGATGTTTGTGACTGCTGCAGACGCAGGGAGGAAAAATACATTTTTGTTTGACCGGCTGCTGCATCTGGAAGATTTTAACATTAACTGCAGCTCTACAAGTTGCTTAATTTCCTGGTAAGCTAAAGAAGAGCACAGCAAACTTTATCTGATAGTCTTTCCCACTATGAAGATGAAAAGTCAGTAATGTGCATAGTCTGCTTTGAGAAAGGAGGGGGTTATAGGGATTGTGTGACATCACTGTTAAAGCCCTCTCATGAAAACATTTCTGTGTTGTATTAGCCAATCACACCACAGTCCCTTTGAGATGATCTAAGTGTTTATTTCACGGCAGGGCTGAGACGGACACAGAGACCGGCTTAGGGGCTAAGGCTGTCCAGCCGATCTCCACAGACGCCCGGGTAGTCTGCCACCTCCCCAAACTGAACACACACACCCTCACGCTGAGCATCTTCCCAGGCCACGACCCACCACCCCTTCAGAGGAGTGTGGAACAGCTGTTGCACTTGATATGTCATCTTCACGTCAAGGTGAGTCACACCACCCTACCCTTTCAACGCACTATCTCTACTCACAGTGGCTTCAACCAGGAGCAGAGCTGCTGCTGAACATTGTTGGCTTGTTTGTCTTTTCACTGCCCTCATTTTTTTAACCTTCATGTAGAGCTTTGTGTAACCAGTGGAACACCTTATGCAATCACAAAGCTGGCGATTGATAAGAAAGCTAATGTTCTTCCCTCCTCCTTTTCTACATTCTGTAGGGAGTTTCTGTACTGGAGCTGCAGTTTGATTCTCTGCACACAGCTGCCGAATGTTGTGAGGGTGTAGTAACAGAGATAACCTGTCTGGAGCGACTACAGCTGCCTGCTACAGCACCAGAGTGCCTGGATAAAACAACTCAAGAGAGTGGGATTGAAAACTGCTCAGGAGAAAACATCAGCCAAGTGGATTGCGGACATGATGAGACTGGGAATGCAGAGAGTCTGTCTGTGAATACCCCCGTGTTAGAACACCCCCAGGAACATGGCCCTAGCCCCCTGGAGAACAGGGTGTGCCTCAGTTCAAACACAGGGAAAGATTACTGCCAAACGGAGGAAGAGGGAAGGGAGCAGCCTGTTGTTTCCACACAGATTTTGACTTTGTGTGACAGGAGTGAAGGAGCACAGAGTGAGGCAGAGACAGGGAGCCCCACTGTGGGAATCGTACATCAAGCCGCCTGTGGTAAACAGGCAGAGGAAACTGATAGAGGCGAGGCTGCGATCCGGGAAGGACAGGAGGCCACAGAAGGAAGGGACAGATCTGAACAGGAAGCAGAGGATAGCACAGACAGGAGAAGACAGGCGGAGCAGGAAACCAATGCTGCAGATCTAATAAGATCCAGAGAAGTCACAACAGCTTCAGTCATGGGCCAGTCTCCGTCAATGGAGGACTCTGAGATATCAGACTTGTCAGACTCTGAAACCAAGGAATGCTCCCAAGGAGAAGAGGACACAGGAAAGGAAGAGATGAAACACAACTCGGATGTATGTGACAGACTCTCTTTAGGTGAGAAGGAAACGGTCACTGAAGGGTTAACAGACCTTGTTTCAGTCCCAGGGAACCACCCTAACCCATCACTGATAGGCTGCAGTGATGTAATCGCAGGGGTACACTCTGAATCTGCTGTTCCGTGTCTCTTGATAGAGGGCCTCCATGAGGGGGAACCTCCTCCAGACATAAACAGCCTGGAACAAAACCAGGAAACAGCTGGTAGGGATTACACTGCAGAGCAGCAGTGGGGCTTGGCTTCAGACACTGGTTGTCATTCTGGGAATTGTAGTGGAATATCAAGTAGTAAAGAGCTAGATGTTAAATGTGCAGATGAACCTTCTATAGTACTTACCTCTGATGTTAAAAGTAAAGGTTTGCCTGCAGATCAACCCGACTACCTGGAAGAAACATCTCCTACTGATTTGACTGTGGAAGATAAACAAACAGATCTATTTGATTCTGATTCGTCACATGGAATATTGTTTAGCTCATGTGGGAGACATGCTGATCAGGATTCAGGGATGATCCATCACCTCTCCAGTGATGAAGATGGCAGTTACCGATCAGTTGGGAGTTCCACAACAGAAATCTTTCACCTGACTCAGGATAATATTAGTACAGGAGAGCCGGAGCTGGGTCAGACTGAAACAGCTGAACTATCCTCTGCCGGAGAGAATATGGAAGAACCAAATGATCAGACATCCTGTGAAAGGACTGAGGCTTCCGTCTCTGTAGATGCAGGGCCCCCCTTGGAGACTGGCACCATGAGTTCATCAGTGATGAGCTGCAGCCAGACTGGCACTGAGCCTGAACCACAACTGTCACCCAGCCTTCAGACAATGGAGGCATTGATTCCTGAGGACACAGCGGAGAAACCATCCCCAGAACGTGCCAAAGAGGATCTGTCATTAGGTCTGGTTTTGTCAGAGTGTGGGGGTGATTTAGCAATAAAGGTTGATGAAAGTGAAACTGCAGAGTCAAACAGTTCAGACCTGAATACAGGGATTGAGTGCTCAGCATCAGAGGCCACTAGTCCGTGTGTTTCAGAATCCATTTGTTTAGTTGAAGAAGGTGACGGAACGTTGGAAGATAGTGAAACTTCTGAAGAGGAAAGTGCAAATGAGCCACAGAGACTAAGACAGGATAATGTAGAGTCGACGGCAGATGAAAGGCCACCTGATGAGGGATTAAGTCCGTCAGGGAATCATATCACTGCGTCTTCATCACACACTGCCAGTCCAGTGTCAGACATCATCTCGGCTGGAGCACATTCACCCCTTCCAAGCAGTGATGTGACCACTGAACCTCTTGTTGAAGAGGGGTTTTCTTTCAACACTCCTGACACTGTGGACGGAGCTTCAGAAAACCGAGAGAGTCTAATGCAAGGTAAGCTAATGCTGATTTATTTCAGTCCATGTTCAGGTTTACTCTAGTTCCACACACTCGCATACATCACAAGATAGTACGTTTGTCAAAGTCTAATTCTTAAACAAATATGCTAAATCAGATTCAGTCGTCCTTTTGTGATTAATGACAATGGCTCCACAAAGCTAAATGTGATATAGCTCATCATCATTTGGTGAGTTTTATTGCTATCCTTTTGTCTTATATTGCTTTCTTGGTTTCAAAAGTGATTTTAATGCAGACTAAGCACATTTTTCTTTATTGTGTTGGGTTACATTTTATGTTTAAAAGATGTTTAAACTAAAGTTCAATAACACTGACACGATGGCAGAAGAATGTTGCCACATCAGTTGACTCTACAGCACTGGGGTGTTGTGTTACGTAACGGCAGATACTGAAGCCGTTTATATCTTTGATACCTCAGGCCATGTAAAGTCTGACAACACTTCTATACTCATATGGTTCCTGTTAGTCTCTTTCACACATGCACACTCCTGCTACAGCATATGTCAGCAGGCACAGTCACATTCTCAGTCCATGTGACCGAGTCTAAGACACACAGCTCGAAGGCTGGGCTTTCTAAAACAAACATACGCAAGTCAGTTGATCTGTGTATGGAACAGGAAGTGAGAGAGTTGGGAGCTGCAAATATAAAGTGAACTTCCAGCACTCCTCTGTCGGCAATTTTCACTCATCAGCAATAATTGTTCTGGACCCAAGTGCAATATGAAAAGGTCAAGGGCAAGTTGGTGTATTGCTCACAGAGCAGGGTGTCATTATGAACGAGGGGATGTATTTACAGCCTGGTACTGGCCGAGCATCAGGTCACATCCTGAAGCAGAAACAAGATTAATGTTGTTTGATGGTTAGAGCTGTGTAATGGCAATAATCTAGCTATATGTCACATATAATAACACAGGAGTTACACTTTAATATGGTTTGATATATTGTGAAATGGCAAGCAAGGCAATGTTTTGCATTTTTATCTTAAATAATGCATTTAAAGACAATTTTCATTGATTGATTGATTGATTCTTCATTTGAGTGTTCTTCATCTTCCTTGTTTAATTAATATAGGTTTGCAGGATACTTTTGGCTTGGGTGAAACCTCACAAGATACAGTTTCATGAATTTCAAATTAATATGTTGTAAGACGTTCAATTTACATAACAGATATGTCTTGAATAGTATAAGGAACAACTGGCTATATACATGAAATCATGATAAGTTCTGTTTTTAATACATTTAGAACAGTGAAGAGGGGGTGTTTAGTATCTATGCTATGCAGTTCAGAAGTTTATCACAATACAAAATGAACAATTGTCAGCTGCATAACTTTAAATGTAAAGTATTAAACTAAAAATAATGTATTTTCAAAAATCGATATAATACACAAAACATAAAATCGAAATATTATAAAATCTTTCTTGCATTCCTATTTTCCAGTCTATATTTATGACAAAATAATAAAGAAAGAAGTTTCTATACTTTTATCATAGTGAATGACTTGCTCAGTTACATTATTCTGCCAAGATAAATTCCATGAATTCATTTTGACTAATTATACAATGTAGACATAATGGCTTTTAGTTTGGGCTCAGAAATTCAGAGAATATTTAATCAATTAGCACAAATAGTTTCTTTCCTCATTGAAAAATTTATTTCAGTAAAGTTCCAAAAGAAAACAAAAACTGCTTTTGCTTCACTGCATTATTGATCATGCAGTCAGAGTCATTATACAGACTTAGTGCTACATCATTGGTGTAAAGAAAAACACAGTATTTGAAACCTATATTTGAGACACTTGTTATTGATTGGAAGGAGGCTATTGAACTGATTGCATTGTGTCATGTGCATTTCTCCAGAGGCGGATGTCATCAAGTTTGAAGACACAGTAATTGCTGCAGGTGAAGAAGAAAATGGCACAGCAGAGGAAGACATTCCAGCGGTAAGCTACAGATCAGCTATCAGAACTCCTTTGTATTTAACAGCAGTGTCATTACCATGATTCGTTCTGTGCCATTTTTGAAGACTTTCTAAGTAACCATTTCATATAATAAAATGAGATGAGAAGTCAAGCAAAAATGCCTGATGCAGTTTTCTAGTGGTTATCTTCATAGAGCAAAAAAATGTATGTGTGTAAACCTGTAGCATAAAAGATGCACATAGACTTGTTTTGTGTCCTTGTGCTGCGTATGAGTTTCATGCAGCTCAGACGCTGATCACATGGATGTGATCTTGAGGAGACGAAGCATTATTCTGAAATGTTGCTGACTGACAGATTCCTCAGCAGCCATAGACTGGAGTGGCTTTTCTTATTCCTGGGTTGCGGTCTGGGTCGGTGGCTTGTTCTGAATGCCAGATGTTTGACTACGGCGAGATTTGCACACAGTCTGCAGGAGGCTGGGGTCGTCAGCAGAGGGCGATGTAGCCTCAGTTGCATTAGTGGAACTTTCTCTTTTGACCAGGCAGCAAATTTAATGACCTGACATTTGATCCTGTTGACGTTTCCTGTAATTTATATGATGAACAGGAAAGTTGGAGCCACGGTGACGAATGGTCTACTATATCTTTAAAACACAATGTTAGCTATTAAATTTAAAGCTAGAAATCAGTAGAGGTGTATGCTGTGTAATAATAATTGACAATGTCATAATCATTGCCATCAAGTCAAGAGGAAACAACAACAAAAAAAATGCTTGGTGTGTAATAAGATCTTTTACACATTTCATAATACATTAAAGGTGTTATAGTGTGGAGTATATGTAAGAGTAAGAGGTCTTTTCTTCCTGCAGCTGTCAGGCTTCACAACAGAAACTACTCCAAAATTCCTGTACAATAAAACATGCAATAAACCTGTGGTATGATCAGAATGTGCACAGCTGTAAATATTGTATATAACTTTCTTGATTTGTGTGCACTTCCTCTACTTCCATGTGCTCTTGTACTTTGCTGCTGTAAACCTGGAATATCCCCCTGTGGAACTAATAAAGGAATATCTTATCTTATCTTATATAGATAGGAAAAAAAGCCATAGACATTTAAATGATATTTTGAGATACCTGATATTGCTGATTATTTCATGAAGCATGTAAACAATAATGAATTCGGACACATTTACAGCGCTGGTAGCCATATTTAGAGATTAATGTTAGCCCCTTTTGAATGTTAAAACAAATGCACCACAGGCAGAATGCAAAACAGTGGAGATGTGATAATGTAAACTAAATAGAATAGAATAGAATAGAATACTTTATTTAAAATCTATAATATTTCTTGCTTAAGCTTACAACAAGTCAGTTTGCCCAATGTTATACAGAGAGTGGTGTTTGGCAATAGACTGAATGGGACAGAATGTGGTGATTATGAGAATAAAGGTGTGAAAAAGGTGTGCGTTTCACCCACTTTTGTCTCTCAAGGCTCCCACACAGTGCGATTTTTGGCCGTCTCAGACAAAAGATGGCAATGGTGAGACAATGATATGGTGATATCTTTAGTCTTGGCCCTAAATTGGTGATCCTAAGTCTCACTGTGAGACGGGTTTAAGGGCGGCCATTGACAGACCATAACAGTAAATGTTTGCGTTATTTGCTAGCAAGTTTTAATACGTACTTACTTCAAACTGTCTTTGCAAAATTGGCATCTCAAGGTGGCCTCTTTTTCTGAGCCACAACTGTGTTCATATCCGCCTCCTTTTTTTTTTTTTGATTTAGTGTTCCGTTACTTCATCACATTTTTCTTTTCAGTGGATGGGTTGCATATGCTGATGACATTTTTATTCTTGTGCATTCACTCATCATAGGCTGCGATTCAGCTTGGATTTTCTTTCTTTTTTTTTGACACTTATTTTGTATTGATTATTTATAATATTGACATACAGAACACAACAAAACAAACAACAGTAATAGATCTATCCCAAACTAACACTGAGGAGCTTAGGCTACACTCATGTAATAGTGATGAAGTTACATACTTAAGCAGTAGATCACACATCATATAGCAGGACCAAGAGACAAACCACACATCATTTGTCCCCAAAGAAATCAATCCTTTTGTTCCATCTTCTCATGTAGAGTTCAGCTTGCAGCCTCAGCATAAATGTTAATCTCTGCATTTTCTGAATTTCATCTACTATTTTCATCCAGTCCTCTAGCTCCGGTGATTCAAGTTGAAGCCATTTGCGAGTAATTTTTATTTTTTTTGCAGCGACACCAAAGATTTTTAGGAGGTATTTGTCATCTGTTGTCATATCATGAGGAAGATCTCCCAACAAAAGTGAAATCGTGGGTTGTCGGAAATTAAAACCCCAAATCTGTTCTATTTTTATTCCAAAATCTTTCCAAAAAGTTGTAATTTTATTACAGGACCAAAAAATATGGGTGTGGTTTGCCTCAGCTTGCATTTTCGTTGTGCAATCTCCACACAGCAGACTTCATGCCGTACCCTCATTCATGTTGTACAGTGTTGTTTGCTGGGAACTTAAAAAACTCCTAAAAACACAGTGTGTGTGAGCCTTCAGATAGAACTGCACGCTAAGAACAACGCAGTGAGACAGAGAGGTGTTTTTATGTTGGTTCAGCCAAATATTTTGCGGGATATTGTGAATGATTGGCCGCAGGTACAGACTTATAGAGTAAAGATTGATCCACAAAAATGTCCTGAACTGAGCAAAACATGAAGAAATTTGACAATACGGGTAAAGAAGTGATCATTAGGATGGAATGCTAATCTGTATATTGTTTTTTTTATGACTTTTAATGTGGACTTCAGCAATTTTTTAATTTTATATTATTAGTTATTTTTATATAGTTGTATTTTATCAATGCAAAAAAGAAAAATAACAAGATAGCAGCATTCTGTAATTTACTATTTATTTACTATATAAAATGGAACCAAATTAATTATCAGAAATGTATAGGGTTAAGTAAAAAGTGATTAAAAAAAAAGTATTTATAGACCAGAATCAAAATGATAGTGACAAACATAATAATCTCAGATGCAAAGTAAGGTTAATGAAGTAATTAAAATATTAAGGAGTGTGTATTTTGACAGGGCAGACATTTGTTGAACAGACACTTTTGTTTTCATAGATTCAACTCGAAGGACATCTTACTCATTTTATAGTCTAGATTAAGTCTCACATGACATGAGGAGGGATAAGAATGTTTGTTAAATATAATGTAACATCTCATTGTTACAGATTCATGTAGCTATTAATATTAATCAATATGTTATTTATATGTCACATACACACATATGTTTTATCACAGTGTAGTAGCGTGTTTAATGACAACCTGTTGACATTATTATGGGGCTGGACAAGGGAAGGTTAACATGTAGATTAAAAAAAATACATTTAAAATCACCTTTTGAATAATTTTTTAGAAATAAAAAAAAGTTAGATGGCATTATATTCATTATACATATATTTATGTTTGCATTCTTTGTCTGTCTGTACAATTAAGCATAACTTTGATCCTTTTCTATCGGACCTATATTATCCTTATGATAAGTTGTAAGGTCAATATAAAAACCTTTTACTACTCTTTTACAAATATGTAATAAACTGAGATAAATATATGTTAAAATGTATCAAATTAGTTTATTAATGTATTTGACTTAGTAGATTTTATATATGTAATGTATATACTAATAAATATAATGAATACACTTGTAATTATTCCATCCCTTGTCCATCCATTACCATAATCCATTCGTCAGCGAAACACTTAACAAAACACTTGTATCCTGTTTTGCAAATGGACACCCTAGAAGACCTACAGTAAAGATTTGACAGATTTATGAAAATTGGAATCACATTTTAAGGCAGGCTTCATAAAGTGGTCAAAAACAGATGTTAATTCTCTGTCCATCCGTTACAGAGTTTTTTGGTTAAAAATTTTTTTTTCCAATCACACATCTAAACCCAGTCATTATTTAGTGTAAAATGAGTTATCATTCATCTTTCTACCATAAATAGTTGTTAAAGGGCAAACAAAAATGTAGTAAGGCTGTCCATCCGTTACCACTCTGCCTCTATATTTATTCAGAATCGGAATATTTTATTAATCCCAGGGGCTTTGTGAAAAAAAAAAAAAGTAAATATTGGTAGACAACATCATATTTTTATACTGATATAGATTTATTTCCTTCTCCTTCCTTTCTGTTAGTAATGTTTAGATGCTGATAAGGAGCAGTAGTGACAGTCTGTGATGTTTTTCCCTGTGAAGCATGATTTGAAAGTGGAATCAGATGGTGACAAAAAGAAATCTGCCTGCCTGATTAATTATTGCAAAGGACAAATGATTCTTTCAGTGTTGAAGACAAGGTAATAAAGAGACGTTTTCACTCTTGAAATGTATAAAATTACGAGGGTGTAGCCTATTGTTTGGTCAGTAGTTGTCACCAGGTGGTGGAAAGAGGTTTTTGTTCTTCTAAAATGAATGCGTGTTTGTGTATGTGTTTCAGGTAACTAGCTTAATTTTAAGAGTTGGATTGCTTTTTCCAGTTCTGTCCAGTATGATGTGTGATGTGTGAGATTTTTAGCAGAAAAGTTTCACTGTATCCATTCAAAGGTTAAATGTCTTATGAACACACTGCGGTTTATTTGCTTCAGTGGTTTGATTGCAGTGTCTCCCTGAACTATGAAAACACCTGGTCTTCTGTGAAGGTTACCCGTGCTGGACTGGCAGAGTTTAGATTAGGAGAGGGAGGGAATGATTTGTTTGTGGTTGCTTGAATTCATGCCTGTGTGTTATTGGTCTACTGAGGGGATGGACTGAAGTCAAAGCTGGATTCCACCTCAGAGACTGACGCCCATTTGCATCAGTCTGCATATCAATCAGGAAATCTTCAGCCAGAAAGACAATGAATGGATGACTTAATGATAATATGTAAGTAATGATGTATGTAATGATAATATGTGAGTAAAAAGTCCAACAACCAATCATTTCGGTGACAAGGGGGGATAAAGGACATATGAAAGGAAGTATCTTTTCTTTTCCTTTTTTTTTTTTTATTGTGGAGCAAAATTTTCACAAAACCTAATATTATACGGTTTCTTTTTCTTTCTTTTTTTCTCTTCATCTAATTTGCTACTGGTCCATAATAGCGCCATTTTTGGGTCATAGCCTTTTGACTCTTTTGGTTCATTTACAGTATTTTAGTATAACCTATAATTATATATAGTATAATCTGCACTGATGCAGAAACATCACTTTGGCTTTTGGAACACATGCATATGTAATACTAATGGTATGTGAAATGCATTGGACTAAATTGTTTGCACCATTATGTCCTAATAGTCTGTACAGGGTTCCTGGTGGGTCTTCAAAAATCTTAAAAGTCTTGAATTTACAAATCTGCATTTCATACCTTTAAAAAAAAAGTCTTTTAATGGTATTAAATTTGAAACAGTAGCTAGGTAACTTAAGTTATGCTGCCATAAACTGCCATAAATGTTTTTAAATGTGTCTGGGAAATGTTCAGTAGTGTTAGTCAACTCTGTTCCAACTCGACAATTTATATTGAAATTAAGAGCCAATTATTGCTAACTTTACCCCAGTGAGAAATGAATGAATGGAAGGGTGGGCATGAAGGCATTGGAATAAATGAATAAATAATTAGGTTTTCACACATTTTCACTAGTGTGGCCATAAAATAGACATTAAATTCTATTCAAAGTAGTTTTAAGAAGGTCATAAAGTCTTAAATTTAACTTGTAGGAACCCTGTATATAACAATCTTAATATTAATGTGCGCAAAGCAAAGCAACCAAATTATTTTTGCTTAGAGTTCTGTGAGTTTCAACATGGTTGAAACATTTATATCATGTAATGCACAATTTAATGAAATATATACCGCAGGCCTTGTTTGTTGTGGACATTGTCATGGTGAAACGCTTCATACTGAAGCTATAGATGGCAGTATATACTAATGACTTCCCCCGGTGGATGAACTGAGTAAGTTCAGTTTTCTGTGGCTCACAACAAAATGTAAATATCAACCCTGTCTGATAAGAAGTGAGAGGATGCAGTCAAACATATAAAGTGCCCCCCAGGTGACCTTAAGTACACTTTCATCCACCAGTGTGCGTTGAACCATAATACCATAAATGCTGGCGGTTGACTTGCATTAACTGGAGTAATAATGCCCTACTGGTGTCTGTCATATTACAGCTATGTAGTTGTTGGACAGGCTGAGTCACAGGAAGAGACAGACAGAGACACATTCACAGCCTCACAGAGAGAGAGAGAAAGAGAGAGAGAGAAAATTCAGGGGGAGAGGAAAAGCTTGAGTCAGGCAGAGTCAGAGAAGTTGAGAGGCGACAGGGGAAACTAAGAGGGAGGGAGGGACGGAGGGAAGAGGAGAAGGAGGGAGGGAAGAAGAGAAGAGTGGGCTGGAGTCTGGTAGAAGGCTGCCTCTTTGGCCAGATGTGAAGCTTAGCAGACAGCTTCATCTCTTCTCACAAGTGTTTCTACCGGATTTTACCCTGCTTTTCACTAAACCTAAAGGGAAAATGTATGAGCGACACAAGCGGAGGTACAGTCTATGTGCCAAGGGAGAGAGAGCTGTAGACGTGGTCTTGATAAAGGTAGGTTAGCCACTGCGCGTTGAAACAAAAGTTGTTTGGTGTCATTATATACTGCAGCTACACTGACGCTAGCATCTGGGAGCCTTGAAAATCCAGCTGTTAAAGAGTTTCACAAGGATTACACTGAAGGTAAAAATGTAAAACCAGGGCTGAAATCCTGGAAATAAAGTGTAAAAGTGAAGTCAGATGTGATCAGTAATGATTATATACAATCAAGTCTGTTCTGGTTTGTTTGTTGAAGTGCAGTTTTAACAGTTTTATCTCTGAACTGAGACGTTTTGAAGCAAAGGCCTGGCCTGACCTAACCTAAAGTAGTTTTATGAGTAAAACACATACGAAACTGTCAAAAAGTGTCACAAAGTGCTTCAGTCGGTGTCCTGTAGATGTTATGACGGCTTTTGCTGTGTTGCACTCTGGGAGATGATTACATAGTAGCTGATGGTGGCCCTCCACACACAAAGTGCTGATTATTTTGGGGTGGAGTGTGGTTTCTGGATACACTGCTCGGGTATGCAGTATGTGACAATAAGACAAATGAATGCACTCTACGCATGTCTGTGGAATAACTATGTGTGAAACTTAATGAGGCTCAGCCGATTTGATGTCTTCCAGGGGTTACATGGTTAGGATAGTGGGTAGTTAGTTTGGAGCAAAGCTGTTCTTAAAAAATACTTAAAGGTCATATTTAAGTCCAGGGATGTTCTTTAAACTTCTTGTCATACTGTACTTTTAGGGCATTTTTTTTCTGAAAGGTCTTGTTACTATACCATAAAAGTTCCATGTCAAACTATTTGACCTGGTGCTCGATGGAATCTTTCTAAATGGGGCCTTTATAGTACCCCGAAGTTGTGCTATTTAAAGCTCAAATGGCACTTAAGCCACACTACACATATAGAAGACTTTCCACTGTGCTTTGGGTAGCAATGGAACAGGAGCAAGTGTGTAGGTTATTTGTACAAGTGCATAATTTAATAATAAACATTCAACAAAGATAGATGAACCTGATTTAAGGCAGGTTTTCACAAAGACATGTTGTTATCTTGTCTTGTCTTGCCATTTATTTTTATGAGGTGCTATATAAATAAAGATATTATTATTATTGTTATTAGTAGTAGAGAGGTCCTTATCTCCTCCTACTCCCCCAATTTGAAGTTCCATTCAGCCAAAACTGGAACGAATCAGTGAAATATAATTAAGACATCTTTGTAGTATGAACATACTGTCACAACTGTAGTGATACTAAGTATTAAATCACAGCTAATACCCAAACAAACCCAGATTAACCAGTTCAAAGCTGTTGAGTAATAACAGAACTATTTCTTATTTCCTAATGACTCGTGGCTATAGTCAAAATAATCACTGCTGTCTGGAAGGATTAATAAACCATGAACTACACTGTGCCAGAAGTTTGAAGTCGATGCCGCCACTATCGTACAGTCAGTTGATATTTACATTCAGAAGCAGAGCAGAGTGGGAGGAGCTTACAGCAAAATGTCTATGAAGTGGATCGCTCTGGTGTGTATAACACCTTTCTTTTAAGCATTGTCACTTTCTAAACTTGTTCCTGATGTCACCTATTCTTTTCTCCCGAGGGACGGGATGACATGGATGAGAGGGTGTGTGTGTGTGTTTGTGTGAGAAAGGCTGAACGGACAAGAGTGAGTGAGAGATATGATGGTGTGGGAAAAGGCAGCGCCGGGCTAACGGTTTCCTCTGGCTTCAGATGGAAATGGGCACATGGCCAAATGACTTCATTCCAACCAGCGTTTCACATCCCAGCATCTCTCCTGGCCTGCAGTCACAAAACACATCATCACAAGCACACTAACTGTGGATATGGCTTTATATTGACTCATGCAGTACTACTGTATATGCCAGCACATGTGTCATTGCACACTGCTCCCATCAGGTTTGGATATGTCCAATTTTCCTTGACGTATTTAACGCAGACCCAAAAAAGAAATCCTGTCTCCTGTTGCCATTTATTTTTCAGGCCTTTTGTGTTTCCCGTTTCAATTTTTATGTCATTTCTGTCTTAGGTTATTTTCTATTTTGTCCTTTTGTACATTGGTCATTTTAGTCCTGTTAAATGTTTTAGATTATTTTTTATCTTTTTACATTTCCTGAGGTAATTCCATCTTGTTTTGTGGTTTTCATCTTGTTGTGTTTTAAAGGGGTCATATTTAGCTAAAACTACTTGTATTAGTCTTCGGTGCTTTTATTTGTGTCATTAGTCAGAAACAGCCTTGAAGATGGACCTCTGGAGTTTAATTAATGAAGAATTCAGATTCAAGCAGAGTATTTACAGTTTATGTAGACCACAGGGAAATGGTTTAAAATACATAATTCCATTTAAAATAAATAAATAAATCAAAATATCACTCCTTCTAGAATTGAGGCTTCTTATCTGCTTTCCACATGGCTTTGGCGAGGTCAACATTTATAAAGTCTAACAGGTGGTTTACACCTCTGACTTTGGTGCGGAAAATGGCCGGTTCGCTCCTCAGGTGGGCCCTTGGGAACGGCCCTTTACGCTATACATCCTGTAGCCGCAAGGGGGCAGTGTCTCATTGTGCTGGTTCCAAGCCCGGATAAATACAGAGGGTTGTGTCAGGAAGGGCATCCAACGTAAAAACCTGCCAAATCAACATGCGAATGTGATTGGCTGTGGCGACCCCTGAAGGGAAAAGCTGAAGGTACTTACTAACAGATAACACTTTCCTCATCTTATAATGAAAACAAATTCAAATATATTGATTTTTGCATATTTCCCTCTGTCAACTGGTGATCAAGTAAAACTGGCTCTGCCCACTTCAGGTCCTGAACCTCATTTTGAAATGGACTGCACTTATATAGTGCCTTTCTACACCTTGACACTCAAAGCGCTTTACTGTACCATACAAGGCAGTACCATGCCAGACCCTACTAGTAGAAATTGAGGGTTCAGAGTTTTGCTCAAGGGCACTTCAACATGTGGACAGTAGGAGCCAACCCTTTAGTCATTGAAAAACCTGCTCTACCAACTGGGCAACAGCCCCCTATTTTGAAAAGCGCAGGCCTAAGTGAATATGTCTGTAAACACACTACTACAGCCTCTGATTTTTTTTTTTTTTTTTTTGCTTTTTTACATCATTGATTTGCAAACTGAAGCGGAAATCTATGAAGAACACTTACTTATAGAAGAATCAGGTAGTACTGCAGTGGTTTAAAACAGGATCTTTCAACTACACAACTTAGAATCAGTCCTCCAACCTGCTTGTCAGCTCCGCTTATTCATTGTTTTATAGATGACAATGACCTCTGACATCCATGTAACAGCAGGTTAACGATTTTAGTACAGAGAGGAATAACATAATAATTCTAAAGTGGCGTTCGCTGGTAGTCTCTGTGGTTAAGTGAGGTTCATTCTGCTTCCAAGATGCAGTTTTGCCCTCAGGTCTGCCTAGCGGGGGAAGCCGGTATCCCTCAGGGAGTGAACAGTGTATACATACCTGGCTAGAAACAGTCATTCACTCAGCAATGGCATCCCTCTGCAATGTGGAACAGTTTCTGGCAACTTGCCTGCTTAGAGAAAAAGGCAGCGTCCCAAGCCCTGCCTGCTCCGGCGTACATACTCCAGTCCGCCTTTTTATTTTTAAACCAGATGTGTTTTTACTGGGTACAGTTTAGATTCCCCCGACACTACAAATATGCACTGAGCTGTTCTGAATCTGAGCTGCCAGCTTTCAAAGGCGAGGGGGGGGGGGGTTGGTTCCTTGCTCACTGGCAGACTGACCGGTTTGCAGGCCAGTTAACTGTGTGGAACAATTGGCTGTCACCTTATACCTCTGGGTTTGTTTTGAACAGAGCCTATTTACTTCTTCAGTTCTGCAACAATCCTAGTCCTTCCACAAAAATCTTCCCCCTAAATGTAGTGTCCACTTCACATCTCATCATGTTTAGGGTGTGGCGTGCCTTCAGTGGAGTTCAGTCTCATGTATAATCATCTCCAAAACACACTGTAAAAGTCCTAGCGGCTCAGAGTGAATAAACACTCAAAGCTGTCTCCTTTGCTTGGGCTGTAATCTTTATTTCAGTCAGGATCCTTTTGTTTCTCTTTCAAGCTCTGCCTGTCACTGCTTTCCTCTAAGGTCAAGCCATGTAGCCTTTTGTAATTTGTTGTAATCACTGACAGTCATTTCATTTCTGACTAGAACCTGTACATGAATGTGTGTATTTTTCTGTTTGTGTGTGCTGGTGCCCTCTGTGACCAGCTAATCTTTCCTCGTCAGCATGTTTGTTCTCTCTCAGCGGGCTCTGTTTGATATCTGAACACAGCTGTGAGAAAAGAAAAAAGCCAGTGTGTACTTTCTGTGCATGCAACTTTGTGTGTGTGATTTTGTTGTGTGCATGCTAGGCTCGATGACTGAAAGAAGCAGCATAACTAAGTATTTGTAATGTGTGCACAGGCATGCGGCACTGTTGGCCGACGTGGGTGCGTGTGCACACTGTGCCAGTTGGTGTGTAAGTGCCTGTCGCTGCATTTGTAGGAATGCAAAAGGGTAACACATAAGACTCACATACAGACACACTGAGCCACTCCCAGGCATGGACAATAGAGCTCAGTGTTTCAATGGGTCTCTGCAGGATTATCAATAGCGTGGTCTGGTACAGTTGAGCTCCTTCAGAAGTGAGTCCAGACCCCTCTACCCCAAAGCATTCTGGGACGCTCTGTTTTCTTCTGTTTAAATTTCTTTTAACTAATTAACTGAGTTCGGCTCCTATGTTTTTGAAATAAATATTTTGTGGTCCATCGATCTCGTTTTCCTGATCGCTCAATCCTCAAGAGGGTCGTGGGGGTGATGGAGCATATCCCGGCTTCCAGTGAGCTAAGGCAGGGATGTTATTAAATGTTGATTTTAAATATTGGTTAGTTAATCACTGAGCTTGTTACTATTAAATACATTAGTACTCGCAGTGACGTTTATTTAAGCGACAAAGGTTCCATTTCCTCAAATATCAGTATTTCCAGTTTTCATTGGCATCATTATGGCTTTTGCTATTGCAGTGACAACAGGTTACATTCTTACTGGTCCGGGTCAAAATTCAATGTATGAGAAAATCCCCAAAAGTCATTTATTTTAAGTTTACCCAAAGAAAACTAACATATTTTGGTCAAAAATCCTTTGAGTCAATATCAAGGTACCACGTTCATAAATGGTGTGACAAGCTAATGCTACAAAATGATTGACCACAAAAGGTCAAAGGTCAAGGCCACAGTGGAATATTTGTACCGATGGCTTTCAGATTTTACATCTTCCATTTTTGTGTAGTATTTAGCTACCTTTGTACAGTTTCATGCTATCTGACCAGGTTCTGGTTAAGGGTTTAGTGCTGTGTGTATTTGCACAGAACTTGATGTTGTGAGCTAAAATTATGTGGGAAAAAAAAAAAAATCATGTCCATCTGGAGTATTTTGGTGCCATGTTGTGTTCATGAGTACATCATATTAGCAGAATTAGACATAAAAGTTATGTTGAAATTATGGCAATATAATTATACACACTGTTCACTCTCACTTTATCCATTATACAACCTTCCTGCTGCTGGAATCTAGGACTTCTCTTCTCATGCTGTGAAAATCGATATGCACCGAGCCTCCGACCGCTTTTGTCCAGTAACACCTGTGACACACTGCATACCTGTTAATCTGAATAAGTTCATTACTGCTCTTGAGCTGCTAACGTCAGTCATCTTACATTGATTTCCCCCTTGATAATGGCTATTAATGATTTTGTTTTGTTCAGATGAAAATGGAATAGTTCATGCTGTTACGAAATGTACTAGAAGTGGAAGAAAAAGAAGTATAGAACAAGATTTTTTATTTTTTTTATTTTTTTTCATGTCTGACACATTCAGATATACTTTAGTGAAAAGTGCTTAGTTTGCCGTGTCCTTGGTGTTGGCAAAAAGAGAGAAATGTACCATTACTTTGGGCTGTCTTCAAAGCTGAAATTGGCCCCACTCACTAAAATGGTGAATTAAGGACATCTTAAAGATGTTCAGCTGTCTTTGGACATTTTTTAAAATGTGTTTTATTCATGAGAGAAAAAAGTAAAGTTCTAATTGACAGAATCCAGAATTTGTTGCAGCAAGACTCACATCCAGTTGGAAAGTAATCGCTAGTTGCTCTTCAGTAAATACAGTAAATATCCATTGATTTTTGCCATGTCCTCATTAATGTGAACATTTAGAAAAGTGGATATTTTTATCTGTGTCTGGGCCTCTTGTTCACACATGAAGAGCTCCAAAGCACCAAAAGAGCACCAAAATGATCTAAATGTCCATTATCCACTGCAAATAATGGTTTGTACTGGTTTACAGCAAGTTTTCTGATTTTGAAGAAGACATAGCAGTAGTGAAATGTCAACTTTCAGAAAATATATTAAAACTGTCAGTTTTGCTTGAGCCCTTTTCACCTTTTTGCCTCAAGTCCAACATGAGAAGCACCTGGTTTTCTGTTGGAGGATGAGCAGAACTTATTCTAGTCTATTCCCTCTAGATGTCATGCAGATAGAATTTTTGTGAAAATGGAGGAGTAAAATACCTGATAAGAAAATGTATCAGTGCTGACCTGGCATTATATGCTATTATTGTACATTTGGAAATTTGCAGGTGTGTGAATACAAAAAAGCATTAGTAAAAAAATTTGATTTGATATGTTTTCGGTACAGGGGTCTTCAGTTCGCTACATTTTCAATACGTTTTCGGTACTGTGGGGGGTATAGGGGGGCGCGCTCTGTAACTACCAAAAACTGAAAGTGAAACTTAACATGGTTGAATCTTGACCTGGATTCTGTGCCTCTGTTATGCTCTCTGTTGTCATGCCCCCCCCCATCAGCACCCCAGCCTCAGAATAAAGTGTTTTTTGTTTTTGTTTGTTTGTTTTGTAGCGATGCAGAGAATTCAGCAGCAGCGTGCCACCGCTTCAGAATGTATATAGGGGACACACTGCACATGGGTTCTGCTTTTTGTGTTCGTCACATAGGTGACATGTATTCATTCGATACACCTCCTTATTGTATCGAAGGCTCTGAACTGAGACGATTCAGTACAAATGAGTGCACACCATTACAGCTCTAATAAGTCATGATTAAAATTAAAAGCTTCGAGTTGAGTTGGAGGTTTCATGTCTTTGTTGGTTACCTTTGGTCCTCCTACAGTTACTCCTACAGTTACTTCTGTTCTTAGTCAAAACACTGATCAAGACGAGCATGAAGTGAAACTCATGAGATGATGTGGTGGCCCGTTATGGAACAACAGCTTTGTTTCATTCACCTCATTTCTATTTAGAATTAAAAGCTCTTCTCTTCTTTGAAATGGAGCCCTGTTTATACTGAATGTGGACAGTGCTTTGTACAGGTGTTGGACAACCAAGTTCTATGTTCACGCTGCAGATCTGTGCCGGGTTTCATCTGGGTTTTCTGAGGTTGGGAATTAAAAGGAATGAGGATACAAGCCTGTGAGAAAGGAAGGTGCAAAGTGCTCATGATGACAAAGAGGGCAGAAAAATCAGAAGGGGAAGAGTCTTAAAGGATCCAGCTTCAGACTAGGTCTCTGAAAAATATCAGGGCCGAGATTCTCCTGGTTTCGGTCTCATATAACACTGGTCTACAATTATTTTTTTTTTTTAATTATCTGCATCAGAGATTAAATGTGCTAGGCGTTACAGATTTTAATAAGATTAATTGGAAAATAAAAAAACAAAGTGTTGGTTTGCTTTTGTTTTTGAGGTATATAATAAAGTGTTATTACACATATATTAGTTTATATACATTTATACAATAGATTTATCTTCCACTAGATAGAACCTGCAAACTGATTGTACTGTGATGTGCAGACGGTGTTTTGAAGTAGATCTGGGAGTTCTTACACAAATGTTCCTTTTGAGTTAAACCCATTCTCACATTTATTCACAAATTCCACATTTTGACCCAAGACTCTTCCTTGGAAACTTCAACCAACCAGCATTTTTGACTTGATTTTTTCTTTATCAATGACTCACACATAGGAAAATTTCACTACTTTTATTCTGGAAGCACTTTACTCGTAGACCAGTGTTATCAGTCTGTCTTTACATGTGGTTGTACCGGATGATTGGCACATTTGAAGTCAAAGCTCATCATCTTTATTGTCATGTCATTGATGGAGTTCATTAAAACACAATGAGCTTCTCTGAGTCTCCTTTAGCTTCACATCCAGAGCTGTCAGTCAAAACTGCACAGCTTCAGCCAAACTGTAGATGCTTTTGTGTTGCCTGTCGAGAGAGGGGGGGTGAGGGGGTGGGGTGGGCTGTGGCTTTTGTAGATTAAACCAGCTCTCCCCCTGTAACACACACACACACACACACACACACACACACACACACACACACACACACACACACACACACACACACACACACAGCTGTTGTGTATACATTCAGACCACAGAGGAAGCAGAGCTGGAGTGTTGGGTGTTTACAGCCAACCACAGATCTTTGACAGGCTGTGAGTGTGTCAGTGGGTCTGAGCTTTTGTCAGACTGACTGAGTTCTAAAGGTATAGAACACATCAAAGCCAGATCAATCCAAACTCTTCTTCAAGGAGACGAAGCCAACGGTCCCATTTAGCCCGCTGTTACGAATAGCTTGTTATCTTCGCCTGCTGTCCTGTGTTATGGGTAACACTTCCTAACGGCCGCGTCGGTCTGCATCATAATTTCTTTGTGGGTGACGGTCACATGTTGCTGAGGCTGATTCAGTGTCTTCCTGTTTCTCTTCAGATCCACCGAGACAGAGAGGCGTCGTTCCATCAGCCCTGCGACACTCAACAGTCAGGTAAGAGTTTCTGATCTGAAGTCGATGATAGTTTTAGGTCTCGAAGTAACATTTCTTAAGACTAACTTCTCTTGTTGATGTTTCTATTCTCTGTTTCGAATTCATCTAATGTTTGTGGATAGAACTTGAACTTTAAGGTTACTTTCTCTTTTATGAAAAATCTCTGTTTGCACACCTACTTGATGTGGCCTGTGTTTTGTGTACACCCTTGTTATAGCTTATCACAACTTTTCATTTGGTTTGGTGATTTTCAAAACACTCTGGCTGAAAGGATGCTTAGATAGAACTGTCACAAAAACAAAGTAATGGGAATGTGTGTGTGTGTGTGTTTTTTTTTTTTTTAATAATATACAGCTTGGAAGCGTCTACCGGGTCTAAAATGTCAACTCAAGACATAAAATTATATTTTTCAGGGAGATAATTCTAATTTTAGAGATGTGGTTCTGATTACCAATTATTCTTTTGTTGTGATTAATAATTTTTTGACTGTTTATCAAGATTTTGGTCGAAGTTGAGCTGAAATTCCTTGAATTAGGTGTCACCAAACAGTTTTTTTTTTGTGTGTGTGATTTATTCTCTGATTGCACCTTCCTAAATTGTAATGTTTTTTCAGTCCTCTATAACTGTAAACTGAATAACTTTGGCTTGGGGATAAGACATTTAAAAGCATCATGAAGGACTTTGAGGAAGCAGATATTTTTCTGTATACTTATATGAACACTGTATAGACAAAACAACTAATGAAAGAAATATACCACAGATTCATCAACAATGACAGTAATCGTTACTTGCTATTCAAGATCAAAGTATTTTCAATATTTTACACTGCAGTACTTTTACGGTTTCAGACTGATTTTTCTGAAACCTCATATTCACAATGTGATAAAAGACAGATTCATATGATTTGAGGGAGATTTTGATTAATGTTCTTTTTTTTTTAACTTTATTTATAGAACTTTTCATTTAACAAGTATGATTTATAATTTCAAGTAAAGTATTCATGATACAGAGAAGGACAC
>JAPSES010000001.1:14681979-14716191 GCA_029822895.1 Maxillicosta whitleyi
CACTGGACATGATAACCCCCCCCCCCCCACCACCACCACCAAAAAAAAAAAAAAAGCAATATAAACAACAAGACACACATAAAGACAGTCAAGACAGTGTATTCTGGTACCATTAAAAAAAAATTAATTTGTCGTTTTTTTAACAGGAAGATTCAGCTTTAGGCAAGTTAAGTGAGTTAAATCCATTGCAGAGTAAAGTTTCAGATTATTCTGTTGGTATTTGATGAATAAATCTTAGAGAATGGGTTCAGATCATGTACATGTGTCTGATGGCAGTAGTTCACTGACATCCACACGACAGAGAATCACAACACACCACCTCAGTCTAATCGGGGGCTATTTTTAGCATATTTTCCCTACCATCGTAGATTTTACCCAGACTTTACCCTTCAACCATCCCTGACAACAACAACAAAAAAAAGTTATTTTGCAGCATGTGTTGTTGTTTTAATGCATTATTTTGGATCCATACTGACAAACAAATTAGTAAATTGAGGCAAAATCCATGGCTGGTGGGAGTCTGGTGGTCCTGAACAGACTAATCTAATGGCTTCTGTTTGAACTGGGTTTGACAGACTCCCTCTGAAGGGAACCTCGGATTAAAGGATCTTAGCAGTAATTTTTCATTACAAATTTCGTGACATGGAGAAATCCAATTGATTGACTCTGCCAGTATCAAGTCGAGAAGACTCAGTTTGATTTGAAAAGAGGAAGTGCCATGTTGAGTCATTTTGACCCATAAAATGTTCCCTAGGATGTCTATTATATTATCGGTGTTGCTTTGTTTCCTCTCAAATAAGTCGTGTAATTCAGTTTACAGCTCAAAAATGTGTGTCAGTGTTTAGTATGAAGCAGCGAAAAGTGCAAAACATGCACAGTTTGGCCTCTGGTTGACCCTTTTGTAAAAACGTGGCTCTATCGCATGACTAGAAACTGTTTCAAAGTTGTTTGTTTTTTAACTCCTAGTTTTAAAAAAGTGACCCTGTTGCTTTTCCTCCACATTTTAGTTGAGGTCAGTCCTACTCTGAGGTCTACATATTAATACAATACTATCTTTTCAGCACGGAAGAACAGCTCCTTTTAAAAACATGGTAGAACTTCGATTTTCTTTTCATTTCTTCTATCTTGTTATTGATCCACTTTCATTTAATTTTTTTATGTATCCCTCTATTTTCGTGTGTGTTTGCTTTTAAAATGTCTCGCACTACTTAAAAAGTCCTCCATTAGATGAATAGTTTTGTTGAGAAAGTTGTCTCGATAATAAGAAGAGATCAACAGATCGATCAGGCGAAGAACATACAGCCTTTTAACTGTTGTGAAGAAGAGATGAAACATCAGTCTTTCCGATGGAGACCTCAAGGGGAAAAACAAGTTTAAATGGATGACATGAAACAACACAGAGGGGGGGGGGGGGGAAGGAAACACGAAGATAGAAAGAGAAGGATAAAGACAGACAGAACAGGAGTGATAGACAGAGGTGAAATGGAAGGGTGGGATTTCCTCTACGGCCGCCTGGACAAGTTGGCATCGCTTCCTTTTTGTTGAAAATATCTCACTTTCCCAGGCATCTCTGTTTCTAGTATGGATGCTCTCTGGTTATTTATTTAGTCACATTAGAGGCACCAGCCATGGCAGTGATCAGATAGACTCTCTGGCAAATCTTCAATCCACCAGCAGAATAACATGCACAAAATAGTTTTACTTAAATCTCCACACAGCAGTGATCATCTTTGTTAGAGCAAAGAACTATTTTTATAACTTGCAGCATAACTTAATGAAGGGAAAGTCACTTGTGTTTGGTATGACAAACCACTATGGACGGAAGTTGGTGGTAGTGGTGTTGGTGGTGGTGACGATGACCTCCGTTTAGAAGTGTCAAAGGTCAGTGTAAATGGATTGACCTGGGATAATTGCCCTGCAAACCCATCCAGGTGAAGGTCAGGGATATGACCGACGTGACACTCTGCTAAACCAGCGCCTCATTAGTTGGAGTATAATCATATTTTATCCTTTCTTGGCTATTGCATCATCTGAGGTAAAGACTGTCATGTCATGCGGTGTCAGATGGCTCTAGGTCAGTGTCCCATCACACTGCTGCTGTATGTTCTGTTGAAAGGCTGAGCTCTGACTCAGACACAGGAGAAGTTTTAGCCACTGAATTGCTTTATTGTTTCTTATTGTTATTGCAGTTGTTCTTGCTTTATAGTGTTGTTTGTAATGCTGCATTTGTCATGTCTTGTTTAGCTCCGCTCAAGCCAGTAACCCTTATTTACATAGGAGGAGACTCACTGGGTGTGTCTTTGAGACAAAAATAATACAGTGAGAAAACACTCATGTATAAGCTTACATGAAGGTTAAAATTATGTCTTGTGCATGGGGTCGAACGTACAGTGTTATGGCAAGGATAGATTTTCTCTTATGTCAGTGACCCTGTTGTTACTTTTTATTATTATGTTTTCAGAATCTAAAAATGCGCTGGTTGTAATTTCTGCCACTAGACGTTTCTCTGTTCAAGACAATAACAAAAGACACGGTTTCTGCAGTAGAATGGGATCATGGAATGACGTAATGTTTTGAAGTTTTATGTTTTGTCATGTATATTCATGCTACCTCATTTCATTCTAATCAGACTGTAGTTGATAAAGAGTTTATAACGCCACTGACAAGTTATCTCATATAATTTAATGTTGCATTGCATAAAATTACACACTTCTCTGAATATGAACACAGTTGGAAACATCTAATACAAGTTAAATACAAAAATAAACAACTATACACCACTGGACACGTTGTTTTAAGATATTTCAATGTCACACATCATAGCTTTATAGCAATAAATGCATGCTAATCTTACATAAACTATCACGCTGAAAAGCAGACAGTCTGCAAATAGTTGATTATAAGATGATGAGATTTCTCCGGGTCCAAAAACGTTACAGCAGGCTTCTCTACTCTGACATTTGAATTCATATTTAACTGGAGGACTAGCAAATTGGTAATTCAGCTGCAGAAAACCCTTTTGCACAAATTAGATATACCTTGTCCTTACAAAAAAAAAAAAAAAAAACATAGAAGGATTTATCTGTAAGTGTTGATATGATCTGCACTTAGGGAAAGCACTAAAAGAACCCTCAGTGACAACTTATCTTCACCAACAGTACAGAAATGTACGGAGAGGAGTGTTGTGAAACAGGGAGGCCCAGTGGATACTTTATCTTTTACCACAGTCATTGTTCACACTGAGTGATTGGTGTGGATCATATCTACTTTGCAATTTTTCTTCCTCCATATTAATCTCACAGCACACGTTTTTCCTGTCTGTGTCCAGGCCAGCCTCACTTTTACTGTGATTTCTTCAGTATATTTGTAACTACACTGAAAACACTGCTGTTCTACACCCATTGTCAGATGGACCTCAGTTACAAGATTTTCATCCATTGTCGGACTGTGAAAAAATTCCTACATCACTGATAGAGTAATGAATAATAATTTACTTAACAGAGCCAGACAAATGTCAACATATCTCATCACATCTGATAAAAGATAAGTGGACCTTTAGAAATCTGACAAAGGTGTCCTCGACTCTTGATAGTGTTCAGGAGCTGCTGCTACACACATTTTTCTCGACACAAAGGTTTGGTTGTTTTAAAATAAGCACAGTACAGTATTGTGGTATGGAATATTGGTTTGTCTATTGCCACAGAGCCAATCAAATGGTAGCATTTGTACTAGTGCCAATCATAGATACTGTTCTATGAACTTATTAGCCTCTTGGTGCCACAGTACTGTGGTCATATAGGAATTCAGTGCATTTTACTACCACAGTACTGTACAATTTATGGAAGAAATAACAATTTAATGATAACCTATAGCATAGAATAGAAATTAATGTCATAAATGCTCTATATGTTGTTTCATGGTGTTCTTTGCTCTGTGCAGTCAGTGAGGCTGGAGAAGGTGGGCGGAGCTACGTGTTAGACGCAACTGTGTGATGTGTGACTTCTCAGTTCTGTGTCAGTTGGGTATTGTGTGTTGTGGTCTGAGTTCTGCACTCTGAAGGTTGTCCCAGTGGCTCATCTATATCAACAAGGGATTTTACCTACCAGCACCCCCCCCCCATTTGAAAATCTGCATCAAACCAGAGTCTTCTGTGTCGTAAATCCAAAATGCTACCAAGTTAAATATCCACTGTCCCTAACACTAACCTGACTTATTTGCAATGTGATTGCCTTGGTACTTTCTGGGATGTAACAAGTTACCAGTCTACACATGGATGAGGGCGCTGCTGATGATGATGATGAAACTAATGTTTACGTGTGGGTAAGCTGATTTAGATTCACCCAACAACCGCAGCCACCCACGGACTCATCAGGGCTTTACACCTGTTCTCTGTCTGTGTGCACTCATGCATTGTGTGGGTCTGCTTTAAAGGAATGGTGGGAGACAGCTGTCAAAGCTCACAGTCTCCTGCTAGTTTTAGAGGACAGGTGTGAGGGGGTGGAGTTTAAAAAAACTCCCAGCATCCCCTTCTGCTACCAACATTTACATTTTGTGACTCTTCATTTGTGCTGGGTTTGTGACTTGAGAGGAATGAAAAAGAAAGGGTAAAATGTTTTTTCATCAAGTTTCAAAACCACCTTGGTCACGTCTAATCCCTACTTCAGCACCAGAGGTCAAAGGTCAGTGTAGTTTTACTGTTTGGAATGTTAGGTTCATCTCCATATTGTTGTTGACAGAAAACCAGTTTTTCACGTCATGATGTGACATCTGCGTGGCATCCCTTTGTGTACTAGAGATAAACCGGGCTCAGCATCCTGTCATGTATCTGTCTAAAAATGTGGAAGAGCTACAGCCAGAAGATAAAGATGCAACACCTTAAATCATTCAGTGCCAACCATCTTATTCATACTTCTGCTGCTTTTTTCACCCATTTCTCCAGCAGGGAGATATCGATGTTCATTCTCATTTTAGCAGCTGATCATGCTGAGAAAGTAATTTCAGGATTCATTTTTATTATTACTGTCATTATTATTATTATGTTTTTCAATAGGTCCAGTTTTCAGGACAGTACAGTGCTAATAGTGTCAATTGAGCTGATAAGTGTATGTTTTGATGCTAGTTAGAGAAGTTCAGCTGCTCCGTATTTGGTACATAACTTTATTATTAAAAAAAAACAAAAAAACACATATATTTATACAATCATAATCCTTCTCAATAATCATTTTTATTCTTTCTCTGTGTGTGGTGGTGTATTTATCCACAGACACCCTTCCCTTCTGTCTATACTTTTTATTTTCTTATTGTTTTGTTGTGGTCAGGACATTTCTAGGTGTCAACCTTTGCGGCTGTGAGGTTCTGATTCAGCCAAACAACAGCAGTATTACTTAACATGCATAGGTGGAACCAAAGCATAGCCACTACTTTTTCATTCTGCTGGTCTCTCCTAATGCACTATTCATAATATGCTGCAGTTCTGTCTGAGAGACAGTGCGATGTTACCAGCTTGTGTTAGAACATAACTGCTGTAAAAATATCAAAATGTGATGTCTTTTTTTTTTTTTCACAGCTTTTTTTTGGTCACAATTTCTGCTTGCTCTCCTATTTAGTCTCTTGCTTACTTGACCACCACAGAGTCCAGAGGAGAGGCAAAGTTTTAATGGTTTGTTTATAAAGATGAGGAAAAGTGATGGAGGTTGGAACTGCAGATTTACATGCTATGACTGTGATACCATTGTATACTGTGACATAGAGACAGCATTGCAATCTTAAAGACACTGATCTTGACCCCGTGGGATTAGTAGCTGTGAATTGCCACTTTAAACAATCTACCGGTACAGGTGGAGTTGTGTGCATTGTGTTTGAATGATAAATATTTTATTGCTTGACATTGTCTCACAAGAGGTCTATCATTGTGCCCATGTTTGTTCATTTATTCTTAGGATATAGCTTAATGACTTGGAGCTTACTACTCCCTCTGCAACCTTTTCCCAGAGCAGCTGACAGAAGTGTGAGTTTCCCATGATTATAACTATAGAGCTGCTCCTTTTTATGCAATAGGAGTTCTCTAGAATTTGTAGATGAACATTCATTATTAAGTGCAGATATTCATGCTGAGTTTTTGTTCTTCAGTGATGAATTTGCACACTCACATGCACACCCATAAAGACACTTCCTCTTGTAAAGAGCAGGGATTATTCCTGTGGGATAAAGGCTGACTTCCGCTTTTTAGGCTGGAATAGACATCAGTATTGATGCAAAACAACAAACTTAGTAAATGATCTCATGCAGTTGTTTTTGGCAGCTGGCTAAAGTAAGCCTACTGTAATACATTTGTGGTTGGGTACAGTCTTCCTCTTTTAGTTTTGGCCTGGGATTATTATCTGTGCATGTCCTTACATGTACAAAAAACTGTAGCACCACAGTGCTTATTTAAGATTTGTTTTCATATGTATAGACTTGAGGGTAAAGCACTTGTTTTTTTCAGATAGGTGGCTTGTAAATAAAACAGATGGTGTTATTGTCGATATGGTTATTTGACTTGATATCTGAACTTTAAAATGGGAAGTGAACCAGACTTTTATGTAGAGACATGATGAACTGCTGGCTGTGAATCAGGTGAGGAAGTGGTGATGTAAGACTGCATTAGTTAGACTGATTTGTAAGGGGGGGTTTAAACTGTTTTTTAAAATGACTCCATTTACTGATCATACAAACAACTACTACTGAAGTGAAACTGAAATCTCTCACTGTCACTGTCTAATTGGCCCCAAGGTGCCTAATGGAACATGCAATGTTGTATTCAACAATCAGCTTTTTTCCTTTGAGTGAGGTTTTAATGTCAGTTCTGTCTGCAGTCCTTTTAAACACACAAACAGCAGTTGTTTTCCTTTGCAGTTCAGCACAAACAGCTTTAGTCAGGACAGTGCACTATTGATCTGCCAGGCTTTTCACACCTTCTCAGATATCCTTTCTAAGACATCATTTCAACAGACTTGGTTGTGTTTTAGAAGAGCGTTTGAAAACATATTATTATAGAAACATGTTTTTTTTGTTTTTTTTCAGTTACACAGATGAATGTTCCTGTTCATAAAAGTCATATACGCAATGAACCTTAAGTGCAACTTTTTGATATTTATTTCCTTGAATTAACAGTTTTCACATTAAACCATAATGTATTCATTGTTGTTGTTGTTGTTGTTGTGTTTTTAGGATCCTCGCAGTCTTTCGTGTTGCCCAGTAGGACCGGCCGTGTCACAAGCTGTCCTTCCACAGTTCACAGAGACTCAAGCAGCGACATAGAAAACTTCCTGACAGCAGACCCAGGATATGACACTGTCTTCAGAAAGGTCAGACCCACTGCTGGTGAATATGTTCTTTGTAGTATAAGGTGAAGGGAGTGACCATGACAAACTCTTCAAAACTCTCATTGGACATCAACTAACTTTAGAAATGGTCCCCTTTGTGTCCTTTAAATCAGTCCTGGTGTTTATGAAATCTTATTATGGGTTATTTGAGGTCCACATATCAGTGATTTAGTTGGCAAAATTTTGGAGCTGAAATGAACTGTGCTCTTCCAAGAATAAATGAAAGGAAAACATATTCAGATACTTGGAGTGGAAATAAATTTGTAAACATTTTTTGCTTTAGTAAGTTTTGGAAGAAACCTCCATAACGGTGGATAAATAAGTCTGATATAGCCGTCAATATCCAGCAACTTTTCCCTATACTTTACTGGCTGCTGTCCAAATATCCTTTCACTTTGAACAGCCAGAATATATTTTTTGTTTGCCCCTGCAACTACTCCTATAGGGATTATGTACTGTATATGAAGTAGCTATTTTGTCAGTCAGTGCCTGGCTTTTTATTTATCAGCACCCTGAGGCTGAGATGCCAAACATCTACAAAGCATCTTTTTAAGCCAGCAGCTCAACACTGCTGCTGGGGAAGTGCATGTCGTGGTCCCTGCCGTCACTCTGCTGCTGTTAAAAGTCTGTTTGAAGCAAGGGGCCCTATGGTTAAAGTTGAAGTACTTGTATTTTTCAGTTTCTGCTGTGCTGAACGTTTGAAAGCATTTGAGCTCGTGGTAATATAGACTGCATGTCCTGTAAACAACAATGATGAAGTCGGTACAGAGAGTTTTCGCTGCCTCGGAGGTGTGGGGCTCTGGGTTAGGACAGTGTAGATAGACACAGACGGGCAAATGTGCCACACTCACTTTGATTTTGTGCAAGAAAAAAACAGGAGCAAAATAAGTGATGGCAGCTCAGAACATGTTCACCGTTTTCAGAAGGAGAAGTTTCTCTGTTTTGCGAGATCCATATATGTAGCGACGGCGTTTTTTTCTAAATAACTACAATAGAGAAACTGTTTTACTCTGATCGTTGTAATGTATCTAGTGATCATAAAATTGTATTGATCACTGAGACATGTCAAGCATGACAATGCAAAGTTAATTCTCATGTTGTCATCATTTACATTTACTATTTATTTTTTGTTTTTGAAATAGAGGGAGTAGTGAGAACTAATGTAAGTTTAGAAGGACTGGGGTGTGGGTGGGAAATTATGAAAAGGACATGATGATGTGTTTAAGCTGTACACTCCTTTGGCAAAATATAAAAAAGGCTTTAATTTTAAAATTATTTAGGAATATGAAAGCATGTTGGTAGATCTGCTTTTGTTGGTGCAGCTTTTTATGTTATGGTGTGAATGCTTGATGCTATACACATTTAATTTGACATAAGCAGGTAATGGGTGCAAAGGATAGGCAAAATGATAAGCTTTTGCTTCTAGCTTTTTTTTTGTTTGTTTTTACGTTTGTTATGGTTATTGTATTAGTTTGTGATTGATGTCCAAACAAACCAAAACATGATCTGACTTATGTAGTCATTCATCATATAAAATATATGAGTTTTATTCCTCCTCTTGACACTTAAGGTAAAACCATGTGATTCAGACACAAACACACACTGCAGTCACATGCACGTTCTGCACTTAAATGTATGCACACACACATATAACCTCATGGGTCTACAGCTCCCAGAGGAAGTTGTGTCTGCAGTATAAAGCAGATCTTTCATTCGTAGCTCTGCAACAGAAGCAGCTCTATGTTCAGCTTTCACACTGCAGCTGGCAGCACAATAGGCCCAGTTAAACCTCACACCTACAAATTAGCTTTAAATGAACTATCTTTAAATGTGTGTGAGAGTGCAGGGGCTCTTTCCCACCACACCCTAGCAAACAATATTTAGCAGTACTATTTGTTTTCGAAGTGTATGTCAGTACTCATATTGCATATAAAGAACCCATCAGAAGGTTTTGACACAGTATGGCACTTCATTATTGATTATTTAATGCACACACACATTCTAACTCATACTGATACTTATTGAAAATATCATCATGTTTGTTTATTCTTGTTCAGCCCACACACTGTGATGGGAAGTAATAGTACATATGTATGCAGGGCTTTTTATCAGTAAAAACAAGGCCCACCCGAAAAAAGAATGAACCTTAAAAACAGTGTATTTAACTTGAAAACGCTTTCCTGAGAGTGGTTTGTTTTCACAAGGTGCCCATCATTTATTGGTGTTTGTTTTAATGGCAGCATTGCTATAAAGTGACTCTGGCTCATTATACTTAAGCTTTACCATTTGGTCCTCATTATATCCCATTCCTGTGGGTTAAAAAACTCTTCTAGGTTTCTGTTAATTCATCTCATGCTCCAGTGATGAAATGCTGATGGATATACCGCATGATGGTCTGTATAATTAAACATTTGGAGGCACAGTGTGTGTTATTCTGTCTATGTTTTTATCTTATTTTGTTATGATGAATTGTTTGGGATCTACTTCATTCTTTTTAATTTGTCTGTTAATTAGAGCTATTGACATTCTAGTGTTTGTGTAGCTAGGTGGCTAGTTTCCCATGTTCCAGACATAACGCCTCCAATCTGTGTGGCAGAGTAAGATGCTCTCTCTACCAGTAAAAAGGATTTGACTTTCCACTAGAGTGCTCCCTGGTTAAATGAGATGAAAGTGAATATGTTACTACTTTCATGCATCTGCTCTTAAAATTAATAAATCACTCAATATTCCACCATCCCATCAGTTTTTAAATTATCATCATCAGCATCACTATTACATGCTGCGTCTTTGACTTAGATAAATTAGACGCATATGCTGGCCACTGAGCCTGTAGATATTATTAATGTTGTTATTATGTGTTTTTTTAATGTCTGCAGAGCGATGCAGTGACAGGAGGAGACAGTGCCAGCGAGGTTTCTGTCTCTTGTTCCTCAACAGACGACACCACTAGCATCGGCCCGTCCAGCTCCAGTCCTGAGGGGAGCCAAGGCCTGGGGTGCAGCTGGAGCCCGGAGGAGGGGGTCCAGACTGGGGCTGCCATCACTGTGAGACCGGACAGTGGCGGCAGTGGTGGAGGTGGGACCGGAGAAGCTGAAGAGGAGGCCAAAGATAGGGTGACAGAAGTGCCACGACGCTCCTGTCTCTTCCGGAACAGTATCCGCTCCCTGTCACCTCTTCGCCGCCACAGCTGGGGTCCCGGAAAGAACAACGGAGGAGACGCAGAGATGAACCAAAGGAGGTGAGACTGGGGAGTAGATCAAATCATACCGCTTTACGTGCAATAATAACAACCTGTGACCTTTGAACCACTACACAAAAAGACGAACGGTGCCTACTTAACTGGCTACAGACAGTATTGTGATGTGAGGCAGTAGATGTCAGTCGACCTGATGTGTGCAGATGCCAGTATTATTAGAGCTTGTTGATGTCACTCCCTCTGTGCCATGTTGATTGTTTCCTCCTCCTGCTGCCTGCAGCTGTGTTGCCATTTGTCTGGTGTGGGTAGGGAGCTACAAATACTGCACAAATGCAAATGTGCCCACACAAAGATACAGACGCACACCTCGGCTTGAATGCTGGCATAATTACAAATGCACAACATGTTTACATCCACACCAACATGTACGCTATTCAGTTATGCACAGCACCAAAATGAACACAGTGTGTTAAGAACTAGACCGTCTGTTGTTTTTCTGCAAGAACAGCAGTCACTCATGGACTATGTGTAGCGTCCCAGCAGCCTGTACAAGGCCACTGTCAATAACAGAATTAGTTAATGGCCTTAGGCATTCTTTTTTCATTTTCGAGAATATTCAAGGTTGACAGAAAAATGCATTTCTATTGCACTTTTTTCGTGCTTTACAACTAAGAGGAGAGGTTCAATAAGATAATTGTGTGGCTTATGTTAGCATTCATATATAGATGTAGGCCACTTAGGGCACATAAGGACAAAGCAAAGTACTTATAATAAAACTTTTATGAGGTGTCCCAAATACAGCGAAGAATGCATAATGTGGACAAAGCATCAAGGCTATGGCACATTTTAGTGAGTTTTATGTATGTTAAGTTGAAGGAAATTGAATCAGTTAGGAAGTAATTAGTGAAACATACACTTGTCACTTACTTTTATACTGCACATCTAATTTAAATTTTAATATAACATAATTGTACTTCTAAGAAAAAAAGACCCTGTTATCACCCCTCTATCATGGATGCATAGATATTAATGCACACGCAGTTGATATCAGTCTACTAGAGAGACTCATGTCCCATTATTAACATGAAATAGTTCAACTTTTCATTCATCATGATTGCCGTATCATCCACCATTGTCTGTCTTTGTCTTATTCATCATCTCCAGTTCCATCCGCAGTCCTGGTGAAGGGAAGCCGACGTTTCAGAGGAGAAGGTACTAATAAATCACGTCCATCATTTAATGTCTTAAGACAGATTTCATGCTTAGTGACGTGTCATGTCAATGTAGCTTTTGTGGATTTCCCACCTCTCTCACTTTTTATTTTTTTTTATTGTGCGCCTGCTGTTGCATTGTGCTCCATCCTGCAGGCAACTTCTTTTGAAAAATATTGCTATCTGTTTACGCATTGGAATGTACAAGAACTAGTGTAGCAAATAGGTGGTTGAGACACCCTGCTGTTTTGTATTGCAGTGGTAATAACAAGCAGGCACATAGAAAAAGAGTTTGGGCTCTTGGGGCTCAGAGGAGTTTGCTGGCCAAAGATTGAGAACAAATTTTTCTTTTTTTTTTTTGTTGTTTTCTTTTTTTTGGAAGACTTTTGTATTCAGTCTTACAGGAAACAATGTGCCACAGCAGAAAAAAGTAAGGATGGGATTTGAGCTGGTGATACTATTCTTGTTGAAGATGAATGTTTTGTTGACTGTAAAAACAAAACAAAACAAAAACAATAAATTAAATTCCAAAAAAACAAAAAAAAACAAACCACATTTCGTGCCAAAAGAACCACAAAGAAGGAGTGACTCAAGAATACAGAGCAGTAGTGGAATATAACCGATGAATTGTACTCATTTATCAATGTATTTATTTAGATTGTATGCAGCCTCATACTCATTACTTATATTCCACTACATCTCAGATAACAAACAAAACACTTTTATTGTACTCCACTACATTTTTCTGGCTGTTTTTGCTACTTATCAGATTGGATGTTTTTGTGAGTTGATTTTAAATAAAAAAAAACAAAATTAAAAAAAAACAAAAAAAAAACTAAGGGATGAAGTGTAACAAATTGAGAAAATTCTCCTCCCTTCCTAAGCTAAACTCTTTAAAAATCCTCTATGGTTATCTGGAAGATGCATTATCACAAAGTTGAAAATAGGGCTTTTTATCTTAGCTCATGAAAAGTTGTTTCTTCCAGGTGAATTTATGTTGATTTTAAGATGAATATGATGCATCATATACATTAAAGTACCAACAGTAAATAAAGGAGTTGAAATGATATTAAAAGAATGCTGCAACAATGTGACATACACATCAATGCAGAAGAAAACATCATACTGAATTTGTAAAACCCTGGCAGAGGCCATTTCACTGCACAGTGACGACTTTTAATACTTTGACCCTATAACGCCAAATGTTTCATATTTGATACATGAGTTTTAAGCTTTCTACATGATCAGTGTGATATTTTTTTCTCAAAAACCCTGATGTACATTACATTACATTACATTTAACAGACGCTTTTATCCAAAGCGACATACAATAGAGGACATAAACGTAGCATATAGCACTCGCAGATACAAGGTATGTATGATATATACAATTAGATACATACAATAGATGGATAATCCAGCAGGGGTGAGGAATTTGTTCACCAGACGCCTTTCCAGTGACGCCATAAGATTGTCATTAACGAGGAAGGAGGCTGAACTGACCATTTTCTTAGATACATTTGTGTTATATTATGTTTTTGTTTATTCAAAAATAATATTTGAGCATTGAGACCAGATGAGTCAAATATGATACAAAATTGAAACTCACATGGAAATTGATATTTGAACATTTTTGGTTGTTCAGAAGGACCAATAACAGCTCCAGTTTCAAAGAACTGGAATTTTCTGACAATGATTTAATGCTTCAGACTTTACAGGGTTAAGTATAATTTGTTGATAGCAGGTACGTTTATCTAACGATTCGAGTGTAGCACTTCCATTTGTTTTGTGTTATCATAAGGTGATATTTTACTTCAGCATAGGCTCTAGATGCTTCCTCCATCACTGACAGTGAAAATTAGAATCATGCACTGTCCAGCAGCCTAATATGAGGCAGAGCTGAGCTGTGTCAGATCAGACCAACCTTTCCCCTGAAGCTCTTATAAAAGGTGTTTAAAAATAAGATGTGTGCGTGGCAGAATGTCCACGGTCGGCCTCTAGAGTGGAGATGACACCCAGAGTTTAGACGACTGGCTTGACTTGACTGAAGTTGAAAGATCATAGAGACCAGAATGAAACATAGAGGACGAGCTCGTCTTTATATCATAGAGTGTTGCTGACCCCCTTGCCAAATTCAGTGCTTATGTATTCAGTGGACTTACACTGAAAATAACATGAAAGGTGAGGGTGATTATCTGAAAGTAGCTAAAAAAAAAGTGCATTTCTTAGATGACAACTGATTGGCTTAAATATAAAACAGATTTTGCAATGGATTTTTTGAAGATGCAAACCGACAGCGTAGAATTTTAAAGCAGAAAATTGAGCAAATAGCAAATAAATTATCCAATAGTGACACTTTCTAAATTACACTGAATATGTGTATATTTTGCTTGCCTGTACTGATGCTTGTTTTTATTTCACTATAAAGTATACACTTTGCTGTCTGTGAGGAGTTTATATTTATCCATCTTTTAAGCATCCAGACTCTTAAGTAAACATGCCTGTAGTTTTTTTTTTTTTAAGACTGCTGCTTTAGCTATTGGGCTGCATCTTTAAACATTTAAGTAGTGGTGGCATTATTAAATAGTACTGCAGTAGTTTTAAGAGTGTTTATAGTACCTAGGCTGTCCTGCCAGTATAGCATTGTTAGGAAACAACATGGATTAGTTAAATTTACTCTGTTTCCTGACTGCTATTACAGGGAAATAAACTGGAATCCATTTGCAGTGTTTACATTTAAGAGTGAGGCTGCTCACACTGAGATACAGAGCTGTGCTTTGTCATGACATTGCCACTTTTTTATCCCTTAAATTCCATCCTATTGATCTCCATCTTCTCTCTTTTACTCCTCTGTACTTTAAATCTTCATCGTCATCTCCACTCCTACCTCCCACTCTGTTTGTATAAGTCGGTGCCCTCGTGATGGCCCCCACAACCACACTGTGGAAGTAGTTAGTTCCCCCAGGTACTTTGTGTTTGTGCGTGTGTTTTTGTCTTCTAAAACACGTGGCGTACTTTGAATAGGGTATATTTACATGTTGCTTGATTTGCATGTGTGTGTGTGTGTGTGTGTGTGTGTGTTTGTAAATCGTTTGCCCATGCAGTCAGATGGTCAGCCGCTCCCCAGAGTAGAGCTACAACAGCTGCTGGTGTTATTCATGTTTCAGAACTGCGGACCTCCTGGCTCTGTAGGATAGTATGTAATAACTTTGGCAGGGAACAGGGCTTGATATGACAAATGTTGTCATCTTCATTCCCAGCCCTGAGGATCGGTGAGTGCTGCTCTTCGCTGGTCACTGATAATCACCACACTGTGATTCTTTTGGCCAAGCTTAGGTTACTGATGTTTGAATGTGCTGGACTGATGATTTGCTGGATAATGGAGTGCCATACAAACCCAAGGGCTGGAGATAAGAGAGATTTACTGCTGCAGTTTTAACTTTCACAGAGTCTGTCCTGAAGCGTGTGGAGCTGCAGCCACGTAGCATAGCTCATTCTGAAATGTAGCTGTAGTTTTCCTCTCCATAATCATTGTATTGGATTTTTTAAGGCCTCTTATTTCCAGTCATAGATCGATGTAATTGGGTTTGTAAATCACAGCTGTACGGCTCTCTATGCTGATGCTGATGTTGGAAGTCATTTACCGCTGCTTCAGCTGTAAATCTGCTCCAGAGCCCAGTGATAACTCAGCTGGCTAAACACTGTGCAGGACCAGCTGTGTGTGCGTATATCTGTCAACAGGTGCATGTCTGTGTGTTTGCTGCAGCAGTAACCGTGTGTATCCAGAACGGGGTGACAAATAATCTAGACCAGTCCGACGTGTGTATGTGTGTGTACAGTACAACCGTCCCCTAGCTTCTAGGTCATTTCTAACCTCCTTTCTGGTTTACAGCTACAGCCTTGAGGGTCTCAGTAGAGCCCAGGAGGAGCCGAGAGGCCGCGTCAACCAGGGCTCCCAAATCCAGGAGCCTTCAAGGATGCCTCGGCACGACAGCGATGAGAGGGGGTCCCTGGTGTCTCTCACAGAGGAGCAGGAGGAGATGGGGGAGCATGGCAGACTGGACAACCAGGTCAGTCGAGGCACCCGTCATGTTTGTCCTCTACACGTCAGATTTCCATACTGTCACGTACCCGGCCCTGCAGGATTTTCAAACACCCTTCAGTCAAATTCTCTAGAGGAAAACTTGGATTTGTAAAGCGTGTTCGTAAACAAGACTTGTAAAAGAGTCAGGGGAAATTTGGGAGTTGTCGGTTTGGGGATTAGCGAGAATTAATAAACATTATTTTTCTCCCGCGGCTTCATTTTCCTGTCACTGAATTTAAAACAAATTTTAAACACGGCATCACAAATCATTAGTCTCGTTTCCCTTTTTAGCCCGTCGTTCTTGTTTTCGTGTTCGTGCCTGGTGATGTTGTGTTCGTTATCTTTTTATGACAGTCAGACAGACAGTCAGATTGTCACCTGGTATGTTTGGCTTGTGTGTGTTATTCTAGAAATCAAGGAGGTATCGGCCTTTACGGAACAGCTGTCCCCCCATGACCCTTCCCCTCACCAAGTCTGTATCCATGCTTGCCATCAGCCAAAGAGACATCGACGGTGAGTGTCGCTTCATCACTACTGATGTAGATCAAACAGACGTTCTGCACTCACCCGAACTGACCTCTGAGGCAGTAGCTTTTTTGTTCTTTTTTTTGTTAGATTCCGATTACAAGGAAAATTATTTTAATAACTTGATGACTTGGTAAACTGTTAGATCACAGGGCCACATAAGCAGAAGGATCACAGTCATTTTTAGTGGTATAGTAAGATGATACAACATAAAACAACCGTATAAAATGTGGTCATATAGAGAGGCATTTTGTGCTTAAATATTATTTATTTCCAACTTTTTAATATTTCTTTACATATTAAATCAAGTATTACATGGCATTATCAGTAGCATGAAAAGTGTAGTAATCCTCTTATGCTCAGATCATGCTACGTTAAACATTCTCCACTCCACTGTTACATACTTGCATACAGACATCTAGTGTAGTTTGTTCTAGAGTTACAGTATTGGATAACTCCGTAATATTTGAATCACTCTCGTGGTGCATTTATGTGTAACCAGTATGGTCCTGTAAAGTTTTTTCTTTATTTTGACATGACTACCTCCCATCCTCTTCACCCATGACATTAGTGTTACATAATTTCATTAAATGATCAGTGCCTCCTGTGGTTCTTTCCTCCCTGCCCCCCCCCTCAGCGGTGGGATGCCTGAGACGTAAGAGGCGAATATCCTTTTCTTTCAACCTTTCTCCCATCCTCAACAAATCTAAGTCTCAGTCCCTTTATGGGGACTCTTCATCTAGCGATGATGAGGATAGTCTGAGTAAGTACAACTGCATGGTAAACAGTAGAAAGTCCAAGCAGCTATTCCTGTTAGAGTCCCGGCTCTACCCTCCCCACTTCAAAAGCATTTAAACTGAGTAGTTGAAGGCTATTTACGTTTACTGTTTACTAGCTTGTGCTAATGAAAATGATCATCTCCACATGCTGAATGTAAAGTGCAGCGAAACAATAGGGACACAGTTACAGTTGTAAACACTCTTAAATAATCGTACACTTTTAGGTAATAATGCCCAAAACTTGAGCTGCAACAAACTTTTCATAAGGAAACCACTAATTACTATTCATTTTCAGATTCTTGCACTGCACTGTTCATGTGCATGTCCAAACACTGGAGGTGAAGAAAAACCACCATTCACCGAAGCAACACATATATATTTTTTTGCTTATACTTTTTTCTGACATCTTTAAATAAGACCTTAGTTTGTCCTGGCCTCATTTAGCCCAGTGTTTAGTTGACCTTTAATTCGATTGACCTTTGTTTTATTTCTTCACAAAAACAAACAAAAAAAAAAACAATCAACAAACAATGAGGAAAGAAATAATCATAAACACCTTTGGTGAACTGAAGCCCTTTCTTCCTGAGATAAATATGAGCCCGCCACTTTTAGTCATAGACTCTCAGCCAGTCCTTTCCTGTTCTTATCTGTGAGATATTTCCATTAGTGTTCTCTGTCTCCTTGACTTTGTTGGTAGCAACACACGCAGCCCAAAACTTTTCCCTCATTATCCTGTTTTTGGTTTAACTTTCTGATGCAGCACAGGCAAGCCATGCTTTGCATAGTTGTGTGTACGTCACCATGAATATTTGTTAGAAATGAGAGTTTAGAGGAAACCACTTTTTTTTCCCTGGAAAAGATGCATTCCTATGCTACTGTTGTACCAAATAAGTAGTGAGTCTGCTTTAACTATTTTACAAATACAGGAGTGTTTGCTTGTATTTACTTGGCTTAATTTGTATTTTTATTTTGTCATATGACCTCAGATTTAAGATATAATTATATGTGATTCCTTAAACAAAATTGATATCCTGATACAGGATTTAGTCGACATTAAAAGCACTGGATGTAAAGACGGGATTGCCTTTAAAGCTGGCGTCAGTGCTGGCTCAATCAGTGCCAGAGTCATTTTCTTGTTTTGTTGGACTCACTACAGCCTCAAAAAGATTAACTAAAGATCAAATGCCTTGCTCAAGAGCTTGAAGAGTTGGTATGCATGGCTTCATCTATTTTCTTTCCAGTTCTTGCAGCAAGGACACAAACATGTAATTATCTCTGTTTATTCTTGAACCATTAGTGTGAGGGATGACACCAAGTTGTGTTCACTGAAAGTAGTGACAAAACAGTGATTAAAAGTGCCCAGTTTATATCCACTACTAATGTCAGTGTCCTCCTACTTCCTCTCTCTTTTCTTATAGGTATGAGATCATTTTCTAGTACCTCTGGATCACTAGCATACAGGTCAGTCAAACTCTCCACAGCAACAAAATACACAATAAAAGACACAAAATACACATTTAGCCTGCATCTGGTATTCGTATAGTCTTGTTAACACTGTTCGGAGGACCATTCACCTGCTTTAGGTGGTGGCTGGTTCTCAGTAGAACTTTTAGAGTGCTGTAATGACCCATTCTGGAAATGCCTCACGAGTACAATTGTTTTAAAGATACAGTGAAATGGTGTGTTTCAGTATATCTGAGGAGGAGCCTGGCCCTCTACGCAGTGACACCGAGGCAAAAAATGTGACAAAAGTCAGTCGGACCTTCAGCTACCTCAAGAACAAGATGTACAAAAAGACCAGGGTAAGAACATGGATTTTAAATTCTTCATATACATGTATTTAAAAAAAAAAAAAAGCAAGATCAATAGTGTTGTTCAAAGCACAGCACAGAATCTGCAGTGCATATGCTCAAGATTCTGTCTAGTTTCATATCCTTTTTCCTCTTTAAACTTTTATATCTTAGCACAAGGTTGGCTGAATACAAGCCTCACTCTGCTCCACATTCATGCACTTGTACATATTCACTCTGGGAACTGACCTGTCTGTCTTCTTTGGTTGGCCCCAGATCAGCTCCACTGAAACAGTAACAAGGGTTACATGTCTTGCTTTAGGGCATTCAGTGATCCTCTGTAACTTGCACCATTGTGATTTCCCCAGTTGGTTTGGTTTTGAACTCAGCATTTTCTGGTCACAAAATCCGTGGTCTTGTTAAAGTCATCCTTCTCTCTCTTGCACGGCCTTGTCAGGTAAATTACCTGCTAAGTGTCTTTTCCTTTGAGAAGGGAATAGCTCCCCCCTTTTTTTATTGCAAATTAAGTCAGTGGTGATTATACCAACTGGAAGTGTGAGATATTGAAATTATAGCTTTATTGATTTTAATTATCAAACCTAAATCACAGTGATTAGTTTCATCTAGAAGTAGTTCAACCTCCCGCAATTTGAGAGTCATCTGTTCTGCAGTTGTAACCTGTACCACAACTATTAAATTGCTCGCTGCAGATTGTATTAAAGCAATTTATAGATACATTTGTCATTGTTAAATTTATGCTGATTAGTACTTCTGTTGTCATGTTAAAGCATTAAGGCGTAAAAAAGGGCATGTGCACTTTCTGTTGCTTTGAAAAGACACTTAAGAGTGAACAGGAAGTAAAACAGGAAGGTGAAGTTGGCTGTTGTCATATAATCTCTAATCATACCTCGGGTAAGAATTTGCCTTTAAAATTGCAGGATTTGAAAGAAAGTTGTTTTTGGATAACTGCAAAGGTTCAATGGCAGCTGTTAACTATTGATGTATATTATATATGATATTAGATGCAGATGATCAAATTCATAAAACGTGTCAAAGTTGGTCTCTGCATGTTTTCAGTCAAACCTTTCATGGATTACTGTAAGCATACAGTACAGGCTGTTACAAATTTTTTTTTTTTGAAAGAGGATGTAGCTTGTTGAGTTTTGTCATTGCATATGTACCAGACCCATGGGTCATTGCAGAAATAACACCTCCTTTAGTGAGCCAGTCACTTCCTCATAGCAGCTTCCCAGATGGAGCCTCAGTGCTGGTAGTGTCAGCCGCTCAGCCACTGCCAGGGATGAAATGCAGGGGATTCACAAGGAGCCATGGCTTTTCACTGAGATGGAAAGGTTGGCTGGAGGTAGGCTAACAGAGTGATCTGGTTTCCCAGTTCAGTTCTAGTGAAAGACACTGTCACAATATCATGTTCAAAGCGACCAGTGTTTCCTCCTGGGCCGATCTCTCTCTCTTTTTTTTTTTCCCAGTGAAGTCATTGTCTGTTACAGTATGCTTCAGCGGATTGTCTTTTGGTTTAAACTTTGCTTGTCACACTAGATTACCTTTCCTCTGCCTCTGTTGCTCAATGACTTGTGAGTGCTTGTAACCAAAAGAGCAATGCTGTGAATGCGTTTATAGTAAAGTGAGGTGATTCATTTAGACTTTTTAATATCAACAGATGTAGCAGCTTTAAAAATGATCCCCAGAAAGGTTAATGTGGTGAAGAATACTTTGTTAGGGCTCCAGTTTGTAGATGACACTCTGTTTCACCATTGGTTAGACAGCTGTTGTTGCAGGAAGTGAGATTGAGTGCTAAGTGTTGTAATGGCTATAAAACATGCAGACTCGCTGTGGTCCAGTCAGCCTTATGGTATCTTTAAGTGACTGAATTAAAATGAGCTATGGTATGGCAGAACACTGTGGTCCCTTCAAACCAAGAGGCCCAGAGCTGGCTATTAAAATGAACTGGAAACTCAATTTTCCCATTTCCTCTGGGTTTGGGTGGAGGCTCTGTGATGTCAAAGAGAATAAGAGCTCTGTTCTTCTCGACATCACTTTATGGGATTGTGATTCAGTTCGCTATAGAAAGATGATGAGCAGTGCAAGATGACCCAGCTAATTAATGCAGAAAGACTAGCCTGTAATAAAAAGGTCAAACATTTGATTCCCAGACAGTACGTCTCCATCAGAAGTTGTGCATCTCGCCGTCTGTCTTTTCTTCTGAGGGAAAATCCCTTTATTTTAAACTGACACAAACTATGAAAAAAAAAAAAAAAAAGCCTCAAAACAAAGATGCACCACATTTAAAATTGTCTCTTAATGAGGCAATTTGTTGTCAGCATAAATAATGCATCACTTAATATGCAACCCCCCCTGCTGTGCACTATATCAGAGTAATAATGTTTCTCTGCTGGATTCAGATTGGGATTTAACACAAGCAAATGGCCAAGTGCTGAGATTTAGTCAATGTCTGGGAAGTTAGTGTAAGTTTAGCCACACAAGTAGGCCATATTAAAAACATTTATTAGACAATGGGTGGTATAAATGTCCTCCCTATCCTGGCCTGGTTACTTTTCTTTTTTCTTTTTTTTTTTTTTAACTTTTCTTTATTCCAATATTCCTCTGCAGGAGAAGGAGCGAGAGAAGAGGGAGAAAGAAAAGGAGGGCAAGGAAAAGGACAAGAAGGCAGTGAATGGTCATCTATTCACAGCAGTCAGCTCACCCCAGGCAGCCCAGTGCTCACAGTGCAATAAGGCTTTCAGCAGCAAGGAGAGCAAAGAGACTTTCCATTGTACATGTAAGTATCTTCTCTGTTCATTCCTGCTTTACATTTATTTCAAGCATTTCTTGGTACTTTTTTTTTATTTTCCTTGATGATTGTGCTGATCCGGGCTCCTGTTGTTTTAAGTCTAATTAAAACCCATTAAGTGCTGTGATGGTTAAATTAAAATAATTCATTTTATATTTTAGGTAGTAAGCTCTCCAGGTAACCCATATCCTTGAACATGAGAAGAAAAGGATCACAGAGTATAGCTGCCATAAAGCAATTCAGTAGACTTTTATGAAATTCACAGGTATATTCACGTAAGAATGAATAATGCAAGAAATTGTATATTTCTGTTTTTTTTTTTTTTTTTTTTTTTCACTGAATATTATTAGAAATGTTTTAACTCACTAATGAAACTAAAATAAACAAGGCTTCACTTCCTGATATAATGTGAACAGCATGATTTTTGTGGTTTAGGTTGTGTGTTATCCTGATAAAACACCCTTTATAAGTATTTGACAGGCTGTCAGCTTTAATGGCTGAAGAGTCACTTGCACTAATCTGGCATCTCTATCTATATGAAGTAGTGAAACTGACTGCCTCTAATAAAACCCAGTCAGACTTTGAGTACAGACAACAGAACAGTTTTGCATTGTTTTCCACTGAAGCAGCAGCAGCAGCCTTAAAGAGGATGTAGTTTATTGCACAAGCCTTTGGCGCAACACCAGAAAAAGTCTAAAAAAGGAGAAACTAGCTCCGCGATGGATCACAGCAATCCCCTCAATGGTCACAATCTGCCTAAAATGCTTTAATCTGTAAAAAAAAAAAAAAAGAAAAGAAAAAAAAGAAGCTCTTGTTGTGTTCAGTCAGTCTGGTTTAGATTGTTGGGAGCCACAGACTCTCCTGAGGGTGTTTTTGGGAGGTTTGTACCTGCAGATGTCTGGCTGATGGCCACTCAGCAGACATATACAGTGATCCTTTGTCTGTGATAGCCAGGGATTAAAAGGGCCCACAGAATGCAGTAAAATACCCAATAAAACAATTTAACAGGAGAAATTGAGAGCAGGAATTTAAGGAGTTTTTACTGGGGAAGCATAATTAGATATATACAGTCTGCTAGATGAGTACTTCATCCAAAAATTGATTTTTGATTAACACAAACTCACTTCCTGGGTGATAGATGGAAGTGAGTAATGAAGTGCGAGTGCTGAAACGTCTTTTTAAATCATTGAGTTGCAGAGCTACATCCTCACAGTGTGTAAGCATAAGAGCTCGGTTGTTGATGTAATCCTACCCAGCAGTGGAAATGTTGTGTACATGCAACGTGAATGACTATGTTTTACTGCGGCTCTGTGGGTGTAATACATTTTTATCTACTGGAAAAATGCCTCTGTAAAGACTGGCAGATGCTAGGTAAAGGTTGTTGTGGAGCCTCTGACACCACTAGAGATGGTTCCTTCACTCGCAGCTATTTTCCTGATTGTTTACTTCACTTGTCTTTTTTTAACCACACATAATATTCTTTTTCTGTTTCTGCTTCAGAAGAGAATGACCAAGTCTAAAATGTAAAAGTATTATTGATATGGTATTATTTAATAGAAAACTAGTGAATTTCAGTCACCGACTTGTGAACTGTGATCACAGTACAGAAAAAAAAAATCTTTTTTTAGAGATCTTACATGATAACCCTTGTTCCCTAGTGGAGTTTTGGGAATGTTTATATAATTGAAATTTTCCCATGCAATTCACTGTTTATGTCACTGCTCGGCCTATCTCTCTTTTTCCTTTGGTCCAGCAGCAGTATTACCCTTCGATTGCATCACACGCTATGCCTCAGTCTGGCTTTCATTAGTGGGCTGGTGGAGTTTCCTGGCCGGCTATGAAACCAGTCAGAATTTCTAGCCCCCACCTTTCCACACATGCTCAACACCCCCTCCGCACCACCATGCTCATAGTATTCACAGAGCGTTGTGTTGCTTTTCTTTCCAGACTGTAATGCTTCCGTCCACAAGGGCTGCAGAGACAGCCTGCCTGTTTGTGCCAAGGTGAAAATGAAGGTAAAAGTTCCCTCAGAGTAACTCCACCACCGACTCAGTAGAATTCAGCAGTCTTGTATCCAATATTGATTTAATCTCCTCATTTATCCTTTTATTCTCTTTGTCTCTGGCCAGTTGCCCAAACAGCAGTTTACAGTACCAGATTCAAGCTCTTTTCCTACAGTCACGATGAGGAACAAATGTAAGTGCCAAACTAAACTTGGATTCAATACAAAGTCTTTATTACCAGTGTTTATTTGCAGATATGATGCCAAACCACACTGAAGCTGGTGTTTTCCATATTTTAGCATTATTTGTACCAAGTTAAGTTTGAAGTTTCTAAAAGCCCTTTCTACGTCTATAGGTAATGCCCTGTTTTTTGTGGGGTGAGTGTAACCTGATGACCTGCTGTGATTTTAGAAATCAACCCCCCCATGTGTGTTTTACTCAGATTTATAGACGTTATCCCCTGAAAATCATATCAAGGCTTACTACAAATAAGCAGCCACTGAGATAACTGTAGAGGTTGTTGAAACATAGAAAGGTTTGTTGCTACAAGCTACCTTGCAGGTCATTCGTCTCACCTTTTGAAATTTCACTCTAATGGATTTGCCCTTGCTTCTTCTGTGAATGGGTCTCCATGTAGTTTCACAACACGATCCTGCTAAATGTGCACTTAAAATGCTTTCAGAACTGTTAACTGTCAATTGCTATTTCAGCCATCTAAAATTCTAAGCCTTGAAAGAAATGGAATAAACATGCGAAAATGCGAAAAAATACAGAAAATGACTGAAATCAGAGAAATGTCAGTTCACACTAATTTTGGATTTGCTGTGATGTTTTTACATTAGAATGGCAGATGCATATGGGTCTCAGATGACCTCTACAGTGTTCATGAATAAAATCAAGTAAAACTAGACCAAGATAATCACCATCAGTAGTCTTACTTCCTGATGTCCCTATTGTTTTGGAAGGAAAAACTGCCTCAAATTAAGCTTATGCCACATCTAGGTGTCTTTGAGAAACAGTTTTAAGATAAAACCACAACTGAATCCTGTAAAAGTTGTTGTAGATTTGGAAGTTTAAAACTGACCATGCTTTGCGTTTGTCTCTGGTGCAGCTGGTAGTACGAGGGAACGTCCCTGGTCGGCCATTTTGACTCCGGAGGACCATTCTTCACTGGTGATCCCATCATCACGGAGACACACTAGTATCATGACTTTCCATGGAAACAATCTGTCCAAGAGTCTTTCCATAAGCAACATCGCTGGGTAAGCCACTGTGTGTGCACTTGATGTGTGAGAACACTGACATAATCACATAATTACCACTTACAAAGAATCCAGTGAATTCTTTTTCTTGCTTTTTAACATTAAACACAAACTTTTATTATTAATGTGTTTCTCTGATGCTTGACCAGTATATCAACAACATTAATGTACCAGTACATCTGTCTAGCAGCGTTTTAAAGGGCGTCACTTGTCTCCTGTGACGGTGAAAGCATTAATGTTTTATCGTCCTGTCTCTGTTCAGTCCGGTTTTTGATGAGATGCCTATCAAAGGCCTGCGGTATCTGTCCCAGTCAACGGATTCACTAAATAGAACCAATCAGGTCACAGAGTCCATGGAGTCTCTCACAGATGAAGGTCAGCATGTACAAGCACACAAACTATGAATAAATGCAATTAAACAGAGTACAACTGAGCCAATATAATGTCTTGTAATTAAACAGCAGATGCTCAGTGATTGAATTTATAAGTAATAATATGTCAAAGTTACATAAAAATAAATGTATATGTATATACAAATAGTAAATGCTTGTTGTGCTGTTTATTCAGGGACAGAGATGATGGATGGACAGATCATGGGTGAGTTTGAGGCAGAGGCCAAGGAGCTGGAAGCAGACTCATGGAGTTTAGGTGTGGAGCATCAGTACCTGCAGCAGCTGGACAAAGAGCTGGTGAAGAGACAAGACGTCATCTACGGTACATGTGATTAACTGAAACGCACTCCTTAAATAGAACTAAAATGGAAACTGAGGAGAACATTTTAAGTTATTAAAAAGTGATCTCACTGAACCGCTCTTTGTTTGGGTTTATTTTGGTCTTTTACAATTTCAAATGGAAAAGAAAGAAATTGAAAAGCACTTGATTGTTTATGATTTGTGAAAACCACAAATAGAAATGAAAACCTGGTCAGAGGTCTAGAGCATAGAAGCAAAATTTCTCCTCAAATGACATCTTGTTAATTCCAAGCCTCCCACCACTTGCTGTGATAGCTTTCTGTTCAGTTCTTAATGATCTATTCAGAGTACAGACATGGCTTGTTTAATATGCATTGAGATGTTTCCTGTTTTTCTTTCAAAATCTTTGAGATGTCTTACGCTTTTGATTAGTAAGGACTTGTTGCAAATAAATTTAAAAATATTTTTTGCTGAAAAGCCTGTTCCTGTCTATTAGAGGCATACTTTGACATGCAAAATCACATCATTTCATGGAAATTTTTTGTAAGCCTCAGTGATAGCAGGAGTCACGTACATGTGACGTGCAAGTGGAGCGGTGATAAACTGCTGAAACATTAGCAGTGAAAACTGTTTTCCAGCTCTTTGCCTTAAATACTTCTTTCCCATGTTCCCTGCAGAGCTGATGCAGACAGAGATGCATCACATTCGAACATTGCGCATCATGTCAGAAGTCTACAGCAAAGGCCTACAGAAGGAGGTGCAGCTAGAGCTCCAGACAGTTGAGAAGCTGTTTCCTGCTCTGGATGAACTCCTGGAGCTCCACACGCAGCACCTTCTCCGCCTCCTGGAGCGGAAGAGGGAGTGCCAGTTGGAAGGAGGAAGCATGGAGGGAGGATTTACTATCAACAGGATAGGAGACATTCTGGTTAGCCAGGTAAGGCTAAAGACACAAATGTTCACTATTTCTTTTTATATTGTATCTACCTAAAGATTAAAGCAAGTGTTAAATAGGGATGTGTTCAAAATGTCGATATGGGGATATATCGTCGCGGGCCTCTTCACGATACGCGTATCGATACGGAGGCGTCAGTATCGATGTTTCACATGTAACAAACAATTATTCTATCAAGTTTCTGAAACGGCATCTGACTTTGCATGTTTTAAGTTTATCAAAAGCCATCGTCATTTCTGCACTTTCTGTTCTTAATGCAGTGTTTTACATGCACTACAGTGGAATTGTTGCTCTACAAGAAAATAAAAAAAATAATATTTGGGTATACATGTGTTTGTTTTCTTTAAAATGTTAAAAAAAAAAAAGTAAAAACTGTAAAAAAAAAAAAAAAAAAAATTACGTTTCTTTTGGCTTTTCCTTTCAGGGGTTGCCACAGCAAATCAGATTAGGCCTTAAATATCGGGAAGCATATCGCACTGAATACCATGTACTGGAATGCACATATATCGTGATGCGTGTCGTATAGTATCATGACCCCTGTATTGGGATATGTAATCGCATCGCAAGGTTGTTGGCAATACCCACCCCTAGTGTTAAATTTGGCTGCACTTAGTGTCACTGTGCTGTGTCCGTCTGCTTCTATTGCACGCATTTAATATTTCATGACTCTACTTCTGATGCAACAATAATTGTATTCCTCATTTAAATATTATTTGAAGGTCCAGTGTTGCCTATGATGTTCCTTTGACTGACAATGGACAAATAAATATGGTCAAACTCTAAAACAGCCTTGATAACTCCAAGGTTACATCATTGTTTCACTCTGCTCCACCACTGTCTGTTTTATGTATTTACTTCTGTCAAATTCTGGTGTAGTTTTCAGGATGCAATGGTGAAAGCATGAAGAGAGTTTACGGGAGATTCTGTAGTCGTCACAATGAAGCCGTCAACTTCTACAAGGACCTTCTGACCAAAGACAAACGCTTCAAGGCCTTTATCAAAGTAAGGCCTTCCTTCCAGCTCATGTTATGTTATTTTTATTTTTCTGTACTGCAGTAGTGTTGTCTCTGGGAGAAATCATTTTTTTCTCCCCCTTTTTTATAATCCTAACTGCTTTCACGAAAATGTTAAGTATAAGGAAGCCAGTTCTTGCTCTGACTGTCTTGCTTTCATCTGAGTATATTTTGTTTTGTTGTGTTGTGTATCTGCACTGCATTTCAATTCACCCTCACAATGTTTTTATTACCACTGGCAGAGGCTTCAGTGCTTCCAGCTCAATGTGATATACATAATTACATTTCTCATTTATCACTATATTGTTTTACAGAAAATGAATCCTATGGTTTGGTGATTTGAAACCTTGGCTTGATTGGATAAACAGGTTGTGTTGGTATGTTTTACTAAAGCACCTCTTTATATATTTCAGAAAAAGATGAGTAGCAGCATTGTACGGCGGCTTGGTATCCCAGAATGCATCTTACTGGTAACTCAGAGGATAACAAAGTACCCCGTGCTGATTCAGAGGTTGTTGCAGCACACTAAAGGTTAGTGTTCATGTCATTCTGTTCTAACTGGTTTTCCATTCCTTTCATGTAACGCATAACAGCAGAACCTGTAATAAAAATAGTACACATGATTTATTTCTAATTTCTGAAGAATTGCTTGATTTGCATTTTTTAAAAATATTTTCAGATCATCAGTTTTACTCATTAGTTCAGAGCAAATAACATCATTTTATATCATAAAAAGTACAACAGAAAAGAAAACTTTAACATGCTTCAGTGCTAAGTTTTGTTTTTGTTTTTCTGTCACTAGTTTGTTCACGTCAAACTTACATCCATGGCAGAAAACAAGACAGAATAAGGGCAGTATCAAGCAGTGCCGCCACTTTAAAAGAACACTGCAACAAAATATTATTTTTCCATACATATGTATTTGTATCACATTTTAAGGAAGGTGCTTTTTTCGGGAGAAGCTTTTGAGACCTGTTGATGTGTGTATTTTTACACAGCACCGACTTGTATATACATATGTCCCATTCATTTTTAAATTTTTTTTTAGCAACTTAATGTTAATTTAACATCATAAATAGAGCACTCTTATCCAGAAAACACATATAGTTATAGATATATGTTAATAGAAGTCCTATTTGAAGATTGCACTCTCTCAAAATATGAAAAAAAGTCACACCTTTATGTATTCACATTTTTTTTTTTTTTTATAAATATCTTGTATGTATTGTATATATTTTTGCATAAGAAAGAATGCATGTTCAGTTTATGCCTGTAACACAATGGATCAAGCATACTTTGAGTAACTGAAATATTTCACACCACATTTATATCTGATTCAGAGCAGTTCTTGTCAGCTGGCCTCCCACTGTGTACACTCTCTTTAATCCATCCCCAAAGCCTGTTTATAGTTCTATGTGGGACGGGGTAGCTCTGTCTTAATCCCCAAGGTGCTTTAAGAAGACTCTGTCCTGCCAACTCATATATACCGAAAGGAAATAACGTGACACAATCGGAGCTAGACATACTGTTTTGGTGCTTTGGAACGCTGAAGTACAATAATCACTGGAGAAAAATCTTCCACATTGGGGAAAAATATGGCATAGTGAAACGAAAACACAAAAGCCCAATATGCATGACATCCATCAGAAATCTAATGACTCTAGAGCTTTCAGACCTACACGTAACTGTTGATTCCAATTCTCTCAAAGCTCCTATAAATTAAGATATGTAAATAAGTTGGGGGAGTTGGGGACAAGACTTTTTCTTTTTTACTTGCAAAATGTTTAGTTCAATTTGAGAAACCAGATGAGCTGCAGAGATAAAATGAGATGATAATAGCTGCCAAACAGACAGACTGACAGGCTGTTCCAGTGTAATATTCAGATTTATCTTCATCTTCACTGATATTTCACTGTCTGGCTGCCAAAGTAAAATTCAGAAGGTCTAACTATGCAAAAAAAAAACAACTGAAGAGTTCTGGTCTCAAATTGAAACGAATAGCAAAACTACACATTAGTGCGTATTTTTGAACAAATTAATGCATCTTCAAATCCCATTAAGTTGAGTTAAATCATCCTCTCTTAAAACATTTTCAGTATTTATTTATTTATTTTTTTTTACCTTTTGTGAAAATATGTATTCAGAATATCTGACTTTGAATACAAAGAATGTCAGTAATTAGAATAGGATTCACAAAAACATCTCGGTTTATATTTGATAAATGGATGTTGATGTACCCAAACGAATAATTTTGTACTGGTGTTTCTCCAAATAAACAAACAAACAAAAAAAAAAGTTAGTAATTCATTTTAATTTTTTCTTAGTAAAGCCAATGAAACATATGAAATGTGGGGGTTCAGCTGACTATCATTTGAATCCAACTGTAGACAAAACAGGGAGCCTGAACATTTAAATAGGGAAAAAAAGATATACATTTTTTTTAAATGGAATGGACTGCACTTCTATAGTTCTTCTCTACACCTTGGTACTCAAAGTCCTTTACAAAGCCTCACATTCACACACACCAGTAGGCAGCTACTATGCTAATGTACCATGCCAGACCCTACTGGGAGCAATTCAGGGTTCAGTGTCTTGCTCAAGGACACTTTAACATGTGGACAGTGGGAGCCAGGATTTGAACTGCCAACCCTTTGGTCATTGGACAACCCGCTCTACCAACTGAACCACAGTTGTCCCCATTTTTTAAAAAAAGGGGATGGAAAAAAATGCAGAAGTTGAAATGTGCTTTAGATTTTGCGCTACAGGCGTGATCAGTCGGTGTTGCGCCGTTCTTGTAGGCGTGTGAGTAAGATCTGACCACTATCCTTGCATCATACTTCAAGTTCCCTCAGTTACACATAGCAAAAACATGTGTCTTATGTAATTACAACAACCTTAACTTGTGGTGACAAAAATCTTACCAGTTTGTGAATTCGTGCCAGTTTTGAAGATGTTCTGCCAAGTGATATCATGTTTTAAATGTAACGGCAACTGGGGTTTCTTATTGAGTTGTGTGATGGATGCATTTAAATGTGTGTAATTTACTGTAGAAAGGAAGCTTCAGTAATTGAGTGGGAGAACTAAAAAGGATTGGGAGGCATGGAATGGAAATACTGTGTAGATAACGTGCCACTATTTGCCAGTACTTAATAGATTTCACCTCTACAATTGAGTTCACATCATTTATGCAGCTTCCTAATGTTATTTATGTTGGTCGTGCTGTGTGTTAAAGTGACAGAGAAATACTCAGTATAGATATAGAAATTCAGGCAGAGTAAAAGCCAATTGGGTCCAATTTCATTGCATCACCTTTGCATAAACATATCTGTACTACTTTATCAGACTTGAGTCAATGGGTTGGAAATAACTGTATTTGTGAATAAAAACAGATCTTGTGTTTTGTCATAAAACAAAGAAAACATACAGATCCTGAGCTGTAATGTTGGCTAATGGTAAAAGTAAACACTGTTATTGTGTTTTTTTTTTATTTATTATTGTATACACAGAGGGAAGTGAGGACTATCACGACCTGTCCGACTCTTTGCGACTTGTGAAGGAGGTGATCGCAGCGGTTGATGGGAAGGTGAACGAGCACGAAAAGAAGCGGCGGCTGAAGGAGTTTCACAGCCGCATGGACAGTAAGTCCATCATGATGATGAAGAGTGGGCAGATATTTGCCAGGGAGGATCTGCTGAGGAGGAAGTTAATTCACGATGGAGCGCTACAGCTGAAGAACAGCCAAGGCAGGCTAAAGGGTGAGGAGACGCCAACTACCCTCTAAGTGGCATGGTTTTCCATTTTTTGCAAACATGTCAAATTTAGATACGACTAATCACAACAAGCCTTCTCCTGCTATTTCTCCAGATGTCCATGCTCTTCTGCTGTCAGACGTCTTTGTTTTCCTCCAAGAGAAAGACCAGAAATATGTCTTCGCCATGCTGGTAAGACCCTGCTGTCACAAGTCCTCCCGTCTCTACTCTTTATGGGTATTCACCTTCTCGCTCTTTCCTTCTGCCATTCTCTGCCCACATTCCCTCCCTGCCATCATACCCTTCTCTATTAAAGAACTCCTGAAGGCTGCCAGAGATGATGTTGTCATATTTTCCTATCCCACTGTAACGGCTGTTAGCATTAGCTTGCCTGCTAAGCTTTGATATTGTGCAACACTGCCTCTGTAAGGTTTGCTAGCTGCACCTAATAAAGCTGTCTGGCCTCGAGCATCAAATCCAACTGTGATAAATCATACAGGTTTGAGTAGCTTTTTCCATGTTTACAGGGCTCCCAGTTTCACGGCATGACGCACACACAAAGACAGAGGGGGAATGAAACAGAGGCAGGCCTGTGGTGTAATAATCACATCAATCACTAAAACAAAGCTTGGCATGTTTGAGTTGGGGCGCTTGACATTAAAAAGAGGAATAACATGTGCTTCTAAATGGATGACAGCGGTGTCAACTGGAGTACGGTTTGGGAGGAATACGTTTCACTTCAAATGAAAAATGGTACAGGGGCAAGGTCAAAGGTCATAGCAGCACATATGCACACAGTGGCAGCTACAGGTGCCTGAAAGCTGTGGGTGTCGGTAAACCAGCATTATCTAACTGTAAAACACTCAAGTTGTTGTACTCACTGTGACGTAGCTCCATTACATCAGCCCATGATGTCACCATCCACAACCAACAGTTAAACTCATGGATCCAGTCTCATGCTGCTCAATTGCGCGCCCTTTTAATATCAGATCCGTAAGGGGTTTAGTCATGTTTACTCATGTGGCACAAAGGCTAATAAGTATCGTGCATGTTTTGGGGCAGTGGAATTGGGCCCGGTCATCCCTCCTAGGCAGACCATCTGCGACAGAGCGAAAGAGCAGGCAAAAAGGGAAAAAAAAGAAAAAGCCAGTCTGTTAGGCTGTCAATAAAGTGCTAGAATTTGGCATCACAACTGATCCAGAGAGAGAGTTTCATTATGTGTGAAAGCACAGGCGTATGTTATTGTATGATTGATTGATTAATACACTGGTTCTTGAGGGACTTGCGGCACAAAATGATTGTGATTGACCCACAAAGACCCAAACATCCACTGTCGACCAAAACTAAATTCTCATCTAAACTGTTTAATACCTGTTAAAGCAGTAATCTTATCAATACAGGTAAATAATATGTGGCAACTGCAGTTTGTCATCTTTTTATGGTCATCAGATATGACCTATTTGGACGTTCAGAGGCTCCTTAGTGAACGATCCTCTTCTGCAACATTGTTTCACCAGTAAAACCCACAGAGTTTGATAAATCACAGTGGATGGAGACTCTTGTTTTTATGTTCAGTTAATGATATCTTTGCTGAAAAAGTCAATTTTCCTGTTTTTCCTTTTCCGATACAATAATCCAATCTTAACTTGAGCTTTATGAATATCTGCATGATCAATGAAATTAAATAAAATATAGGAAAACACCTGATTTACCCTCAAAAAGCACAACATAAAGAGGATAATATTACAATTAATAGTGTTAAATCACTTAAGAAAGGTTGAATTTAAAGAAAAAATCATTTTGTAACTGCCACAAAAGTAGCAGTGGGTCTTTATGGGTTCAATTATGAGACTCTGTTTTGTTATTTAAAGTACATGTATGCACGTGGAACAATTTGCACTAATAAGTACATTATCTGCAGATCTAGTTTGGTCTTTTCAACATCCTGCTAGCCGGCAAACATGGAGAAATATTTTCAGAAGCAAGAGGCTCAAGTGCTAGAGCTTCTGTAATATTTGTTGTGATTTCTTCATGGCCTTGTACCAGTGATTTGAATAAGAAGCAATAATTATATACTTTTAAAGTTGAAGACATACTGAAAGTTAGCTTTAGTTAGTCGATCACTGTGTAGGTTTATTTAGATTATGTAAGTGTTGTTACTGTTAATTTTGCAAAAGTATTTAAGTGGTCTTAAAATCCAAACTGTAATGTGTTTATTTTGGAAATGATACGAAAGAAATATTACAAATGGTAGGTAAAATGAAAGCTCATTTAGAACATTTTCTTCCCAATACGAAGTTTCTTTCTTGAAAATATTTGAGATCCCTTGGAATAACACGACAACAACATAACTATGACCTGTGTATCACTGTTGACATGTTGACCATATCCCTGTGAAGCTAATAAGACCCTGGATCATAGAGACACCAGGGGAAGAGTAAACAGAAACAGTGTTGTTCACAAACCTAAGACTGAATCTCTGGGGAGATTTATTAAGATAAGATTTTATTTATTCCACTGTGGGGAAATTTCTCAGCTCACAGCATCAACATATAACAAGCAAATACCGAGAAAAAGACAGGTAGAAAAACCAAAGAAGAAGACAAAGTGTGTTTTTTGTTAAATGTGTTTGTAATCATAAATATACAAGAATACTAACCTGTAGGTGTCATTTTCTCTCTGTCCTTCTTTTGCCTCTTCTTCATGGCCTTCCCTCCTCCCTCTCTCCCCCTTGGCCCTCCCACTATCATGTTTTTCCCCCCCCCATGTCCTCCCTTGTTTCC
>JAPSES010000001.1:14716291-14743084 GCA_029822895.1 Maxillicosta whitleyi
CATCAACACCCCCCCGCCCCCCCTTCTCCTCCTCTCCTTCCCATCCTCCTGTTTCTGTAGGACCAGCGCTCAACAGTCATCTCCCTCCAGAAGCTGATTGTGAGGGAGGTTGCAAACGAAGAGCGCGGCCTCTTCCTCATCACGGCAGGCATCGCGAAGCCAGAGATGATGGAGGTACTGGCCAGCTCGAAGGACGAACGCAACAGCTGGATGCAGCAAATCCAGGAAGCTATGCAGTCTATGTAAGTCTTTGTTAAAGTCCCCGTTTTTGTACCCATTTCATACTGATTTTGTTTATTTCTTTGTACAGTAATTGTAATAGTCTACCAGTCAAAACAGCTGCTGATATGACTCCAAACCCTGACCTTGTCTAGCTGTTTTACTCGCATCCGTAACTTTTACAGCCAGTCGCATCATTGTTGTCTTGTGGTTTGTCTGCGTTGTAACCCAGGAGTTAGACTTAGCCTAGCTGTGTAGATAGTAATATACGGTAAGCTGTGACAGAGCACTGTGCTGTCAGGAGGATTAGCACTACTCTACCTGGGGATGGGATGTACTCAGGGACAGTCTAATGCTGGATTGCCTTCAAGGGCAGCTCACTATAAGCAGGGGATTATTTGACTGCAGCCAACGGGAAGGAGAGAGATTTAGGACTCTGTTTCTTGTTGCCTCTGAGTTCTGTCAAAAACAAAACTGAGATCAAGCCGTTGGCAGGAAAAGAGGAGGTGTAAACAAAAACCATGGATGCTCTGAAAATTATATGCATACGTCTCTAAAATCTCAATCTTGCATTGACGCAGACGGTCTTACATTGAGGTTGTTGCATCAGTGTTGTGCATATTAACTGGGTTCATTATTTCTAAATCTGTTGTTTGATTTTCTTATCTTCAAATTTATTGGATGAAAATAAAAAAAAAAAAAGTGAGAATGTATTAAAGTTCTCCAGAAGTCTGATGGGGTTTTGCATATTTTATTTAAAGTCACGTACTTTTTGTGCGTTGAAGAACAGCTGCTTAGATATATAAAGGTATACAATAAGTCACAAAAATACAGCAATTTTTAATATTTTAGAGGCTGAGACCAACTGACTGTTTTGCTTGGAGACTATAACTATCTACAAATCAGTTTGCAATTACTTCAGTGCTATCTGCAAAAGATATGAAATATATGTGGAGGATTTTTATCATGTTAATCATAAGGCTGATAGTAATTCAGCTTGTGTTCTTTTTATTCTTAATTTTGCTTGGACAGGGAGAAGGATGAGGACGAAGGGATCCCCAGTGAGACAGAAGACGACAAAAGACAACTGGAGACTAAAGCTAAAGAGATGAGAGGTGAGAACACCCCGAGTTTTGATCTGTATCTATTTTATTTTTTTATTTTCTACATGAAAATACATTGGATAAATCCTTTCTTTTTTGTTTTGCTCTGTACGTTATTTTTGTTTTTCTGCTTCCCTTCCTCCCTGTTATGTGTCACTACCGGTCAGATCTGTTGAGGCAGAAGGATACAGAGATCATGTCTCTGCTGGAGGAGAAGGTACGGCTCTTCAGAGGGATGTGGGAGGGCTTGAACTCAGGCGAAGAGGCCTGCCGGCAGGTCGATCCTTTCTTCAGGTCAGCCTCTAGTCAGGAGCCACCCAGGGGTGCATCTATCATGAAAGATGCCCTGCAGGAAGGTAAGGCTGGAAAAGAGAGGGTTTATAATGTATGTGCTTTAAATTCACCGTGTTTGTGTTTTGTTGAAAAAAAAAAGTGGAGGAAAGTGAGAGAGCGAACATGTACCTTATCTTCATTTTTATTCTGGTTTTAAATTATAAGAAGTGAAAATTATTTTATATTGATTTTAACAGATCTTCTTATTAGATCAATCAAAAATCTACCACATTGGTGTTAAAATGCACTGTGCTACAAACACGCACAATTTGTATTTTATGCATGTTTTAACTTTTTACAGGATACATTTTTGCTTTTCGGAAGTTGTCGCAAAATACCAATATCCCACATGCTACAGCTGTTCCACTGAGCTGCCATTCACAATATAAACAGTCTGCATATGTGACTTCATCACATGCAGCAAAACCTGCAGAAAATATTTACACACAAGGCTATATAGAAATATTCATAGTTTGTGGATTTTTTTAACTGTTCTTCCTTCAAATTTTGCATCAAATTTTTACGTCTAAGTCTGTAACATATGAACTTCCTAAATAACATAACATTTTTGAAGATATTTAAATAGCACTTGGTCTGTTACAGCATTTGAGTTTCAATAAAATTTGAGAACTCTTAGATAGGAAATGTTTGTAGATGGGATTATCGTGGAGTGTATATAAAACAGTGTGTTTTATACCTGTTCTTTTTGGTGCATTAGCAGCACTGTTCATCAAATGTGTATGTGAGTAAAGCAGCCTGAAGTGAGAGGTACAGTATATTGTACAGTCTGACAAAGAGGGATTGAAATGTAGAGAGAAAGGGAGACCAAAAAAAAAAAAAAAAAAAAAATCCACACTTTTTATGCTGACTTTACATTTAAACTGAGGCTTTGTAAAGTATTTGGCAAGTCTGAAAAATGAAACTGTGGAATAACTTCTCAAATTATATATACACTGTGTCAAAGTATCCTTTAACTATTTTAAGTAATACCCTGAAAAGAGGAATAAGATGAATGTTGTTTAATGTCTTGTATTTTTTATTTTGCATCTGAACTTCTGTTTATCCCATATATTTTTACGCCTTAAACTGTATTTTAAATGACTGCAGTTTCAGATAAAAGGGCGTTTGATATAGCACATACATCCGCGAATGTGCAACAGTCATTAAATTGATTCAGACATGCTATAAATGTTAGAAGGGTAAAAAAAAGATGTTCAAGATTTCCTCTAAAGCTGAATCATTTTTGTCCTTCTGCCATGCATACCTCCAAGTTTGTTGAAAATACGTGGAGTTTTTGCATGTTATTTTTTTTTGTCAAAATCTTGCTGTTAGACGAAAAGGCTGTTGTAGGCAATCTATTAAATGTATGATTAAATTGTTGCAGGAAGTAATAACAAGGTGCAAACACAACATCCTAATTTGTTGTCATTGTACTGCACAGTGTGGTTTTGAGTAATCAAGTGCAGCACAAATAACTGTTCTGTGATTAGTTTATTACAACATGTACAGATTTTGATTAAAATGGATTTCTAAAAATTGAAACTGCCTGCTTTTGTAGTTGGACCACTGAAAAGAACACACTACTGTATCAGACTGAATAGTTTAATCAGTTTTAGGACATGTAGGAAAGACCAAGTAAAACTGCCTCACAGATATGTGCACGGATGCTCCGAGACTATTTCTATGTGCTCACAAAACCAGCAGAATGGATGTGCAGTATTAAGAAGACCTTCTATAATGGCTTTCAGTTTTAAACCATGAAAGGACATTTTCTGACACAGTATTACAGAATATATTTTGGAACTCCTGTATCTAAAGCCTGCGGCAATAATTGTCCTCATTTAATATGTGAATTGGCAGGAGTAATGACATTTCTTCTTCTGAGGTTATTATGTTTACTTTTACTTCCCATTTCCAACCAAGGGCTTTGTTTTTCTTTTTCCATTGGAAAGGTCACAATACTGCATGTTATATCTGCATACATTCTGTGGATTATAGTAGTCTATATGGAGATCCAAAGTTCATGCATTTAGATGGTAAAGATTTTTAAACTTTCAGTAAAAGAGCTCTGGAGTCCAAACGGGTTGCCAATAGTTGCTTAGCAACAAGAGCCTATAGCAGGCTGAAAGCAGAGGTGCCTGGAAGGATTCATGAGTGCTGGGCTGAACAGTAATACAGTTAGCCAGGATAATTCATTTACTGACCTGCACATTGATGTGTGTGTGTGTGTGTGTGTGTGTGTGTGTGTGTGTGTGTGTGTGTGTGTAACAGTGGAGACATTACAGGCACTGATGAACAGCAGCCTAGGAGGGGCCATGGCCAGCATCCAGGAGGGAGGAGCCACAGGGCCGGTGTGTTTGCCCCGTCGAGCTGAGACCTTTGGAGGCTTTGACAGTCATCAGATGCACAGCAGTAAGAGTAAGTCTGCTGATCTAAATACTTCTAGTTTTTGTTTATAGAAGGAAATTGTGAGGTCAGCTGTAGTGGTCAGACAGACTGCACATTTCAAGCCTGTAACACTAAAATACACTGAAGTACCACCTGCTGGTGTGGATAACTGACTCAGTGACTGGACTACCAATGTGCCCAGCCACCATTGCCAGCAGTTAGATATGTTACCCTTCATCCAGTAAGTGATTTTATGTGGCCACATAAGAGCCTGCCATCACCACACCCGGCACCTCTCCAAATGCTGCTGTTCAGTGCAGTTAGATAAGACACTTTAGATGGGAACTTGGGCAGTAGAGATGATGTTTCCTGGTTGACTCATGACCTGGGGCAATACTTCTGCACTGAAAGCTTACAAACTCAGAGTGGGACTCTAGTGACAGTAAATATGGAGCTCTAAGTGGTCTGGTCTCCTATATCAGTAGGAGAACTCCAAGAGCTGATATTAAAAAAAACAACAAAACAAAACAAAAACTGCACCACAGGCATTTTCATCAGTATGATGTGTAATTTGTTATGTATTTTGATTATTTAAAAGAGCAGAGTCACCACAGTGACTTCAGATTGTGTTAAAATGGTAAAGGAGGGATAAGCTGCATTGAAGATGTTTTTTTTTTTTTTTTTTATGAAAGAAGGAGCAAGGAAATGCAAATGCAAAGGCAAACAAAATGCAAACAAAAACAGGCTTTGCATAATTTCCAGATGAGGTATCACATTTATCACTAACAAAACCAGAGCAGAAATCAGGTCAGCACTTCTCTTTCATGTGCTTTCATAACCTAGAAATCTGCAGGTTTTTATTTCAAGCAACAGCTGCTGCAGCTGAGTACAGTGATTCGTTAAACCATCTGAAACACAGCCACTCATGAGCCATCATAGACCCGCATCCTGAAACTAAAAAGGCCAATATTCTTGTTTTTTTTATATGACTGTTGACTTGGTTATGAAACTGGAGACTGCAGTTCTCACACATCAGTACTGGTCACTGTGTGAGCTATAATAACTCAGTATATTGAATCTTACTTTTTGTCAAGGTCTGTTTAGATTTGACTCATTTAGCCAAATACCTCATAGCGTTCTGAAGTGGCATTGACATTGTCTATGACATTAATCTGAGCAGTATCATTTCATTGCATTACATTATATGGTACAACTGTTCCCATACTCTAACAGGAGGCCTCATACATATAATATATATTTTTACTGCTTTGTTCATATTTCTTCTGTGGTTTCCCTTTTATACCAGGTGGAGACAAAGATGAGAGTGCAGAGTCAGCGGGAGATCTGCGCAGAACGGAGTCCGACGGTGTTTTAAAGAAGGTCGGCATCTCAGCAGCCAATTATTCTCAACTCTAAAGCCGCTACGCCCCCACGCCTCAATGAGAACCTCAGGCCATGTGTGGGGGTGCATTTGTCCTCCAACATTAACAACACCATTAAGATGAATTTAGCTGCTTCTCTCCCTCTAGTGAATTAGCCTCTTGACTCTTCCTGCCAGATGCTGTTGCTAATGGCGACCATCACTTGTATAAGAATTCAATAGATAATGAATGGTCTGCCTTTAGGTTCTCCTATTGTAGTTCTGCACTGGATGTTAGCCTTTGTAGTCATTTATTGTGCATATATTCAGCAGCTGCACTACCTGTAATTGTTTCTTAAATGTTTTAGCCAAGCTGCTGCTATAAAGGTGTGCTGTAAAAAGCCGTTTAACAAAAGCAGTTTTTTGCAAGTCACCTTTTACTCTCTGTGTGTTCTACTACTTTGAAAACATTCATATTTTAACTCTCTCTACGTGTCAGCCAAAGCATGAAGCTGAAGTCCCAAGATAGTTTGGCAAATGAAAGGAATTGCCGCATTACTTCACTATGCGCAGTCCAAATAATCAATTGAACTTATGATATGGGAATATATTTTACATTGAAGTGTCAGATTTCCTTCTGATACTTGGTGCTGTGATAGTTATTTGAAATGTGTAACCTGTCAGCTGCCTTTCTGGTGTTTGTTACATAACCATATCCAGGCACAATTACATGTTTACAGCACACCCACATATACAGCTTTAATCATATTCTCATAGACATATGTATAATATGCATGCTCACATATTCATCTGCCAGCACATGTGTTCAAGTCAATGCATTATTATGTTCTGGCTACACAGTACTCATTTTATGTTTGTATACACAGGGAGGAAACGGCAACCTGCTGCTGATGCTGAGGAGGAACAGTGAGGTAACAGTGACTTCCTGTCTTTAACTCAGTTAGAGCTGTTGCTGACATGGAAACTGTACAAAGTCTGTGTCAACATTTTTGATATCAACATTACAGATGGTTTTATTACTAGTAACATAAGTAAGAGGATTAGTGGTGTACTTGTATAGGTTACAACTCATTTTAATCTGTAGAAGCATGAAAAATGCATTTTGAATAATGAAGAAAATATAATTAAATGCTTGTGTATATATCATGTATATATGTGTTAGCGTAGAACATAGTGAGCTCAATAAGATGGAAAAATTAAGTAGACAAATCACATTAATCCCAAAATGACAATGAAAATAAATACAATAAAGGTATAGAATCTTACTAACTGCAAAAGATGATGACCTGTACCATCTGTTTGCTCATCCACCACCTCTTATACATTATTCTATGGAGGGTGTGCTGTATTTATTCTTATGGCTATCTTCTGTCGTAGTTATTCATTATATACAGTTCTAGTAAGAAAATGCAGCTGGAAGCTCAGTGTCTTTGTGCCTTTTTCAGAAATGTCTATGTATGGAGAAAAGCCACATCCCAGAAAAAATCTAATCTAATGTTCTAATATTAGCTTCTTTCTCTGGTAAATTTATATTACCTGAAACCCAGTTCAAGGAAAGGAAATCAGTGCTTAATATTTAGTACAGCCATCATGCATGGGATAAGTAAGGCAACATCAGACAGACAGGTTCGTCTACGTTATTACAGTAGACAGGCATATTGTGACTTCATAAGATACTCAGTGGTGTGTGTTTTCCAACAGCAGGTTCTCAACAGTGTTTCCAGTCTACATCTTCTGCTCAGCACTCTGCAGGTGAGTTTAATCTTTTATTCCAATGATCATAAATTAAAATCAATGGAAAAAAAAAACAAAAAAACCTCTAGGAGTAAAGTGAACACAGCCACAGAGGCGCTTAAAGGCAGAAGGCTGTATGGAGCAAACACCACCGCACCGACTCGTCTGACATGAGCTCTCCGGCCTTTGGTTCTGGTTCTGTTTGTTTTAGGCGGTGGTGGTTCAGCAGGACAGTTTCATCGAGGATCAGCGCCATGCCCTGAACGAGCGCTCTTCATCCCTTACGTCTTTGTCGCGGCCGCCCTCTCGCCCCAGCTCTCTGATTGAGCAGGAAAAACAGCGCAGCCTGGAGAAGCAGCGGCAGGAGCTGGCCTCCCTGCAGAGACAACAGGCAGCTCATGCTGAGGAGAAGAAGAGAAAAGAGAAAGAATGGGAGTTCAGGGAACAACAGATGACTGAAAGGGAGGTGTGCATGCATGTGCAGGTAGATATTATTTTTTCAACCAGATCTACACATTATTCATATATTTGCATGCATTTGTCAGAAATTAATGTGACCTCTTAATGTTTAAGAGTCACTTCAGTGTATTTATGAAAGGTACAGAGGCAGTCTGAATGCACAGAATGTATTTTTAGGTTAAAGTATCTTGGCAGGGAAATTGATGAGTAGGGATATGATAAGCGCAAAACGATTGTTGGCTTGAATAAGGGTTTACTGTCTCATAGTATAGATGTGCATGCATTTCAGCAGATACCTTTGTTTCAATCAGTCTGAAATATGGGTATGTCCCACTAGTCTATAAACGCACACTTGTCATATCAGAGTACACAGTGAGAAAATTACTCATCAATGTCTGTACTCTATCTTTGTTCTTCTGTTTTCCCACCAGGACTGGGGCAAAATATCAATATGAAAATATATTGTATACAATCCACTTGTGCCAAGTAGTATTACTAAGCTGAGACTCCCTGCTTGTCTTTGTGAAAAAGACACATGACCATGCAGTGAAAAAAATACATAATTCTTGTTTTTTTTGCCTGGTGACGGGTATTGTTTAACCATCAGATACACAGAAATGATGATGCATTGTAGATGATTGTCTCGTAATGAAGTACAGAATCACTCTATTGTGATACCATTATCATACATAACGTGTCATAATGCTGTCATGTCCCGAGTCACTCTAATGGTGCCGTTTTAATACATCATTCCTTGAATTTACCAACTACTGCAGGAGGAGGAGATCCTGAAGCAGCACAAGGAGTTGGAAGAACAGAGGCAAGAGCTGCAGAGTAGGAAAGAGGAGTACCAGAAGGACCTAGAGAGACTGAGAGACGCCCAGAGGAAACTGGAGAGGGACAGGGAGGCGGTGCAGCGGCAGCTCGACAAGATGGAGGAGCTGCGCCTGGCTGAGGTTAGCAGGGACACCTTAAAAATCATAACAGTGATAATAATGATAAATGCTCTGTTCCTCCTGCAGGCGCACTGTCTCTTTTGTTGCTCCTCAGCTACAGGGGAGCTGTCGTTGAGCTGGGAGGTACTCTGTTTTAGTCAGTGACGTTACAGCGAGGTTGATATTTATGGAAGCTTCCACTGGGGCTTTAAACACACTGTACTAGAGAGACAATTTCACAAATGTCCTTAAAATTTCTAACTAGGAAATATTGCTGAATTGTACTTTTGGCTGTAGTTCATTATTTAGGCTGTACTTTGATCAACAAACAAAGAAACAACAGATATTCTCATATCTTTTGCGACGTTAACAGTTCTACTGATCATTTAACCATGTTCAGGAGTGAACTGCGCCTGCCGTACACATAGTACTCACCTCCAGATGTAGACAACATCTGTCTAACCACACTGCTTCCCCTCACAGAGGACTCCCTCAACAACGTCGGATGAATCCCAGTACCCAGGGAGCTCCCAGTCTCTGGAGCTGGACCCTCTGGAGCTGTCTTCCTCCCTGCCCAGGCTCCAGCCTCAGAAGTCCAAGCCCAAAGGAAAAGGCCTCAATCCCTTTACCTCATCCTCCATGAATCCAAACTGCAAGGGTAGCGAACCTAACAACCAGATCTCCAAAAGCCTGCTCCAGCTGGCAAAGAACAAGAGCAAAGAGGGCAAGGAGAAGAAGAAGAAGAAGGGGAAAGGGGGGAGCTCACAGACATCAGGTAGAAAATACAGAAAAGGAGGAGGTTGATTTATATTCAGTTTATAGGGAGTCACAATGACATTGACTTTTATTTGAACAATTTAGTAATAAATAGTGTACATCCTAGTCCACTGAGCTTGCTGTGATGATATTTTCTGAAGAAATGTAGCTTGTGTCAGTTTCAGTGCTGATGCTTCTTTTGTCTTCTAATAAATACAGCCACAGTCCGCTCAGCTGTAGTTGGAGTTATACAGGTTGCTCATTTATTTGTGCAGCAACTTCTATTAATCTGTAGTATTGTGAACTTATAGTAAAGTCAACAAGCCTTTGTTGTAAAGGACATGATACACAGACTTCTATTAAACTAATGTTTAGAAATATTAGTCAGTTGGAAACATGTCAGTTGCATTAAGTTTTGTGAAACAGGATGTAAATGCTCCACACTATCCTCTCTAGTACACAAAATAGTACGATATAATGTATTCTTTTTGACCAGAATAGTTTTTATTTAAGAGTTCACTGTAGTATGATGTGCTGCCAAAGCTCTTTCCATACTTTCAAGGCATCCGTTGTAAATTATTACATTATATTATTTTCTGTGAACCACCTTAATAGTCCTCGTTCATTACCTTTATGACTCCAATAAACAGTATTGACAGTTAACTGTTGCTTTTTTGTAAAGATGTTTGATACACATGAAAGGACTTGATGCTCCAGTGATAACTCAGCCCTTCTCTTCCTTTCAGACCCCCAGCACCTTCCAGAGCCTCCTCTTGATGGAGAGATCTTCTTCTGCTGAGAAAATAATTTCTCCTGTGTCTCATCAACACCCAAAGGAGTGTTACTGCCAAGTAGTAATGCATCCATCTACATCCATTACACTATGGAACAGATTTCAGTGAAAATACATCTAGTTAGCTTGAGATTTCATCGTTGCATACAAGAAAATCACCAAAAAAACCATGTATTTTCTTGTAGGATAGTGCTGCTCTTAGGTTCTGGAAAATCGCCGACTGTAGTGGGTTTGTTCTCGTTTGCTGGTAGGCATACTTGCAGTACAAATGTTTCAGAATAGTGGAGCATTATGGGATATTCTGTATCCAAAAAATATTTTCTTCCTCCAAAGATGTCAGAATTTCTTTTTTAAAAAAGTAAATAAAAAATCCATTTGTGACAGCTCAGTATCACAGTGAAAACATTTCACGGTGGACTGACTGACAAGCTCTACTAAGTGTGTAATGAGCTTCACTACTTTTCGGTTTCTGTTTTTGTTCTGACCCGAACTAGTCTGCTTTTCAGAACACTGACAGATGTTCATTATGTTCATTTACAGAAGCCAGGCCTGTTCCGTATGACTTTAACTGCACACGAACAAACATATCCAACTGCCGCTTGGAAATATGTCAACAAGCTCCATGTGGCACTTTGTGTCAACCTTCAGTGAATGTTAATAGGAGACTGAAACCCCAAAGGAAACTCTGTCCAATCTAAGACGCCAAACATCATTTTTAATCAACACTGTCAAGTGCATTTTAGTGTTTTATTCAACATCGCTGCTGTATAGATGTCCACTCAAAGAAAAATTGTAGCCTGGCATTCCTTTACTTGTTTTATAAAAAGCAGATGTGATTATGTCCACTAATTTCATCCCCAGTTTGTAAGCAAAATGGAACTGGCACAGGATCATTTTAGAAATCTTCCCTAACAACTTAATGCCATCAATCATGTTTCTTGGCGATGTTTTAATTTATTTGAATTATGGATATTTCATATTAGAGTGAAACTCTTCAGATGTACGTGTCTATTTTTCAGACTCAACAGTAATGAAAGGATTGAGATGTATCTCCCTGTGTCTAATGGCTCAATTCATATCCTTTAGTGTGTTTTAGGGCCTTGGATGGATATTAGCTTGATCTGTACTTTATCTGCCTGTCAATGAGCTTTTATGCAGCCCTCATCTTTCATCTGAGCAGCGACGAGCAGGGCTTTCCTTCGTTTTTAATTGCATGTAACTCTGCAGGTAGCATACCAATGGCCTCTGTTTAAGAGTTCACGTTTCTTTTTTCAATCCCCCCCTCTTTGATTTGTTATAATAGATTCCAAAGACACACACCACCAATGGTTTTAGCAAATGTAGGCTGTTAATTTAGGGACAAAGAAGCTAGTTAGTGAAAATGAGAAAAATTAGGAACCTAAAAAAACAACAAAAAACGTCTGTTTTGTGTCTTTGTTCCAATGTTTAACAAACCCTGCTCAGCAGGTACAGCCTGATTATCTGATCATTTCAAATTACTCAACGTTCATCAATGTTAAGCACTTTGGTCATGATATGTGTTTTTGTTATCGGTGTGAATTTTCAACCACAGAGGTATTTTTTTTTTTTTTTTGTGGAACTGCTTTTTTATTTGAGGGCACTGATGCTCATGAAAGCAACAATGATCCAAAGTGAGATTGTTATGAATTGCATAAAAGATACTGTGCTTCTCTTTAGTTAGTGTTCAAAGGAAAAAAAAAAAAGAGGAAGCTGTAGCTTTTACGTAACGATTGCAAGGTTAGTTGTCTGACCTGTCTTAATTTTTAAGTCTACATTTTGGCGCAGACTGTGGGCCACATGTCTACCTGCTGGACAGGTACAAGGTGACAACGAACAAGTTGAAGAGGCCCTTTTTCAGTCAGTCACACAACCCCAGAAAAGAATTACAGAGCAGCGTCACTGAACTGCCTCGTCGCTGCCTCTTTTGTCTCATGTTTAAGTGCTGTTTGTTAACTTGCCGTCTGTGTTGAGGATTTGACTTCATGTCCAGGCTGGTTTATTATAGTGTGTCTCCTAAGAGGCTTACAGGGCCAGCCAATTAGTTGCTTCATGTCTTTTGTTTATGGCTTTGGTGTAATCCTGTCAAAGAAACAGAGAAAAATGTTTTTTTTTTTTTTTTCTGACTGCTGCTTTAGGTGTGTTTTGACCACTAGGGAGCACTGCACCTATAACTAAATTAGTTCCCTCCCACAACAGCCAGGAAATATGAAACTATTTTTAATTTCCTTTTTTTTTTCTCGATATGTTATTCCTGCTGAGAGAAATTGACGTATTTTTCTCTGCAGGTTGTTGCCATTCAGAGATAATGTGATGAGCGTGGGCTCTCACGTTCTGTGACATTGTACCACTGCATTTGTAATTGACTGCAGAAACAAATAAGTTGTCAGAGATTGTAATTGGTTATTCTCTGAAACCAGTCAGCAGCAGCTTTAATATGAAAAAAAAAAATGGTCCAACGGTTCGTTCCAGGGAGCGGCCGGGCATAACCACAAACCTCTCTCAGTAAGGGACAATCAGCAGACGCGATTGAAGAAAATGAACTCCCTCCCCGATGATGATAGGCCTGTCTGTGAGACAAGTGTGTCCATCAGGTAAACTTCCCGTAGCCTTAAATCTTTAACGTAAAAATGCACTAGAGTAGAACCCTGCATCTTCTCAGGAGAGAGAAGAGCTTTTATACCTCTGCTTTGAAAAGAAGGAAATGCTTGTACTATGAAAATGGTACAACGGAGTCTCATTTTCAACATGTAAAAAAGGGCAATGACAAAAGTGTATATATGATTTATGTATAAAAAAAATCAAATGTCAAAAAAAAAAAAAAAAGAATTCTTTCATGTGATTTATTTCAACATTTTGTATGAATGTTTTATTTATGTTTTATTTTCACCGTTTTGGTGATGAACAATGTAAAGTCATATTTCACGCATAATAAAACAAAATTATTATTGATTTCATGGCTGCCTGTTTGTTCATTGTTGGTACTATTGGACACAACACTAAGCACAATATTATACCATTATACATATACATAATGTGGTCATGCATTTTTATGTAGTCCTGCAAAAACACAGAATTAAGTATCATGATCAATGAACTCTAAACCAACAAAGTGGAAGTGCTGCTGGGTCTTTTTGGTGTCTATCCTCAGGTGCTCTTTGTAAACTTGCATGTCTTAGTATTTGGAATAAAAAATCTGCATACAGCCCAGATGAAGACCAGAGGTCGCAATGCATCGGCTTCATTTTAAATGACTCCCATGAAGAAATAAAGGCATTTTATTTATACTCAAATCCTACAGTGTGCCTTGGAATATTTTTGAAAATCTTGCATGTTAATGTGGGTTTTTCTCGACTCCAAATATCATGATCAATGACTTGCAAAAGGTAGAATAATTGCAGAAAAAAACTACTTTTCCCATAATGCACCTCAGTTGGGTCATTTTGACTGATACGCCCAATTCTTATTCACCTCTTACCCCTACTCCTTGCACTTGGCACCACCCACTGATTTGAAGTTGCAATGGTTAGGGATGGAAACAGTCCCCTATGAAACGAGACAAGCCTTAGAGACCTGTTACGTCATCAACAGTTATCGATGCTGCTATAAATGGATGCAACAAATGTGTATTCACCCTGCCATCAGCAGCTGTAACCGTCTGTTGTATGGGCTTTGGTCATATTTTTACAGCTACCAGCCACAAACTGCAGAAACGCGGTCTATAACACACTGAAACGACATTAAACGGTTTATCAAATGAGTTGTTTATGATGAAAATACGTACATTTGTGTGTTTCTTTCATCACACTGGTGTTCTTTTTAGCTGTGTTTACCTCCAAATTTCAGATGATTTGCGAAGAATTATGGGAGATTTCTCATAGTGTGATCCTGAAAAATCCCCATTTCAAGGACCAAACAGCCCTCTGCCTTAGCCCCGCCCCTCTGACTCATCGCAAATTGAAACACTCCTTCCCCTTGACATGAACATGCAAAATGGAGGGGGAGGGCCAAGGGGTGAATTGGGATTGGACCATACTTTTTAGTTTTGTCTTTGGAAGCCAAGTCAGCACTTTATGATATAAAAAAGTTCATGTAGCACCTTTTCAGGAATAATCGTACAAAATTAATGAAAACGCATCGAATATAATACAAAAAAATGAAATACAATTAGAACTAATTAAAAGCGAGCTATTTCTTCATGGTGACATAAGGGACATCACTGCTGTACTAATGTTCACGCACAGATGTTTCAATCTCCTTTTTCAGTCGGGTCTACAGATCCAAAGTGCAATGTGCAGTAATCAGAAGAAAGCATACAGAACAAAAGATGACAAGAACGCAAAAGAAAAGGAGCAGAAAGGGGATTAACAATGGAAAATAAATAAAACCATCGCAGGTAATTAAAGTGCTCTGACTAAATTCTTTTAATAGTTTCCTGTTTTTGTAGTTGTCTTTCTCTTTGAGCTGCCACAGGAAAATCTGACAAGGCCCTTGATAGATTGACAGCAACAGAGGTGCACAGCAGCATTGGTGCCTCCTGATAAATAAAGAACCAGATGCTTTAATCTCTCTGTGCTCTCTACTCTGCAGACATTGCTGCAGTGTTTTGCCTCTGGAAACCTTGACTGTGAAGATTCCTCAGCCTTTTCTATTTTTTCCTCCTCAACTGTACAATCCGTTGCATCATGCCATGTTTTCCACCATCTCTACCTTACATTTCTCTCCAGCTGCACTTCATTGATTAAACTGTGAAGATTTCCTTCATGTGTTCGGCTCATTCAACTTTTAACAAATAAACCCCAGAGACAAAACATGAGCTGATAAAACCAAGCAGCGAGGATGTTGGTGTTGTGTGGTGTAAAATCCAGGGAAAACACTATGAAAGTCAACTTGTCTTTTAAAAAATGTTATTTCTTCCACCAAAGCAGTGAGTTTTCCGGTTAAGTTGCAATAGCAGAAAACAGAAGCAGAGGTGGAGGCTTCATTTGTTTCTGCTTACGTCATCATGGTGACGGGGATACTGAAGCACCTGCATGCAGCTGCACGACACTGAAACACACATGACGGTGGAGTGACTGACAAATTGACTGATATTGACTGATTTAATATGTAGTTTTTATACTGAGTGACATCATTGCATCATTAGACCTATACATTTAATAGATTGAGCCAAACCACTGTAAGGAGTAGTTCAAATAAATCAAACAAATTAAAACTCTATACAAGGTAAACATATCTCTTAAATTAAAATATATAACATTCAGTAACTTACTATTCATGGCATAAAATCTAAACATGATATTATGTGTTTATGTAATTTTCAAACCTTATGTATATTAGGTTATGGCTTTACTTTCACTTATGCCACTTGCATGTAACATACTATAAATACAATATTTTATTTTATTTATTAGTTTATTTGGTTTGGGCAATAGGCTATACAGTAATTAACAAACATCTGACTTGCTGTTATTTTCTGTCATCACTTTGGATTGTTTCACTCTTGTCAGTTCCTTGCATTGCTGCCTTCAGATTTTGTGGATTTCTTGCAATTATATTACAAAAGGTCTGTAAGAATATGTGAATGTATAAGATGCTTTTTTTTTTTTTTTTTTTTGTCAGTTCAAGTGGTGACACGGGGACACACTAACCCTCATGTTCAATAAGCTCTGTGTTGAAAACTAAACAACTTATCTCAATGTTTAATATGTGTATCAATCGGTCTCATTAAGTACTTTCACATGACACATTACCATTTACAGAAATAAAATTTAATGGTAAATATACTTAAATTATTGCTGCATGACACAGGGACTCAAAATTAACTTTTTTAAGTTTATAAGTTTACACAAATGTACAAAACATGCTGTTCTCATAAGAGATTGATACTAAATGAAACACTTGCTTTAGCTATGATGTTAAACTACAGTCATGACCATTATTGGATACAAAGATTTTTTTTTTTATTATCAACACAAATATGTTGTGACATGTGGACAGTTTGTCAACATTGTTCAGTGTCAGAATAAGAGTTTGAGTGGAACTAAAACACTACAAATATACTAATACATTTTTATTTAACTTACATATTACATATAAAGTAGATATATAAAGCTAATAGAGTACATTTTATAAGTCATTGGATTTAACATAGCCTTCTATATTCTTGTACTGTTGAATAGTTCCTATAGATTCACTGACTTAAAATAACGATCAATTATACAAGCAAGAAAAAATATTATTATTAAAGTTATAGTGTGTTTACATATGTCACAAGTATAACTTTACATGACCAGTTATATATATTTTTTTCTACATGTGATTTTGTGAACAGTTCCCTTTGGGCCAATCAGTGCGAGGCCCAGTTTTGCCAACTTAGCGACTTTTGTCTCTAAAATGAGATCGTATGTGACATGGCCGCCATATTAAATTCAGCAGTTCTAAACATTTTTAGGGTGTTTTTTACTCACTGTTTGTCTCTCCCACAACGTTTCTTTCCTACAGCGTCCATTTTATTCAGTTACGCAAATTGGGTAATGACGTGAAAATTAGATGATTACGTCATTAGCGACTTTTAGGACAGCCAATAGCTACTTTCCTTACTGAGGAGTTGGTAACAGTGGCGAGGCCGCCCTACTAAGCACGCGCACTAGAAACCGCGGCCTGGTGATGGCTGCGCGCGGAGAGTCCACTCCGCATCACCAGGTCCACACCCACCAGGACAAACTGAAGCAGTTTTTCAAAGAAGTTGACACCCCACGAACGGATGACAGACACGGAAACACTTGAGGCACCTGTGCTCTCTGTCGGAGTTTAGGGTCAAATCCCGGGAGGCACCGCATCCGTCCACGCAGTCACCACGGACACCACACCACAGTTGAGTGGACCACACCCAGCCCACCTGGAATTAACCCTGTCCTGTCAGGTGCATTCAGCCGCACTGGGGAAGACATCTTCAGGCTTTCTCTTCCACGAACTCGGGGAACAGACCACAACCAGGCACGAGGTGACCCCACGAGACCCACAGGTGAGCAGAATAGTGCCCGGATAGCAGGACAGACACATACATGCACGCATGCGCAATGCAACTGAATAATGGCGCCTCAGATGTGTGGGAAGAGTTTGGTATTATTATTATTATCTGAGAACTGTGAGCCGGCGTTCAGGTTTATGTAACCGGACAGTGTTAAAAGTATTCCCATTCATTACTTAGGTAGTGTTTCAACAGGCGTCTGTAGAAGTTGAAGTATCAACTCAATCTTTTTACTCAAGTAACCGTGACGTGTAAAGTACTGTTTTCAAAACTACTTAAAGTATAAAAGTAAATGCAGGGGTGGATGAAGTACTGAAGTTTAGAACTTAAGTAAAAGTACCAATACCCTGCAAACTATTTACTCAAAAGTAGAAGTACTACATCAAGAATTTTACTGTAAACTAAGTACTACTTCCTTTAAAATGTACTTTAAAGTATAAAAGTACAAGTACTCATGCAATGTCAGTCTGTGGACTGTGTCATTATGATAATGAATGTAGACATACTTATTTATGCCTCTGCCAATGTCACTGCTCAGTGCTCACGAGCAATAGTATGTCTTAAAAAGATTGGTGCCGATATTGTGTGTGCAAGTTTTCATGCAATATTTAGATGAAACGTTAAAAAAAAAAGATTTAGACGAAAAAATGTTAATATAATGTAACGAGTAATGGTATCAATTTCCGAAATGTAAGGAGTAGAAAGTACAGATAACTGCCACAAAATATAGTGAAGTAAAAGTATGTAAAATAAACACATTTTAGTCCAATGCAAATGTATTAAAGAACCATACATATGTACTAGTACTGAGCATTAACATGTGTTTCATGGAGTGGAAGATGTGATAACTTATTGAATATAAGTATTGGAATGATCCAAAAGGTTAGGTGTTGGATTGTGTACAAACCAATAAGGTGTTGGAATAGTATATGCTTATACTTGTCATCCACCCACAGCCAAATTCTCTCTATTCTATTCACTCTGGATTTTTTTTTTTTTTTATTTGAACAATGACAAGCTGGAATGAAAACTAACTGAAATGAAATATGAGTAATGAGGATATTTTTAACGCCAATCATAATTATGATAATAATGATAATAACTGTTTTTAAATAAGCGCCTTTCAGGACAACCAAGGACACTGTACAGCAGAGGATAAAACAGATAATGCATAGAATACAAAGAAGTAAACAAACAGATAAAAGGAAAAATTACAGTACATAAAAATGAAAGTGCAAAATGGAAGGTAAGACTTATTCTTAGAAACTCATTAAACTATTCTGAAGAGATGCACTTTGAGTCTGGATTTGAATGTGGGGAGAAAGTCACTGTTACGGATGTAAGGAATAGAAAGTACAGATAATTGCATGAGTAGAAGTTAAAAAAAATCAGCTGAAAAATAACGGTCCCAGTAAAGTATAGATAATCTCTTCCACTTAAGTTAGGTAACAATGTATTTGTACTTTACACAACTTGTGTAGGCGATTCTGCCACTGCGTCTTTGATGGTACCTGAGTGAGTCCGTATTTTACAAACCTGAAAATGTTGGCTCCGTAGGGCCAATAGATAGACTCTGATTGTACTTTCTTTTATGAGGCACCATCTTACTGTCAACAGACAATGCAGCCACAAACAACAGTGCAAACCCGCTTTACAGATAAAAATGGATTGAAAGAAATAGAAAAAAAAACACAGCACCTGCCAGGCTGAATATATTTGGATTGATAAGAATGTTTATAACTAATTTTAATATAGAATTATACATTGAAGAATAGCTAGTATGGGTGTTGCATGAAATGTATACTGAAAATAAATATACCAATTTTTCATAAATGCAGCAGTTGTGCACATTTTGTAGAGTGTGAGCACAAGGTGAAATATAGAAATATATGCACAACACATTAAGATTCAAGGTTCTTTATTGATGTCACGTTTCTATATAAAATGAACACCAGCAGATTATAATATTAAATAAAATCTGTAATAAATAACTAAGACTAAAATAAGTTTAATTTGAGAACATCCATCCATCCATCCAGTATCGGCATATAAATATGAATAAATAAATTTACAGAGTAAGAAACAACAAAGCAGCATGTTGAAATGTATCGTCTGATTAATGTCACTTTTTTTTTCCAAGGTTGAGAACACAATCTGAAATGTACTTGTATTTTTTTTTTTTTACATTATTTCAATTATGACAGGAAAAATGTCCATCACTGTCTTATACTTCAAGGGCGTATTTGTTCAGTTAAAGTGTATAACTTTCATATCCTGCATTATTTTGAGACTGTTTTGCTATTGTTCTAAATCTCTCACATAAGCAGAATATAATAGGAACAAAGCAACACAAATACAAATGGAATACAAAATGCTGGCTTTGTCGTTATGTTACCATAAGTTTGTCATGTGCAGACAGGTGTTAGCGGCTCCGGTCCTTCATGACCCTGAATAAGAATAGAAAAGTACAGAACAGGAATAATGAATAATGGCATGGGCCGAATAGGCTCCTTCACCTCACACTTCGGTTCCTTATTACAAGTCATAAGATGAAAAGTTCAAGAACAAAGAGCACAAGTTGGGGATCTGCAGTCGAGCCCATGCACGGTAACTGTGGCACAGCTGCAATGAACTGGAGTGTAATCTCCCGGTGGATATTTACAGAATGCTGAGTAGATATTATTCCAGTGTTTCTGTGGGTTTGAGGGAAATCGTGGCTGCGAGCTGTGTTTGCTTCACAGTGGGGAGAGTGGCTGTGGCTGCAGCGGGGATGGAGGGCGGGGAGAGGCGATGCCAGGTCCTCCATCTTGCTCAGAGATATGAGGATGATTTAGGAGGCCTGTCTTTGCCAGGGTGTCGAGAGAGGGAGCTGGGCCGAGCAATCCTATTACTCCTCAATGACCCTGGCTTAAAGCACACACAAATACACACATGCATGCACACCTACACACACTGGCTGGCTGGCAGGCACGCACAATGTTCAGGAAACAACCATAAAGACCACACTTTAGTCAAAAAGCAGCAGTGAAAGTACCTGCACAATGCAAAATAAAGTTACTTATTATAGAACAGGCTTGGCTACAGTTACGCTAATCGCAGTCCTTCATATTAAGAACTTGTCAGAGGGGTTATGTGTAGGCTAGTGTTCTGAACACACTTAAAGGTCATCGTTTACACACTTCTGTATTATTGTATCACCAACTTTTCCTCTTCTCACAGCTGGTTATTTTGACATTTGGTGAAAATCATACTGGGTCCTCTCATTTACATGTGCATCAGCTGATAGTTTACATCATAGTTTTTACATTATAGTAAAAAACACCACACTAAAACCAACAAATTCCACCAATTTTCTATGTCATATATTGTCAATAATTGCACTAAAGATCTGATTGTTATCATCCAAACAAACACAGAACTAGGGCTGCGTTGATAAAACAATAACATATATTATGAAATAACTTTTCCTCGATAGAAATATGAGACATGCTTGATGCAATTTTGATAGAATTCATTTGTTCATGTTTTGACAGATGTAAGAACAGCCCCACGCTAGAATCATTTATGGTACTTACAGTACACACCCCCACATATATACCCCCGGCATTGTTTTGTGAATATCGGTTATATTTGTGATCACACGTCAAATTTCGTAACACATTTAAGACCCACACAGTATTACGACAACTTCAACTGTAGCGTGACACTCAGTTGGTCTGAATATGTTGCATTTTTACTTCAATTTATTCTCTTGACATTGACAAAATGATTGATTTCTGTTCTGAAAAACTTGAAAGCTTTAAGATCTATTTTTGGAATGAAGATTTTATTTTTTTGAAGCTGACCGACAAACTGAATGGTCTGTTTTGTTTGAGTTCCCTTTTAAAACTTGAAAGCTTTATCTGCTGGTCAGACATTTAGTTTAGTTTAGTTTTACATATATTTACCAGTTTTATTTAACTGAAACAGTTGTATAATATGCTTCAGCCCACCTGCCATGTTCAGCCTCTGACAAAATAAATCCTATTTGAATCAAAAACAACCTTCTGATGTCTTCACTTAACTTAGTAACTTATGAGTAACAGGAAATTTAAGCTTGCTAAAAATAATATCATCTGATATGACAAAAAATAACAATGATATGATTTTTTCCGCCACATCACCCAGCCCTACTCAGAATTGTCACACCTTAGTCTGAAGAATCGCCATCAAACTTTCCAAATAACATCATATTTTCAATTTATACCCTCATAAGCTTCATAATCAAACTCCTCCGTGTAGAAGAAACGCTGCGATTTCAGAATCAAACTCCATTCTTTTCATTTACAGCTGTGTCCAATGGTGACAACAGCAAAGGTGCTTCTAGCGTTCATCATTCTTTAACTTTAATAGTTGTTTGTTTATGGTTCTCATCCCATCTCATCACTTTCTGAGGTATTAGTCAAAGACCGTGTTAGTTTTCATCACCATGGGAGACCGGCAGATCCTCCCTCTAGTGGTCACATAAATCCATCACATCGTCGGTGTAAATATATTAAATTATATCTCAGAGCTCTTTATTCTAAACATTTTGCGTCCTATGTTTTTTCCATATTTGTCCCATATTTTATAGGATCGTATCTAGCTTTGATTTTTACAAGCATTCATTGTAACATTTTCAGTGACTTTCTTCAATACAGAACATTTATTTCTGTCATGTTTTTGGACATATAACATTACTGAACCCAGATCATAACATGGAACCAAATATTAAAATATGTTGAGGTATTAATTTTCCGGTTATATTCATACTATCTACTGAACTTATAAAGATTACTTTTTTGTTATTTATTTATTTTTACATGTTTTGGCTACAACCCGTAGCGTTCCTCATAAGGGTCACTTGATGTTACTGTAACATGTCATTGTCAGCTGTTTTATCCAGGTTTGCCAGGCGACAGGGGATGATTATGCCCCCTGCTGCCTGGCATTCCACGGTTTAGGGAGGCCATAGAAATCAGAAAACGGTCCCTGAGGACAATGAACAGGGATGACACCTTATTCCACACCTGGGATGCTGTCCTCCATGCGATGCCAAGCAGCAGGGGACATAATCATCCTCTGTTGCCTGGCAAACCTGGATAAAGCAGCTGACAATGACATGTCACAGTAACATCAAGTGACCCCTCTGAGGTATTAATTACATAACTGAGTAATGGTTGGACATCCTGAGTGATGACAGTGATTTATGGTATGGATAATATAGATAATAAAAGCCTCTTTTTGTGCTTCAATGGGTTAATATTCTTCATTAAATTAATAACATCAATTAGTTAATTTTGTCTCTACTTAAGCTCCACCACTGGATTAAGACATCATTGAATAACCACTTGAAAAAGAGGCCATGCAGAGAGAGTGAACGGAAATTAGGAACAGTTTAGCTGGTGATATCAAGGATCATAGGAATGGGATGCTGGGTAATATGTCCTGATGCTTCACAAATTACAGACAGACAGAAGAGACAAAGGCAGACACAGAGTCTACTCTACTATCATTTTTATTTTATTTTTTTTATGTGTTTTTGTTGCACAAATAGGATGCTTCAATGCTTCTTTATCAGTATCTCATGATTACACTTGATATTGAAGATGTTATGTGACTTTTTTTCTTTTTCACTCAAATGCAACATATTTAATGATAACATGTTATTCAGACCTGTGTTTTTGTTGAAATAACATTTTTTGGGGGCTTTCTGTGTTATGTATCCTGATGTATTTTAATTGTCTATTAAAAGGGCAAAAGATCCATATGATACTGAAGTAGAGCTTTGGGAGATATAATGCTGTTATGAAAATGACACATGCACATACACTAACGCACATACAAACACAAAAACATGCAGGCACATACACACGCATGCACTGATCTGTCTCCTGTTTTCTTGTCGCTGTAGTCTGTTGCCGTGGCAACGGTCAGCCCATCTCATTTAGAGAAGCTCTTAATGACCTCAGTGCTGCCAAACTGAGCTGTGATCAACACGTTAGCCCATATCACCCCCACAGGTTTTTACCACATAGAAAAGCCAGGCATAATGGCAGGATATATAACTTTTATTGCTTTTTTTTTAATTTATTTATTTTTTTTTTACTACCTTTAGGTTTACACAGGGACATATAACAATATATATGTCTTTATCTAAAAAAATTTTGTCTGCAGAAAATTGTACTGTGCCCTAGTTTCCACAAGACTCCGTATATAATAGCTGCAATTTCAGGGTGCTGACTACATTAGAGTAACTGCTGCTTACATGCCTTGCTGAAGGACAAATCAGATGGAGTTAGAGCCCCTGCTTTAGAGCTTAATAGAATGATTACTGGTTAAAAAGCAAAGGTGATTTAGTCTAGTTTGGGTAGTGACAAAAGGGAGCCTTCACCTCATGCCACATTTGCACCGATTCAGTTGGCAAAATGGAGAAAATGTCAACCAGCCATTCAAAGGGCAGCAATAACTTCTCTTTTCTAATTCTTTATATCTGCAATCATCCTAACTTCTACCTTTTTAGAATGGTATGTCGTGAAGCTATGCAGACTGCTCTGAAAAACTGCTCCAATGCAGAGGATGAATTCTGGTGATTATGGGGAAAATATACTACAAAACTAGGCAAACTGGAGAATCAGAGGTTTTACTTGGCATGCATTCATATTCTTAAGTAGTTTTCATTTTCTTGCAATTAATTCTGACATATTGAGTTATATTTTGCACACCACTGCTCACCACTGTCACAGCCTACCCCAAAAATTGATGTGACTTTTGGCAAATAATTCCCTCTAACAAGTTAAATACTTGCATTTATATGCAACGAAATGTTGTGTTTATTCACTGTGTCAAAAGTTTAAGCTTTCAGAGCCTGTACAAGTACTATCTCATATGGCTTACCCTTAACAAATTTAATACATTTTTCTGTAAATGTTAACTTTGCTGATTTTATTAGTATTCTATTCTTGACACATTTAAGCTCATAAGATCACACAGTAATGAGCAATTTGGGGAAATAATTACCGTTCTGTTGCCAGATTCGCATTTCTGGAATGATTTATGAATTTGCTGGCCTGATGGAGATGTAAACATTTGGGACAGTTTGTTTTGTTACAGTTCTGATTTTTAATTAATCAAATGTGTTCCATAGAAGTAACAATATGGACTCGTACGGCAGACTAACAAAACTGGTGTGTTTATGACAGGCGCATGCTTAATTCAGTCTTTGCTCTCTGCAAAGGATCAGACTGCATTTCCAATGTGTTAGTCACAGTGTGTATATGGATGTGCCAAGACAAACTGGCTACATATACAAACAAATGTACAAATGTTGAAGCCTCAAACCTATGTCCCATCAGTAATTAGTGTGATGTCTTTTTACATTCACCACCTAATACAACAGTCCAGCCTGGACTCACAGCTCCCAGTGCCAGAGCAGGACTTAGAAGTTGGCTCATTTTGCCATTAAATGGAGCTAACAAGGTCCGCTGGGATCAAGCCGGCTCAGCCATTGATGTCAGTTTAGAATAGTTAAGGAACGCTGATAATGCTTGGAGGAATTTCCCAGTGGCCCAGTGCTCTTGTTTTTCCACACTGGAGCTGATAGGAGCAAAGCTGGACTCCATAGACCCATGGGCTTTTCTCGTCGACTTTAAAGAAAATGGCTTTTAATGGAGTTGTGTCCTAAAATCGTTAACACTTCATCTGCTAATAGATTCTCTTTGAAGCCTGCAAGTTATTCTACAAGGAAACACTGCATTGGTGCATTACATTGTCTTAATAGCAGTGTGCACGCTGAGTATTAATTTGTGATTATACTGTAGTTTGGAAATCTGCAGTATAATATGTATTTCACAGGAATGAAAACCCTCTAAGTCTCCCCTCATTGTCTTTGTGAGTTTCTTTATCCTGAAATTTGCATGCCTTTACAGTTACCTTAGAATTTTTTATCTTAAAGTATTCCTTGAAGCCACAGTCCTCTGGGCATGCAGGCATGAACTTGCATTTGTCAGATACTTCTGCAAGCTCACTGCTAGGGAAATGGGTCAGAAGCAGAGTTTAATTGAGTTCAGTGCATGTATGGTAGTGTTGGCAGGAGGTGATGGGGATTTAAGATAAAATATTCCTTAAAAAGACCCTTTGAAACCTCTTGGCCCTGTTTTAGCAGACTTAAATATGCAAGGGATCCCGATTTTCAGTTAACATACAGTTCAATCTTGTCAAAACAGAACCATTTAGAGACTGGACAAGAAATGTGTGACTAGGTCACTGGTATGAATCCCAAGTGATTTGGAAAAGCCCTTGAAGATTGGAAAGCAAACATTGTGTCTCCTCTCAGCAACTGTCCCTACTTCTGAGCAGAGAACATGGACCTCCTGTTTCTCCAATAAAGCTGCTCTGTGGCTGGCAGTAGCAAACCTTGCTTGTACTGTACATCTACCAGTGTGAGTGTGTGGAAACAGGGTGATGCTGACAAACAGCATGAGGCTCAGCTAACTCTTCCTGCATAATTACAGCTCGCTCTAGAAAGAATCTGAAAGCAATACTGCTGCAGTGGCTTATGTGTGTCTTCCTGTGTCGCCTCTGCTCCTAAGTGCACCATCTGTTTTTGCATTGACTGTGGCTGAACTGTGACACTGAGTCTGAATAAACTTGTGTGCTTCTGCTCCCCCTCAGCAGGTCACGCTGCTGCTAGCAGATGCCTTTTTTCAGCCCTCAGTATTTCACATTGTAGCAACTCTAGGATTTTCAGCCCATACAGAGCACTATTGTCTTTTTAAAATATTAATATTCATTGCTGCTTGTTATTGCCACCGAGACCCATTAAACTTCAATTACATTTCATTTGAATCCCCATGGGGACTTGTGTGGGTGTTTTTTAACAAAACGAAAATCACTTCCTATTTAGATTACATTGAGAAAAATCTTTGTTTTGTCACCGGGTGAAGTTAATTGCTGGGTTGTAAAGGAAATGGCAACAGATTACTGCAGAGACCTTCTGTTCCCCTGCAGACTGCAGGGAAGTTGGATGGCATCCACGTGAACCTGCTGACTGGAACGAACATTCAGAGGAGAGGCAATGCTCCTCTTTAAGCCGAGAGGAGGTGAAGGAGAATAGAGGAGTCATCTGTTAGGTCCTGGTGTCTTTGTTACTTTCAATGAAAGAAGTCCTGTAGTCAAGAAAAGGTGTGTTTAAAGGGCCATTGTGTAGTACAATGTGCACAAGGCATACAAATCCTTTTCATTGTTGTTTTTTTTTCCTTTACTTTAGGCATTCTTTTGTGTCAAGCCCTTTAAATTTAATGTGGCTTTTGTCCCAGATTTAATGAAAAGACCTCAAGACCCACCAAGTAAATAAACAATGATGTAGCACTGGAGGTGTGGTTTAGCTTGGTTTCTGTAGTCGCAAAGTGGAAAGAACTGACCTTGATTATATGCATTTAGAGGAATAACATTTTAAATATCTGAAAAAAAAAGAAATAACATAACTGCATATAATCTAATGCGATTGAAATGAACATAAAACATCCCCTATCTTTAATTGTATCTTTAACTGAACTGATACGGTTATCATCACATAACAGAAGAACAACAGCTGAAAGACAATATTCCACAAATAGGAATTA
>JAPSES010000001.1:14751234-14783213 GCA_029822895.1 Maxillicosta whitleyi
TTGCCAACAAATCCTGAAAATTTCATCAAAATCCGTCCATAACTTTTTGAGTTATGTTGCTAACAGACAGACAGACAACAAATGCTGGCAAAAACATAACCTCCTTGGTGGAGGTAATAAGGGCGCTGATGTACTCTGTAGTAACAGACAAATTAGTGGTGAAAGTTAGTCCCACAGTACTGTAGCAATAGCCACTTTGTAATCTTTAAGGTATGGCTGAATGAATCTAAGATCTTATGTCATCTTAATCTACCATAAGAGGATTGTAGAGATCGTGTCATTGAAAATAAATAAATAAAAGAAACAACAGTACTATTTAAACCTTCTTGTCTAAAGTTTATTTTAAGTGACCTATTTCTACAGCATAATTCTGCTATTTTGCAAAGATAACAAAGATAAGTTATATATGCAGCTTTACTGTCTCTAAGACAGGTAGCTACACTTCTGAGTTCATATCAGTCCATCTTTAGTGTACCAATACCTCTGATATCGTGTTGCTGCTCCACTGTCTTTATACATTGTAGCTTAACACAGAGTTAATTCTGTTTCTGGTCAAAATTGGATACATCCTCCATAAAAATGTCAGTAAATATATCAGGATAATTTCTTATTTGCAGATGAAGTAACTCAAGAGGGGTTTAGTTACATTTTAAGCAAGCGAAAGCCAGCGAGGCAGAGGAGGGAGAATCATACTTATACATGGTGCAAGTCCATAAGTTGAGTAAACGCATAAAAAACAAAGTCTCTTGATTTTTACTTTTCAATAATTCATACATCATGTTTTGATTTTATTTCTGTTCCTGGAGTCTGATGTATTGTAGGACTATTTGATAAAATAAACATGTGAAATGATTCTCAGAGTTTGCTTGGATCCATCACTTAATGCTTATGATGAACTCTCAAATAGATGATGCAGCAGACTTATCCAATATGTGCCTCTTGATTAAATAACATTTTACTCAATTGTTGACACTGTTGTGTGTCTAACAGAAAGAATTCTGCATTGAGTTCCCTTTTATTTTTTCTTGTTTTCCTCCAGTTTGCATTTCTGACTTTTCAGCAAAGAGAAATAATGTCCAATAACTCTGACAGAGCAGAGAACAACAGTTCCCCGATGAACAATGCTGTGTAAATGTGAAAGGGTCCAGTGCTGTTTTTGCCCCACATCCTAAACAAAGCAACTCTGCAACACTGAAGAAACCGCTCAGTCTGAGGTTAAAGCATAGCACACTTTTACTAAGACTTAAACAAGGAGAATAAAATATTGAATATACAGTGGGTCTTCTTGGTTTAATGTGCAATCATTTTTCAGAACAGTTCTGCTGCTGACTTGTTTAGGGGTTTGCATCTCAGCATTTCTAAAGGCAAAAGTGTTTGTACCTATTCCTAATGGCCATTCTTGAAAAAGCCTGCATGCATAGCTCTTTCCAACACATACCTTAGAAGTCCTGGTTCCAAGATCTTCCAAGAACTGTCATATATATATATATATATATATATATATATATATATATAAACAATACCAATAACTTAATATGGCTCCATAGTGCTTTGGAAGAGTAGAGAAGGTATGGCTATGATGAAGTTAAAACTAGAGGACAATAGATGCCAAAATACACAATTAAACAAATGCAAGAATACAAATTGCAAAAGGGCAGTGTAAACAAATACAAACAAGATAATTAAAGCAATGAAAACATATTAGATTGAATAAACCAAAGCAATGGATGGGTATCTTCAATCTGTTATTAATATTGCAGCAGAAAGCAAAATTCCAGGTGCACTGATGTTAACACAGCTTTTCAACCAAGAGAAAATAATGTTGAATAACAACAGTAATAATGATAATAGTAAACAGAACATAGAAGAATGTCACCATAGCAGTTTACTAATGCATAACCTATTGATCCTCAGATATCTCTGACATGCCCCCCTGAACCCAGACTCACCACATGGTCAGACGGTTACAGCTGATGCACTTTACAGTGGCAGCTAAATACTTTACACAAATTAGTTAAGTTAAATTCAGATTCAGATAACTTTATTTATCCCTTACAGACAATTCAATTCGCAGACATAGGGTCACAGCAGGACAAGACATTAGATACACATAAAAATAACAGTCCAGTCAGACCTGTCAATGAATGGACAGCTGAAGGGTTCAGCCATAAAGTGCAGCAGTGATACAGTGCAACTGTAGTGATGAATACAGAAATAAATAATAAAAAAAAAGACATGTAAATGAATAGTGTACCCTACACTACCCATTATGCACTCTCACTAGCATTCAAAAGCCTAATGGCATACAAAAGAATGTGCCCAACGGCTAACCCAATACTTTTAGTCTTGACGGGCACAAAAGAATCTCTGTAAGCCTGGCTTTATCATAAGATGTCCCTCTAGTCTTGGCAAAGAGAGGCTGTGTGTGACAGATTTACCACTTCTTGTCTAATTTAAAGGCTAACACGAGTAAAGACTGTCTTTCACTTTTTCACTTTCAGTTAAAAACGCAAATATTAGGTTATCAGAACTGCAAACAAGATGTCTGTCTGTCAAAATGTAAGACACTGTTTTTCTATGCGTCCATATTGTGCCATAGAGTCAACCAATAGAGGAATAGCACTGATATTACTTGAATCTTAGCAGTGATCTTATATGTCTGGGAAACAAAGTCCACAGACCTGGATAGAATTGTTGCTCGATGAGACCGAAAAACAATCAATGCAAATCGAGCACTGCAGCTTTAAGAAGTTGTGTGTGTGTTTATATCCTCTAAAAAGCATTCACATTATTTTTAAGTGTCTTCGCTGAGCACATAGAAAGTAAAGGAAGCTGTGAAGTGCATACTGTATGTAGGTAGAAGTTCAGTATTGACTCACCCATACTTATGAACTCCGTACCGCAGTAGAGGTGCTTGTCAGGAAGTCATTAAAATAATTCACTTCTCCAATTCTGACGTTCGAGAGAAATCCTGTTCTCTGATTATTAACCCAGACACCTGGAGAACTGACGATAACTGTACATTTACATTGCACTGCAATCGTACTAAAAATATCATTAAAATACATAGAGGAAGGTGAGTTGGTTTACTTTTCTGCAAAAGAAATTGCTGTTAAAATACTCAACTTGGTCGCTTTAGTCAGTATCTTTTACCTTTGCAAAGCCGGTGGCAGAAATGGCAGGTTATTTTCTCTGTGAAGACAGCCAGAATTACTTCAAGTCTCTATTGGACAAAACAATTTTCTATAATGAAGAAAATTGGGCACCTCACTAATCTAGTACCTCTCTAAAGAGACTGCTCTGTGGGAAGGTGGGATGCCTTGTGCAGACCCCTCTAAATGACTTAAGAAGTGGCTCCATTATAGATCTATATGTCAATGCAACCCCGACTCAGCCTTTGACAAACACAAATTGCCAAGCCATTTGGCAGCCCCTTTTCCCTCATTACATATGTATTTATTTCAGCAGCTTCTCTTTTCATGCTGTCTGCTCCTGTCAGAGGCTGTGCATTGGTGTGCATCAATAACAGGAACATTTCTGACTGGTGCTGATAGCAATACACCAACCAAAGGCAGAAAGAATCAGACAGAGAATATAGAGGAAAGAAACAAGGTAGAAGCAGACGGCGAGCACCAAGTTGCTTCAGGTGACCTGACACAGGTCACTCTGCGGCCATGTGCACTTCTCTGCCACTACAGTGTCAATAAACCCACATATGTCTTCTACAAGAGCGTAGATGATTGATTAATGGTTGGCACAAATGAAAGACACACCCACATGGAGAAATCTTATGTGTGACATTAAAAGTTTTCACAGTCTGTCTAAAATATTTTTCATAGTTGTTACAACTAAATGATCATTTTGGGACTGATGACATTCTTTGGAGTAAAACATGCTTATTACCATATTATAAAGCTGAAATTCAACTTTGCTTGTGTTGCAAACATTTTCTTTTCTTACAAACTTTACCCCATGATCCAATAACCCATGATCCAGTCATATTCTGTTCATAAAGATGAAACTTGTGTGACACAGCGGGATGTCATGTGATCTTACCATCACACTGATGAACAATTAAACCTGCAATGCAGCAATAATTCATATACCTCATGCACAACCTCAGTCTGTTGACTGCTCTTCTTTCTCCTTGCACATTTTTTTTTCTCATTACACATCTTTTAATTGTACAACTTAAATGTTTTGGTAAAAAAAAAAAATGTTACAGTGTAAACTTTTTCTGTGGTTGTTTACTATGATGTACAGACAGAGTATAGTTAAAAAAACAAACAAAAAAAAAAACTAGTAGTACTAGTACTAATTGTAAGTTCCTTGTATTCTAAGATACTTGAGAAATAAAAGCAATTCTGACTTTGAAAATGACCAAGCCGCTTAGCTGTATGTCTGATGGATCTTGGACCATGATTGGTCATTGCATCAGTCCCTCCACACATTAAATAATACAAATATTAAAAAGCTCAGAATGACAGCAATTAAACAGAGATTGACCTAACAATCTGCAAACTTCTTACGGAGGAAAAAAAAAATCATTAAATGTGTAGAATTTTTAGTTTGGCTGAAGTCCCATTGACCAAAGGGGCATGATTTAGACCAGATGTTTTGGCTTCACTTTTTAAATGTTCTCCTAAATATCCAGTAAGAGGCGGAAACTTGTTCCTAAATGAAGCCAATGTAGTACATCTTAAAGTGAAATACTACTGACAGCCAATGGGATTGGCTCATAAAAGCTCTGGCTCCCATTGGACGTGTTGATAAATAAGTCATTCATCTTTTTTCCAGTAGTCATTCTCATCTCATTTGTTTTATTTTACCCTCTTAATAAATGATCTGGTGGTCAATCTTTACATATTTCCTCTGTTGATAATATCACAGGTTAAATAGAGGCTTTAATGTCTTCCCGGTGAGGTTTTGATTAACAGGTCTATATGACAGTTCAGTCATTACAAAGTCAGACTTCTGGGACTTCTATTTGTGGGGATAAAAAGTATTATTTTTTTACCTGACTGATATGTCCAAATATGGACATTTCCTGCCCCAAAATGTCACAACTGACTTCAAAACAGTAGATCAGAAACCACTGGGTGACGTCATGGTTCGTCTATCTAGGCTGTTGGGCTTAGAACTGTCCCAGTGTCAAATTGTCAAGTGAATGAAGGCTCTCTCCCAGACATTTTAAGCCCTTTATGCACACTTTCTCTGAGTCCACATCTCTGCAGACTTTGCCTGAGGGAATTACCCACAGTTCATAGTGTTGTAACATCAAACATGAGTGTACCAGGGGAAACCCGAAGTGTAAAAACAGCAAACAGACAAGCACAGTGGATAACATTATAAGGATACAGTTGCACATTAAAAACACAAGTATATGCTATAATTTGCATCTTGTTTATTCATCAACTATTTTTCATTATATACTATTAACTAGTTTTTGCTTCATGATGATGCCTTAACAAAAATATGTACAGTATATCTCTTATTTGAACAGTTGTATTCATACTCTATTTCGGATAAATGTGAGGAACAAGAAGTCAAGTCCTTAAATATCTTGGAGAAGAAACAAACAAATATAAAATAAAAAGTCTCAAACCCACATAACATAGTAGGTAGTGATGGGACATGGCGATTCATTTCCACCAGTTCGTTCATGTCGGTCAGTTCAGCAGAGAAATTCATTCATTCACTTCGTTCACTCGTTCATTTTGATGACGTAACATCTCGCGAGACCTTTTGCAGCTGTTCGAGCAACAGACTCATTCAGAATGGTTTGTTCGTGAACAACACCACTAGTGTGTACGGTATCTGGCGCTAGCTCCGTCCAGTACAAGAGTGGTGATGCTGGAAAAATGAATACAAATGCTAGTTCTGAATAAATAAGTAGTAGCAGCCCGCTGTATTTTATTATCTCTTTTTTAAAGTATTATTATGAAATTTTAGTAGACATGCATGCCCCCCTGCACCCATAGTGGTGCGAACTTTCTGATAATGGTATCTCCCAGTACATGGGAAATAAAGTAAAACCAACTACCATAGATGCAGACTGTTTCATGCAGTTGTTCAACACCCATTTTGCTCATATTCAACAGCAACGCTCATTACAAAGAACAAACCACTTTATTACAAATTGCATTAACATAAAAAAAAAAAACAGAACACAGTATGCAGCGATCTCCAGAGCCACATTCTTCATTGTTTATCACAGTCATGGAAACCGTTGCTATGTGCCCAGCAGCAGGCTGGCTGCTGGCTGTTCATTCGTTCGTTCATGGACTGACTGAGGCTGAGCTCATTCGCTGTGAACTCATGTATTACTAAGGGCTCTAAATTGTAAACTAAAGACCTGGCATGTGTCAACGCTCTGATAATAGGGCCCAGACAGCCCTTAAAGAAGTAAAGTAGCACTGCTCTGCACAGATCAAAATGCAAGTTGGACGTCTGCCCTTCTGCTACTGAACACATCCTGCTGATTCATGAACGACCGAGAACAAGAGGCAGCACGAACTAGTTCTAGTCGTTCACTTCGAAGACTAATTCAAAAAGAACGGTTCGTTTGTGAACAACACACCACTAATAGTGGGAAACATGTTTTGATGGCATCAGTGTTGGATGCTGTCCCACACCATATTAGCTCCAACTGTATTTCCAGCAAACTTGATCAAGATCAAACTCCATTTGTCTTTATTTGTCTTGACCTGATGGAAAAGTGAATTTCCTCCTTACAATCAATGAACTTTATCTATATCTGTATCTGTTGGTGTAACAATACCCTGCCAGTCACCTGATTTCAACCCTTTTCATCCATTAGATATCTTGGAGTCGTGTTAGATAGCACCACCATTATCAAAATCCCGAATGAGGGAATATCTTTTGGTAGAGTGGTGTTCATCCGGTAGAGTTCACAGACTTGTTGAATCAATCCCAAGGTACAATGAAGCTGTGCAGGAGGCAGGTGGTGGAACAACATCTCACTAAGACACTTTATTTGAGTCCTCCCTTTAATTTGTTACCCGTCTGTATGTGTTCACAGCCATTGTGTGCTGGGACTTCACAGGCTTCTTGTGAGATGACAAGTCAGAACAGAATGGACTGTTTGGTAGGATTCTCAGTCTGAAATGGTCTACCACAGATGGACGACTACACAACGGATCAATATTTTTAAAAAAGGAGTTGATTGAAGGGTAAATCATGCAAAGCTATTCTTGCAATACGAATGCAGACCTGAAAATGTGCGTAGGAGATCTCCTTTATGTAAACATGCCTGATTTATTTGTGACTAGAGCATTGCATTTGCGTGTACGTGTTCACATGAGACAGTTATAGTATGCCTCACAGAGGAAGCATTTAGAAAAGAGATGGATCTGTTTTGTTAGTCGGCTATAGGCTGCGAGCGACAGCACTATCAAAGTTACAAATAGCCATGATCAGGAAGAGGACTTTGAGAATTGATTTATAGTGAAGCAGGTATTTGCATGCAGCTTAATAGAGCAGTAAGGCTGCCTGCACCACTGATGTTGCATTTCTTGTCTTTTAAGAAGCAGCTGTAACCGGCTCATATGATCTGATTTCATCTTTTTTCATTTGTTCTGAAATTATGGAAAGGCAACTTACAACACAGAGGTATCTGTACTCTGCAGCTGTATGGCCTGTTTAGGTTTTGCTATGGTTTCCTGTGTTTAATTAAATAACTGAACAGATATCACACTGGGTTTGGCCCTCAGCTAAAGACATAAAACACAAATTGGAAAATCTAAAGGCCTGTTTAACTGTAACTGTTTAATGAAGTGTTTCATTGCTGAACTGTCTTGAAAAGGTTTTCTTCTATTCTATTTTTAACAGATTTTGAAATTCTGAGACCCAGTTAAGTAGCAAGAAAAGTCAATAAACTGGCAGGCAGTCTATGCACAAGACATGGGTTAGAAGTTTTGCCTCACCATCCTCTGAGTTTCTGTTCTATGTTTTTTTCTCAGTTTGCCCTTGTCACACTAAAATTATAACCATACAAAACATAATACTGCCTGGCAAGCTTTCCTGCAAAGCCACTGGATGCCTAAGAACATAAAAGTTAACTAATTGTCAACCATCCCTGTGTGAAGCCAAGTGCTCTTCTGTTTTGCACTATAAGCAGATGATTTAAAGTCCCAGAAGTCTCTTAAGCCTTGCTGTGTTTCCTATATTCAGTAAGATTGAGCAAAAAGTTTTAAATAAGAGTTTTAAAGGTGATTGAAGTGACTGTAAACAAGACATTATGGTGGTTTTAATCACGCAAGAGGGTGAATTCACATGGGTGAATTTCCCTGCACAGGATCTAAATATAGTATGTCTATTCGATCGATAGAGCGATGGATATATACTTTATTAATCCCAAGGGAAATTTAAGAAAAATATAATTTTAAGTACTTGCTACAGTACTGAAATGTCCAAATAATTACTAAATAATGCTGCCCAGTTTGGTCTGTCGTAATTCGTACTCGTTTTTTCTTGTTTATAGATCAGTGGTTACTGTGGTTACACTAATCTCAGTCTAGGGTTTGCTTGTATTTTTGAGTGATGCCATACCTTTATCTTTGTTCCTGTACCTCTCTTTGAGAATACTATGGCTTTCAGCCACATATCAAAGAAAAAGCTTTTCTCTAAGTAATCACTTGCAAGACAAATGGTTGGCATTGAGACATCTTACATCCCTGTCTAATTAATGGCTCCCTTCTTTCCACCCTGTAATAATTCAAGATGAAGGACAATAAATAAATGGTGCTGCTGAGCTGCAGGTTTTTGTCTGTGAATGAGGAAGGATTAAATTAAAGGTAAGGCTTTGAGCCCATATTTTTGTAAAGTCTTCACATCTACTTCAATTAAATTGTAAAGTTAAGGTGTTGTTCTTATACAGCTGCAAATGGACTGTGACCAAAAGTACTGCACTTAGATATTAAAGATAATCTCTTAAACATGTTAGACATTCCTAAATAACACATATTGTTATGGAGTTAGGTAGACTGAACAAACCCTGGTCAACTGCAAGTGATAGAATGACAAATGAAAACAGTCAGGTGGGCCAAAAGGGAAAAAAAAAAACAATGACCAGAAAAGCAAAATAAATATATAGATCACAATATTGATTTCCTGTTTAAAAAAAAAATTAACAGCAAGAGTGAAAAATAGCGAGAACTCCAGTCTAACATGCAACTGTTTATTAGTATGTTTTTAATAGTTTATTAGTTTTATTAGTTTATTATTATTTAGTATGAGGCGTTAGTCACATTAGTCTTGCATTCACATTTCAGTGGGATAGTAGGCGTATGTCCTGAAACACTTTACTGAAACATCCACAGCAGTTTAATGAATGAAGAGAGTGAACTGTCTGAAAAAACAGAACTTCATGAAATCTGACCTCTCGTTCTCACAGACGGAGCGTCCTACAGCCAGTGCACCCCCAGAGCTGATGAGGAATGTCGGCCTCTATTTTCTTTCTCGTGGTGTTCAAAGTGCTTTCTCTTCCTCACCTCTCACCTCCTCTGAAGCTTCAGCCAATTAGGATGGAAAACAAGGTTAATATTTCATATCTCATTCCCTGAGAGGAATCCTAACTAAGTCCGGACGCCTGACAATGAGCTACTACCGGATTCTTTTACATCCACGTGCCACCTTTAGGAGATGACATTCACGGATGTAGCTGGCCTAGGATACACGTGAACAGATTGTGGGGTTCCTCCAAATGTGTTATGAGGGTGACTGTCAACCAACATTAACTTTAATAAACTGAAACAACATGACAATAACACAATCACATAATGTGGCTTAATATATATGGTACTACTGCATGGTCATTCAGCCATTTCAAACTCACAATACAAGATTAGCAAGTGAGGTAAATAACACATACATAAATCAAAACCCTCTGGAGTTCTGTAAGTTAGAGAATAAATACAAAAATATCAGAGAAGATTCCTAGGCAGTAAGACTACCATGTAAACACAGTGCAGCACCACTCTTTCTAACACCGTCTATTGAGGAAAACCTATCATCTTCTCCTATCATATTCCATTAAAGCTCCACAATGTTCCACACCAACAACCACAACACAAATCACAGCAGACCATCTGTTTGTCATCATATTGTACCCTGAGGCTGGTGTTGTGTCCTTCCGTTAAAAGCCATCTTCCCAAAGCAAATATTTCCAATAGTAAAACACAGGGGAGCTTTTGTAAAAGCCTGTGGAATATATCCAAAAGTACCTTCCCTCTGTCCTGCATCTGTCATCCTGTCTCAATGTCTGCTAATATGAACAGAAGCAAGAGCCGAGTCCTGTCTGAAAACTTCGATGCTGCCGGTTATACACCGAGGCAGAGGCCAACACAGTGGGCCCTGAGCCTCGTGTGGCTGTTAAATTAATTAAACAGTATACAAAGCACAGTGAGAGATGTTGAATATATTCTATAAAATTTGACTCATTTTGAGACCAAGATCCTCATAGGCACTAACTAATATCACTGTTGTGCCTTTCTTGTCATAAAAGTGGTGCAACTGCTGCTTTATAGCTATTGTTATAAAGCTTATTCACGAGTGGCCACTGGAGTACTGCCAGTGCACAGATATTCACAGGGAAAGACAACTAGCCTGTGGTGACAAATGACAGCTGCTGGCAGACTAGCTTAAATGTGTTCATAATGCATCAGCCTGGTTGACACGTTAAACCAACTTTACAGATAGAAGTGAATCCAACATAAATAACACTGTGGCGGCAGCTAACAGAAAATTTAAGATGCAATTTAAGACACGCCTTTGGTTGAAATGACCTATATCTTTGTGTGCAGTATTTAATACAGCTTCTAAGCTATTAATAAAGGTTATATGTTTTACATTTAAATATACATAAATAAAAGATGCACTAATATTTTAAATAGATATTCATCTTAATCCATTGTAGGATTAACTGTGCATTTGAGTTAAGTATGTGACTATATTTTGGAGGTCCAACCCAGACACCCGATTGGAAGTGAAATGCATTAATGAAAAAACACAGCAGAACATACATTCAGCTCTTCGAACAGAAAAGAAACACATAATACAATGATTCATAAATCTTATAAATCCTTTCTTAGCCACAACAGAGCATATTAAATGTTTAAACTGAAAAAATTGACCATTTGAAGATTAAAAAACAAAAGAGAAAATTACAATTTTAATAGAGTAGCATATCTCCAATTATGGGAACTGAGCAACAAAAAGGCTGACAATCTAAGTGATACTAAAAAGAAACAGACGGAGGAATATTTTGCAGCTAATTAGATTAATCAGCAATAAGTCAATCTGACTGGGAATGAAAATAGCATCTTACAGATGCAGAGTCTGAAGTAAAGGCAGACAGATCAACAATGTGACAAATAGTGTGTGGGCAAATTGAGGGACAATTTCAGAATAATGCTCCTCAATATCAAAACACGCAAACTTTGAAAATCTTATCATCTACATTGTATAATGTAACCAAAATATTGTGCTAAACTGGAAAAATCTAGCAAGAGAAAGAAATCAATATTGGATGCCCATGATCTTCAGGCCCTCAGGCTGTACTGCATTAAAAGCAGGCAGGACTCTGTAATGGAAATCACTGCATGGGCTCAGGAACACTTACAGAAATCATTGTCTGTGAACACAGTTTTCTGTGCCATCCATAAATGCATAAATGGTTCTTCTGTGCTCTATCATACAAAGAAGCTGTATCTGAACATGATCCATTGTCTTTTTTGGGGGGCCAAAACGTATTTTAAATGAACTGAGGCAAAGTGAAAAGCAGTTTTGAATACATTTGGAAACTATGGACTAAAGTTCTCTGGACTAAAGAAGAGAGGATTCATATACATGTTGCCTCATTCAGTTCAACAACCTTTGTCTCTGATGGTACAGGGGAACATTAGTGGAATGAGCAGTACATATGGAAAGGAACCTCTACAACTGAAAGGTATATACAGCAAAATATAGATGCAGATCCAAAAATCTGAATAATGTAAAAATAAATAAATAAATACATTTTCTGTAATTTAATTTAACAGTGGAAGTTATGGATTCATTACACATAAACCAAATTATTTCAAGCCTTCTGTTTTATTATTATGGCTTAAAACTCATAAAATCCACTCCGTGAACTCAGAATCACAAAACACACTGAACAAATATATAAACACAAACATCTAAGACTGTTTCTATGTCTATGCGTCTGTCTATATTGATCTTATGAAAATTCAAATATTTTGTGATTTCTATTACACCTGACAAAAATATAAATGTAACACTTTTGTTTTTGCTCCCATTTTCTTTGTAAGCAAAAGGCCTATTTTTTTCAAATATTGTTCAGAAACCTGTTAGTGAGCACTTCTCCTTTAGTGAGATAATCCATCCACCTCACAGGTGTGGTATATCTAGGTGCTGATTAGACAGCATGGTTATTGCACAGGTGGGCTGGCCACAATAAAAGGCCACTCTAAAATGTGCAGTTTTTCTGGGGGGGTCAGGAAACCAGTCAGTATCTGATGTGACCACCATTTGCTTCACACAATTCAACAAATCTCCTTGGCATAGAGTTGATCAGGTTGTTGATTGTGGCGTGTGGAATGTTGATCCACTTTTCAATGTTTGTGCAAAGTTGATGGATATTGACAAGAACTGGAACACACTGTTGTCTCCGTTGATCCAGAGGAACCCAAACATGCTCAGAATGATTAAAGATAGTATGGAGTGATGGGTATTAGTTTATAAAAATAGGATCCAGAGCACACTCACCTGTCTGTGGAGTGTACTAGCCATGCAAGAACTGGGATGTTTTCAGCTTCCAGGAATTGTGCCCAGATCCTTGTAACATGGGTCAGTGAATTATCATGCTGCAGCATGATGTGATGGACATGGATGAATGACACAACAATGGGCCTCAGGATCTCGTCATGGTATCTCTGTGCATTCAAAATGACATTATTAAAATGCACCTGTGTTCATTGTCCATAACATACGCCTGCCCATACCATGACCCCACCTCTGTCATGGCCCATTCGATTCACAATGTTAACATCAGCAAACCACTCACCCACACCATGCCATACACAGTTTTCCATCAGCTTTGTACTGTGAAAACTGGAATATATCCATGAAGAGAACACCTCCCCAAAGTACCACACACCATCGAATGTGGGCATTTGCCCACTCCAGTCAGTTACAATAAACGGCAGTCAGATTGAGAACCCAATAATGAGCATGATGAGCATGCAGATGAGCTTCCCTAAGGTGGTTTCTAACAGTTTGTGCAGACATTCTGTAGTTCTGCATTCCAGTTGTTGCAGCAGCTGTCTGGGTGGCTGGTCTGAGATGATCTTGGAGGTGAAGATGCTGGATGTGGTGGTCTTGAAAACATCTCCGTTCTTGCATGGCCGCCTTACTCACTAGACAGGTCACAAATTTGGGTATGCTTGGGGTGCTCTGGATTGGCACATGCAATAGTCTGTTTCATTTCCTGCCCATATTCAGCAACTTTGCACAGCCATTGAAGAGGAGTGGACCTTCATTCCACAGGCAACAATCAACAACCTGATCAGTTCTAGGGTTTAATATTTTTCCCAAAAATGGCATGAATCAGATCCCAGGATAGGATGACCCATTTCCCGGGAATCCCGGGAAATCCCGTTTTTTTTTTTTTGTTTTTTTTTTTTAATTTTATGTTCTGATCGTCATATAGAGGCTATAATTAAACTGATCGTCCCAAACTGGCATTTTGTATCAAGTTGTTACACACTGTTTGTATCATTATTAGGAGAAAAGAATTAAGATTAAGCTGTGTCCACCAACATAATAATAATAAAGTATAATAGCCGATAGCCTTGTGCGCCGGATGCTGCAATGCTACAGTATCAATGCCGGGTGGATTGTCAGTAGGGCTGCAACGATTACTCGAGTAACTCGAGTCTCTGCCTCGATTCTCCGTTTGATTATTATCACGTGGTGATATATTTAATTAAATTCATGCATCATCGCGGCATCGTCACTGCTGTGCTGCAAAATCTATGGTATGTTTGTACATCTAGCTATTTTTTTTCACCCGGACGGTTGTTACTGACGGACATTTCAAAGCAGCTGCAAGCGGTTTGCTGCTGTCATCGGTTTGGTTCATTATGGCCGAGAATGAAGAAGAGGGGAGGAAAAGGATGAAAAAGTCGCAGGTGTGGAGCCATTTCACCCGCAAAAAAGCAGAGAACACAGTGCAGTGTGTGTACTGTAAAACAGACCTTTCATACAATCACAGCACTTTGTCAATGCTGCAGCACTTGAAGCGGAAACATCCTGTACTGCTGCTAAAGTGAGCCTGAAGTGTTACTGTAGCTAGGTGGCACTGTTGCTTGCATATCTAGGACAACAAATAGGCGCGCATTGATTTTTTTAATATATATTTTCCCGGTTTCCCGTCATGACTTTCCCGGGAATCGGGAAATAATTTTGATCAGATTTCCCGGGAATCCCGGGTCCCGGGATTAAACCCTATTCAGTTCTATGTGGAGATGTGTTGCACTGCATTAGGCAAATAGTCACACCAGATACTGACTGGTTTTCTGAACACCCCGGACACCCACAATACAGTAAAACTGCACATTTTAGAGTGGCCTTTTATTGTGGCCAGCCTAAGGCACACCTGTCCAATAGTCATGCTGTCTAATCAGCATCTTGATATGTCACACCTGTGAGGTGGATGAATTATCTCAGCAAAGAAGAAGAACTCACTAATAGGTTTCTGAACAATATTTGAGAAAAATAGGCCTTTTTTTTTCCATAGAAAAAGAAAATAGGAGCAAAAACAAAAGTGTTCCATTTATATTTTTGTTCAGTGTAATAGAAATCACAAAAATATTTAAATTTTTATAAGATCAATGAAATAACTGTTTAAAAAACAGAAGTGCCAAACTTCTGGAATGGTATGTTAATTTATGTGCTCGGTACTTGGTCGGGGCAGCTTTTCCACAAATTACTGGTAAATTCATATGCATTGTTGGATCTGGCATCTCTCATTTTCCTCTTGACAATACCAACTAAATTCTCAGTTCAGGTCAGGGGAGTTGGCTGACCAATCTAGCACAACAATATCAGCCCATTTCTTGGACATGTCTTTGCATGGGGGCTCTTGATGCACTGACCCTCACCTCAGTCCAGTCTTTGTGAACCTGTGCTGTGTTCATCTAAAATAAGATGAAATAAAATTGAATAAAAGGCTTGAAACACTTTTTTATGTTTAACTTTAGTATTCTACATTTATTAGTGCTGTATAGTTTGATATGTTTTCTAGATTCATTTGTAAATAAAATATGCGTTGATGACATTTGAGATAGCTGACTGTGACTATGGTTTTCTCTCTATGAATTTAAATAAAATGATAAAGCTGTAAGAAACACTCACAAGTACCTATAAAGCACACTTCAGTGTACAAACCACGCTAGGGATTCTCACACCAACACACACCACTGGCTGAAACAGATGCTAATACTCCTACACCACCAAATGGTGCGTGTCATTTTACTAAGTGTTTAGTGTGTTCAAGAATGGAGTTTGTGCCTAAAACTGCAGTTTTTTTTAGTTCTTTAACATATTTTAGCTTGTTATCCTCTACTATTATACAGCTTATTCAGTAAGTGATTAAATATTAAGATGGATTTGAATAAGAATAGTAGAGAAGAAGAATAAATACACTGAAAACTCAACTAAACCGGATGGTCTTTTATTTAAGGCAATGGTACAGTACTGTGACACGAAATATCGGTTTGTCTATTGCCACAGACCCAATCAAATGTTAGTATTTGTACTGTGACAATATGCAGTAACAACATTTTGTTGCCAAAAAGCCAATCATGGATACTGTTACATGAGCTCATTAGCCTCTTGTTTCCACAGTACTGTGGTGCATCCTCCACACAACAAAATTATGTCAATCTGCAAATATTTTATAGCATTTTGGCCATTCGTCCACATTACACTGGTGTTGTTGGTGCCCTGAAACTGTATTTTTGGAGAACAGGTCCAAAGTGGAAAAATGTCACAACACTGCCCTCATGTTGTCGTGTGGATAGGCAAAACATCACTTTTTTGGAAACAAACAACAACGGCAGGTTGCAGAGTTGTGTTTGTGCTGCAGGTGCTGCTAAGTTTATTAGCACTTCTACAACAAAACCTGCCATCTTCTTCTTATTAATATTAGCTATGTTTGCACTTGGCACACGAAGAAGAAAAACCTCATGCACATGCTCACTGCATTCTTCTGTGATTTTAATCTATCCTGTGGCTCTTTCTATTTGTGTACAGCGCCACATATAGGTGTGTTTTTTGTTGTTGTTTTTTTAAACCCGTATAGGCCCATGGCATGTGCACTGCTTATTACCGCAGTACTGTGGCACCAGGGTGACAGGTTACCTACACATAATATAACAAGGGCACTAATTGGCTCTGTGGTAGTAGACAAATGAGAAAGTTACTCCCACAGTACTGTGGCAGAGCCACTTTGTTTATTTATAAGAACTGGCTTGCAAGACTGCAGATATATGCGATATGCGATTGCAATACCTGTTTTTCTCACTCATAACAACAAAGAGATGTCAAACTTTAAGGATTTCAGAATTTGTTATGACATCATTAATGCAAATTCTAAGGCATAGTGGTTTCATGCTGTTTCTTCTCTGACTAGTAAATTTATGCTTTCCTCAAAAACCTTCTATTGTGGGATATTGATTCTTTTCTCATTTTCTTCAAGCTTTATACTTTTTTGAGTGCGTCTGGTCTGCTTCATCTCCATCTCATCTTTATGACTGAACAGGACTCAGTAGGTAAATCAGTGGGGGATCAGAGCCTTCACCTGGATTCACCTGAGCAGCCTGATTGATGGAGACAGTAGATGCTCCTGATATTCACATATTTTGTCCACTCTGTAGATTCGCCCTGCTGGGGCCTGATCGCTGCTCTCTCTGTGCTGAGTGCATTTGGGCTGGGGGGTGATGGATGTTGGAGCCTTTCAAATGGGAGAAAAAAAGGAGATGAGGACAGATGAGCAGAAGAAGAAGGGGAGAAGGAGGAACACACAAGGAGGGGAGAAGGTGAGCGAAGAGAACCGGAGAATGCTGAAGCAGCTGTTTTCACACATGTAGGAAAGTTGGTTGTGTGTGTACCTACGGTATGTGTGTGCGTAATGAAACCTTGGCCAGCATCCGGCTGCAGCTAGTACCTCCACATCCTAACCACACCAGCACCCTCCTCCTCCTCTTCCTCCTCCTCCCCTTCGTCGTCCTCCTCCCCCATCAGGCTGATTAATAGTGAGAAGAGCCAGCTGCATTCCTTTCCCCACAGAGAGGTCAGGCATATGGCAGAGTGAAGAGATGAGCAGCAGAATTATCATATCAAACCTGGTTTCCCTCGAACACTCAAGGGAGTAAACGTTGTAGCCACTGCTTTTGGAAAAAAAAAAAAAAAACCCAAGTATTATAAAGATCAAGGTGCTCTACCATCTCTGACAACCACTGTTAGCTTTGAGATTGTGTTTTTTTTATTTATTTTTTTTAGACAGGCTGTGAGAGCTCCTGGACCTTTTCATCTTTTGCACTCGATCTGTCGTCACACTGGTCCTGATGTAAATTATGCATGGAACAGCAAGGCCAATTTCCCAAATGTTTAAGCCTGTAACCTCCAAGGCATTGCCATGACCTCAGTTATACATGGAATCTCAGCGGTTGGTGCTTGTAGATCTTGTGAAACAGCAAGGTTTGATGGTGGAAATTGTGTCAGGGTGATGGCAGGATGTCCTAGTAAAGAGATCCGTAAAGTCGGTGTCACTAGTGTGAACCTTTTTTTCTGTCCTTATATAGATTCTGTGTCAGTGTCTTCAAAGTAATAGTACAAGCGCTTTTATAAGAACAATTATGTAAAAGTGAATTCAGCTCAACTCTCGCTTATATATAATTTATCGACATTAGACAGTGAAGTAGAAAGGGCGATTGTTCACTGTTAGTTTGTTCTGTCATCTGTCCTTTGCTTTGCATAAGTCCACCTCACTCTCATCAGTATATCTCATTCAAATTGCATGTTGTCCAGAATCTCTAGTGATTAACATAGCAAAGATACTTAACAAAGTTCTGCATAAATTCTAACAAGTAACTTTTGGACATCATTAATATATGCATTACAGCACCAAGTTTCCTCTTTAAAATGTAAGCCCTTTTCGGGGGCAAAAATTCATACATAATTAGAAACAGGATGCTGCAATTTGTAGCAGCTAATTACACCTTTTTTGCCTGAGTGGGAATGGTTAGATAGCAGTGCTGCTGGCTTCCTCCGTCCTCTGTGGCAGTGAGGATAGCCCAGTTTCTGTGGGAATGGCCGTAGAACGACAGGTGATCAGAGAGTATGGTGTTGCTGACCTCCAGAGCTGTGGGAACCCGTGTCTTACACGACTATGCTTTCAGGAGTCAAAATGAGGCAGGATATAGAGGAACAAAATGTTCCAAAAACATTTCCAGGGTGAGATAAGACAGAAGTGAGCTGGAGATGGTGTAGTCCATTCGTAGTAGTTGAGGGGGAATCTTTCTCATCGCCCCTTGTTGGAAGAAACACTTAATGTTTCAGTTTGTTTGGGCATTCTATTCCCTGGAGGTCTAATTTAGTACGAAGCGATCTGATTAGCCCAGCTCCCTGGGAGCGTCTCTCTTGGGAGCCGCTGCCGAGGGCATCACTTGAATCGCAATCAGAAGATGCAGAGACAAATTATGCTTTTTAAAAAAGGAGATGTTTTTCTAATCTTTTTCCTCCAAACCTAGATCAGTGGTTATCCTCTTTTCCCTGGTCTGCTGCTGTTCAAGGGGACATTTCCTCTGAACATAATGCTTCTTGCTTCCATTAATGATTACCACAGAAACAGAGCCAATGCTGTGTCCATACGCTGTATGCATTTAGTACTCCTAATGAGGACAGACAGTAGCTGCTCTGTCCATGCTTGCAATACAACTGTATTTAATACAACTGTAAAATGAAAAAAAAACAAAACAAAAACATGTACATGCACATTTTAGCATTAATGTTATTCATGTATCAGTTGTTTCATTGTTTTCTTTTTTAATTCCCACAGTGTAAACAGAATATTATGTTTCTTAAGATCTGATTTCTCCATCTACTCAGGTTGTTTTTTCTGTAAAAATCCTTGTAGCAGAAAAACAAGTACTTTCTTTTGTTCCCTCAGTGTTGCAGCAACATTGTGCAACACAAGCTATCATTAAGTTGGAAATGGTCACAGTTAATGTGAACAAACCACAAGAGATTAAACAGCATGACAATCTAATACCATGATTATACTGACCAAAACTGTCACTGTTATCTGGATTATTATGGTATTGTTCATTGTATGTATTGTATGTGTTCAGAATGATCTAAAGTATTGATACATACATGGAAATGACAGTGTATTACACCAACATCGACCATTTGTCGTTCTATAAATGAGGAAAATAGACCAATATCACTGTCGTTATTACTGTTATTAGAATCATTTTTGGTCTATTTTTACACAATCCAGAAAAGTCTAGTGTTTGTCTTGTTAGAGCACTTTGTTAACCAATATGATGGGGTTTGTGTTAATAAAATATGTTGGTTGGATGAACAACTATATTTCTGCATGTGATGCATGAATAAAGTCTGAATACAGAGTACGTTTAGCCAAAAGTTAACTTACTTTGTACTGGTTATGAAGTAGTGGGTGTGTTAAGGAACACTGATTTTCTTTCTGCATAGCCCATGAACAGCAAAACCACCTTCAATCAAGTTTTACAAAATACTAAATATGATCACAGTGCACTCTTCATCTTTCTAGAGAGCTGAAAAACCTCTGGAGTACGGTGCCTTCTGCTTTACCTGACCCAAAACAAAGCCATACTGTCTGCTGCACCTGCATCTCAGAGACTGTTGGCAACTACTTTTGTTTCTGGACAGAATTTAATGTTAGATTTTCACTTCACAGTCACACAGATCACAAGAAATTGTGTTGTACGTCAGTCCTTATGGCATTTGGCGTGCTATATGTATGCATTTTCACCCGTTCATGTGTTAATCAACACTTGTTCTGGTTTACCTATCCATAAGTGCTAACACTAATAACCGCTAGCCCTAAACCTAACGTTGACCCCTAACCCTCAGTGAAACTGTCTAGTGTTTTTTGTTGTGTTTTTCTTGTGTATGTGTGTATTTATGTAAGCTGTCAGACACCTTAATTTCCCCACAGGATGAATAAAAATACTCTACTCTACTCTACTCTACTAACCCTAACTGCTAAACATGTGGTATTTTACATGTGGAAACCTTATAATGTGTGCAGATAACACGACAATTATAAGTGGTGTTTTATCTCTACACAATTCATGATATGACATTGGTCACAGTAAATGACTACAGTTATATTTTTGGAACCATTAGATATTTTACTGTGGTTAACCATGAAACAGGTAATCATATCACCTCTATGACAACACAGATGGCACAGTTCAGCTTTTGAGTTGTTTGTTTATACGATGTACTGAGAAAAAACTAAGTTCCGTTAATCTTGCCTTCAGGAGTATTGTTTTTATACCTATATTAAATAGTTCTTCTCATGCACTTTGACCCATCTTTGTCTTGCACAACATCGGCAGTTAATCATATTTTTTTTTCTTTTTTGAGTGTGTTACGGGCATAATAGATCTGCATTTCTTTATATTTAAACCTTGAATGAATTAACCAATGACAAGTTTTGCACATTATTACATTTTTGATGATGTCCTGAGTTTCTTGAACATAGGGTTTGTATTATTCTCCTTTTTTATTTCTTCTTATCAAGTTACATGTGATGTGAATCCTATGCTATCACCATTACACTCTCCAGATCTCTGCCCTTTTGAACACGTCCTGTAGATTTTGGACTGCTGTGTTACATAGTTCATTCCCATCATGGAATCATCAATTGAAGGATTTTCTTTCATAAGGAAGGTCACCCCTTGGTACAGGTTGTAAAATCAATATTAAGTTGCAGTAAGACTGTTATAATGGCAGGTGCATACAGTTTTTCTTACTTTACCCTTGATTTTATATTTTACAAATATATGTTGGGTTGCTGCGTTAATGTCTCATAATTTTCTCTGCACCACCTCGTTACCATGTGGTCCAACTATAGACAACATCTGCTCAAGTTGTCTAAACAACTTTTTCAAACACACTAACAAGTTTTTTTTTTTTTTTTAATACCCTGTTTGTGGTGTCAAAAATAGGAATTATTTTCCAACCACTGCAATACAATTGTTTTAAACCATGGTATAAACAAGGTCATTATCTCAAACCTACACCGAGCACTTCTGCCTCCCAGCAGGGCCCTAAAGCTTTCAGAGGTATTACAGCTGAGTAGTTGAGTCAATGCAAATGTGTTTTCATGTTCTGCCTCGTGGGAGTATTTGTGTGTTGTTGTCAAGTGATCTTAATGTCACCGTGCGTGGCTGAAGAGATTGTTTTCTACAGCGCTGTGTGTGCAGACCCACCAAGACTTGATGTCTATTTATGAGCATCAAGCTGACAAGGACATGAGTGAACATGCTGCATGGAGTGCATATCTGAAATATTGTACATAAAAGCTGCGTTATGCTTCACAGAGAGGCAGAACAGGTGGACAGCTGAGGAAATATGCACAGAACAGACTATGATAAAAGTTACGTTGGGGCTTGGGGTGTGTTCTATACGCACCATGTGACGCACGGTAGAAATGTAGAAATGTCAAGTGGCAGAGTGGCTATCAATCAATAGTCATGATTAATATGATCATGTTATTCCTCGGAGCTAAACAGCCTGTGGGACAGTGTTAATCTACCTGTCAGTTTCTGTTGGTTTTCCCCCAGCTGCAACATCGACTGTCAGCTTGATATTTGTTTTGTTTTTCTGTTTATCCTTTTACTGCTGAATCATTTAACTGACTAACAACTGTATCGGCGCCGTGAATCGTTGTTCTGGGCTCGGTGTGGTTAGTTATGCTTTCATGCGTTCTCTTCTCTCTTGCGTTCACAGTCTCTCCCTGCGTCACATACACACAACCGATTTCACACACTTGCACACACCTACGCACGCTGCCATGCACAGAAGCCCTTCCACTTTTCCACCTGGTATGGGAATATAAATGATCAATTTCCCAAGCTGAAGTAGAAATGCTCATAGAGGAAAATTAAATCCCATGCCTGAGGCTGATGGGATATTTATCTCCCCCATTTTATCTACTACTCTCTTCCTTCACCAGTTGGCACATTTTCCATCAGTGGCATTCTCCTTCAATCAGTTGCAGGCTGTGTGTACACCAAGACACAGTGCTCCCCTCTCCGAGCAACGCAGGATTTTTAATTTAATAGATGCACCTTGGAACTCAGATGAATTTAGGGGGAAGCAGAGCAGTGTAACAGCACTGCCTCTCTTCCATACCAAAGCAGCACATGGGAAAGGAACAAAGAAAGGAGGAAAAAAATGTTTTCTTAAAAGTTCTTCAGAAACAGATTGGGTGGAAACAGCTGAATGTTAATGGGTTGAGCGAGTTCAAACAGTTAAGAGATACACTTCCCTGCTCTTAAGTCTGGAGTCAATAAGTAATAGTCAATTATCGATTTGATCACCCGATATTGAACCTGTACCCAATGTGTCCAATACAAGACATGGGTGTTTGACTATATATAGGCTGACATGAGTTCTTTTTTTTGGTTGTTTTTTTCTTCTTAATTTTGATCCTGTCATTAAAGTAGCTGTCAGCTGTCAAAAGTAGCGGGTGGTTCAGGTGATGAAAACCCCTTCCTATCTCCTCCTTGTCCTATCGATGGAAAGTGTTATTGACTGGTGTGGTGATGTGGAGGGAATTGAACTGCAGGAGGCTGCTGGAGTCGGCGGATGTCTATGGCCATCTGGATTCATCAGCCAAACTGACTGTCAGAGGCCTAGTGATTGTACTGGCAATCAATGAGTCCTTTAAGTAATGCATGGTTCCACAGAGACGCATGGAGATGACACGTTTAAGACGGGGTCACAACAAGGTTTCTAATGAGAGCTGTGGATGACTCCCATAGGCCTAAAAACCACTTACTGACACCTGGGAAATGGTGAAAAAAGGTGATGTCTCACATAATGGAAGCATTTGTAAGACATCACATATTTCATTAGTTTCCTGGCAGGGATAAGTGAAAAATCCATCAGTAGCCTCATGTACCACACAGCTGGTGCAAATGAGAGTTGGTTTGATCTTGCGCTTTTAAAAAATCATCAGTATTATTACTCCTCAAGTGAAATTTGAATGAGTACCACATTTGTACACTTTCGCACATTCACAGCTGGGAGCTTCATCATGAAATAGCCTTCTGCCTACCTGTTGGCCAGTGTGTTAGTGCTCCTCATTCTAACCATGCAACAGTCTGTGCTGAGACCACGCTGAGTCAAAGTGGCACTGATTGGCTTCGAGTTCACGATACTGATGGATCCACCCACATAAACATGTTCTATTATTAGCTTAGTTCCAGTGCTATAGCTGCTTGATAGTTTTGTTTGTCTGTAGGGACACCACTGAGCATATTTCTGAATTTATTCTTAGCTGGTGATGATGCTGATGTTTAAAATAAGAATGAAATGTTTTTGTTGTTGTCTATTCCACATTTGAGCCAGAAGAGGAAAGATATGTTTGCTGTAAAAATAAAAAATACCCAAAGTGTTTTCTCAGCAGTTTTTTTTTTTTTTTTTTTTTTTTTAAATAACTACGAATCCAATCGTCAAATTTATGAAAGAACCTTTAATGTAACGCACCAGATGAACATCAGCCGCCGCCATCTGTGAATGCCATCTTATTTGCTGATGGTTGTGAACAAGGCTGATATCGATACGATAACATTTAACTTGTAAAGTGTATCCGCAGGGGTGAAAAAAATTCCCCGCTGCAGCACAGAGGAGGAAAACAAACCCATCCTTTTAAAAGGGACTGAATACAGTGAAAGATAACAGGAGGAAAATGCTAGAACACACAATAATTAACCCAGGCTGAGCACCGATTAAACTAAATAGGCCACTATACCACAAAGGAACATTATATTCAACAATGAGACAGTGAAACCAAGCTTACATGCCAAATTGGGCTCAGAGTGTTCATATAAATTACACCTATTTAATCAAATAAAAAAAATATGGGCATTTAGAATAATATCAACATGAAAAACAAACAAATAAAAAAACAGTTAAGGTGTTAATAGACTGTAAATAAACTGAGCACAGCTTAATAATATGGTCATAGGCAAGCTGTGGCCAAACTGTAGTGACATAAAAAAGATCTAGATGAAAACAGAAACAACATCGCAGTGAAATAAGTCCTTTGTTTGTAGGTCAAATATCAAGAGTGAAAAAGAAATGCACTCTTAACCACCTTAGGCCTTTACACGCTGGGAGCATGATGAATAAACTACATGAAAATGCAAAATACATGCCTGTGAGAACTTCACATCAAAACTATTCATCCCAGCAGCGATGTGAATTTGCAACAGCTGCCACTCTTGTTTAGTAAAAGGTCTGAATAGATTTGCGTGATGCCTTTTCCAGTGTTGTGTGTTACTTTGGTTGGTTGTGGTTCAGTGCCCAGGTAGAAAGCGAGACAGAAATCTTCGACCAAAAAAAAAAGAAGTTTCTGTTTCACTGCTTCTATTTGTGTTCTCTAATAGCACAGAGCCAAAAAAAAAAAAAAAATCTAAACTGCAAAAAAGCCCTTATAGTGACTTTGTCTTTAAGAGGATAAATCCCCCATCCTTGTAGCTCTTATTCAAATGTTGAGAATTCATCTCAGTTGCAGAAATTGATTAATTTAATCCTGCAAGAGAAAGCCTCAGGATGCATCTCGTCCCTATCTGAGGACTGTCTCTCCCTCTCATTTTCCCTCTGTTATGTCCTTTTTCGGGTCTGTCATCCCATCTCTCTTTCTCTTAGTGTGTCTAATCTCATTTTTATTCACTGTAGATCACCTTTCATAATAGTGTCGGTGCTGTGAATGTCTCCATGCCTTCCACTGCTCTTCGTTTCTTTTAATAACACTGCTTGATAGTGGGCCTTCTGGACAGTCGGCCTCCCATTAACCACACGCAACTAGATCACTGTGTCCAATCTATTCTTCAAGTGAATTCTATTAATATCCTTTTGGCAGATGCCTATGATGTGATAATACTGTTCATTTTTCTTGGTATTGGGTGGGTGAGATTAAAGGCGGAGGTCAGTGGTGTTGAGATGTACTGGGGAGGGACACTGCATGATGCTTTGGCTTGTGTGACTGCAGAGCTCAGCGTCTCACAGGGATTTGGTCGTTTGTATCATGGTTCCTCTGGCTTATCGCTTTTTTTTTTTTTTTCCAGTGGGGATTTTGTCACAGTTATTCACAGCACCTTTATATGATGGTGACATGAAATAACATGCAATCCCCGCTGCCAGAGGTGAGCATGGGGAGACAAAATCCCAAAGTAGAGGGCCCATCTGGCTGCACAAACAAATGGGAACAAGCTTCCGTGCTGCGATTTTGACCTTGAGATGAGCTCTGGTAGGAATGGTCGAGTTGAGCTCCCAGATCGCTGAGGTGAATATGGAGTCCTGTCAACATGAGAGATGTCGTGAGGCTGTTGTCTTGCAATAAAAGAAGCCATCATTCTGCTCAAATGTCATAAAAAAAAATAAAAAAAAACACCACTGAGCCTTGTAGCCCAGCAACATGAAAAAATGAATGACTCAGATGCATGCATTTTGAAGCAGTAGCCTCATATTGGTTTTTTGACATTTATTAAAACAATGCAAATAAATGCACCAAAATACAGTCCATCATGAGACAACAGAGCTTTTTATTATAGTTGACTATTAATGGTCAATTTGGCATTTGCTGTAGCTCTAAACTACCTCCAGGCAGTGCAGCTGTTTATTTGAGGTGGAGGCTGGGTAGGAAGCAAACGTAATGCTATTTAGTTTAACTGCATCAGCATTTCACGCTAGTAAAATATCACGATTTACAGTTAGGGTTCCTTTTCAGATGCTTAAACTGCTGTGGTAAATCTCAGTGTTGTGAAAGGAATGGTTTAAAAACCTTGTATGATTATGTTTGCTATTGAAATCAGAACCATCCAGCATCAGGAAGCTGCAGTTTAATAAATACAGAGGAATCGCAGAAATTTGGTAGATTGAAACTGTCAGGTCTAATCAGATATGCCTCAGTATCATTCAAAACAATCCTGTGACTGCTATAGATACGAGTACGCTAGCAGACGGCAAAAAAAATAATTTTATTAACCTTCAGAGCTATGAGACATCTAGCAATTTTTAAAGATCATCGCAAAGAGCAAGTATCTTCAGCGATAGTGTGTGAGTGGACAGAAAGCAGGTCCTTGCAAAGTTATGTCCCTGAGAGACATAATAGTAAAAGCACTGAGGGGTTAAACACTATTGAAATGTTTGGAACTCCTTCGTGCCTTCCAAGCCTGTGACATTGACTTATGGTGACACCCTCCAGCCTGTTTTGCTTAGACAGTTAAATGACAAATGGTCCTGCCTGTCAGCCAGCATCTGTTATTCATCTCCAGCCTGGACTGGCACTGCCAGGCCTGCAGACTGCATGGTGTTGGCCTGGCAGATACCTTAAACCTACCTCCTCCTCACACCTTTATGGTCATCTGCTATGTGGTATGGTGCTCTATTATTAATTCACTCAACTGGGATGAGAAATGATCAGCTTTGGTGGATCTCCAGTTAATCTAGAGATGGAATTATGCTGCGCTTTAAGTGCTATAGAACTGAAGTATGTATGTGATTATATTAACACCTAATTCACAATGTCAACACTAGAAGCTGCTCTTCCATGTGATTTTTATATAACGATAGAATCATCAGCCTAAATTACAAAGTAAAGCATACCATCTGGCCTTTGAGACCCTGTAGAGTTGCCCTAATTACTCAAATGCACAAATGAGTTGCCTAATGCAGATTTTCCCAGAATATAAATGCATGAGAAATGACTGCAGCATGGTGATGGTGATAAAAAAAAAAAAAAAATACCACCAGAACAAGCCAGCAAGAGGGGAGAGAAAGTAAAAAAAAAAAAAAGTAAGAAAAGAAAATATACTAAAAAAAATAAAATAAATAAATTATATGCTAAAGGATACATTTAAGCAGTCAAAATTAGTAGGACAAATTTACAAATCAGAAATCACTTGTGAATATGTGCATTTGAGATTAGACTGAAGGATGCCAGCAAGTTAGTTTGATATAATGTTGAGTTTTCTCCTCAGAAAAACAAATGACTCATTTCAACATTAAAATAAATTCCACATTCTGCCTTCCTTTCCGCCAGATGACACAACTAATCTCCTTTCCTATCCTCTGTAGGTGGAATTAGATGTTAAGTCAAGGTTAAATGATCGAGTGTATGCAATGTCTTGTGTTTGGACGCTTTGTAATGCACCATTTCTTCAATGATTATGGATAGCAGGAGAGCAGAATAAGTACTGAGGGACTGTTATCTTCAGCCTCTTTTCATTTATGATAGTTTTATTACACTCTCTCCTTCATGGATCATACTCTCACAGGCACAATACCACACAATAATGCATACTTTATTATATTCAACAACAGAGGTTAAACACACAGCGCCAGTGCTGCCCTTGAAGAGTCTAAGACTCTTGTGACTATTGTGCCACACAAGAAGGCCTGCAAACTGGAACCAACTCAGTGGATTCTCACTGCTTTAACAGTAAAGATTCAGGTGTTTGTATAGTTCTTGGCGAAGAATGCAATTTCCCGACACAGAGGCATGTTTGGAAACCAGCTTACAATTTTCTCTTTGCTGGATGGTGGTCTAGCAGAACTCAACAGACATTTGTTGTTAAGACTGCTGTGGAACTGCTCACACAGAACTTTCCCACAGCTGACTGTCGGTTGTATTTGCTTCACATCTCGTCAGATCTAACATTGTCAGTTAAATCACATAAGACATTCAATTGTAGACCTAGGCTTTATTTAAAGACCTTTTTCTGAACAACTGTTCTGCTCCAATACCTCACAACTGCACAATGCAGCGGCGTCAACAACATTGACAGCAGACGAAAGCAGTCCCGACACCCTTCTCCCTGCTCATGCTCTCTGGCTCTTCCCAGGAAAAGTCGCATTGTTTTATAGCTACATGTTATTCGTCCACTACCTTTCGGGGGTTGTTCCAATTCAATGTGACATCTGGGTGGCATCCTGATCAGAGTTTTAACCTCAACTACCTCAGTTTATCAAAAGGTCTAGGTTTAACCCGTTCCAGACAAATCATCATAAATACTTAGATTCACAACTGGGAAGATTTTAAAGATTAATTTCACACCTGCATTTTTTAGTCTAGTTAAATCAGACTCAGGTCAGATTTCTGCCTTTTTGTGATAAATCTGGGCAGGTGTGAACATAGTAATCGCATTCAGGTGCACACCAAAAGACCAAAACTCTCCGAGGGGTTAGTCTGGATGCAACTCCAACAAACTTCATCAGTGATAGGAACCCCATTCTGTGAGCTAAACAGTCTCTGACACAAGGGGGTGATAATAATATGTAATATATGACTCTGTAGCATTTAGAAATGGATAATAAACAGCAATGTTTTCACTACCTTCGTTACTTACATATGAGTGTGGCTGTTTGTCTGGTTGATTTAACTAGTACAAAATAAGGGCTAAAGTTCCACTTAAAAACATGGTATTCCATTGAGAAATTATTGGTGACATTTTTATAGTGAATAATACATTTGCTGAATGAAACACATTTTGTGCAGCTTACTGAGGACAGAATAATATCTAAATAATTTCATTTTTATGATTACTTCTTCAACGCTGAAAAGTGTAGTTTGTTAAATATATTCTCATTTGTTGTGTACAATGATGTTGGCGAGCTTTTTTTCATAATTTAAATAAACTACTCAATTATTTCTGTTATTGTAGCTTCCAGACTTTTAGCACACATTGTGCAAACTCTGCTACTGTGCAGAGCTTCACAATAAAGCAATTATCTCTGCTTGTACTAGACATTAGAAATTGACCTGAGTAGCAACGCAGCATGGTGTTCATGATAATCCCATGTGGGGCGAGAGCGATTAGCTTATTTTGCACACACACAACTGGCAAACACGTTTTTTTCTATAGCCCAGGTGTTGTTTACGTCCCCTCAACAAGGGAACGCTTTAACATAGTGCTTATTAAAAAATTAGGAATGCTGCTGGGTTTCAGATCCAAGGGGCTCAGCAGATCAAATCCAACTGTGTTTGCAGAATCAGAAAACACAAGGACAGGAAAGAGGGGACTGGGAAGTGGAGGTGGACCGGGCTGTTTGTGGGGAAGATGAAGGGGAGTCTTTTTGCAAGTAGGGGAACAATGAGGGCAGATAAGAGGAGATGGGATGGACGATGGTTCTGGCCTCCTGTCAGTGAGGGGTGTTCTGGCAGGTGGTAAAACATCTAGAGGAGGGAAAGGGTTAGTATTGATAAAGGAACTGAGACTGGTACCTATTAAAGGCTTGGACAAGAAATAGTGGGAAACGTTCTCTGCATAAAACACACAGTTCAAACAAGAACTGTAGGAAAAACAAGAGAAGAAAAGAGAATATAGACTATATGGGCAAAAATACCGCAATGTACTTCATCTGTAGATTGCAGGACTTCTCATTCCTGTTGATTTGACATATTATTGACATAAAAATGTTAAATTATCAAAACAAATGTCAAATCAATATTTGTCAATATATTTATTAATGTTTAAAGGCTCATTTTTCTTCCTGATTGGGAGTTGAATCATAGATGTTTAATTGTGGTTTACAATGATTATTTACCTTCAGAACACGAAAAATAATTGTAATTTTGCAAAAACTGTGAAGCATGTACTGTATGTGAGCATATATAACAATATAAAGAAAATGAGTCATAAAAATGAAATGAAGTCCTTATTATAATTATATTCAGTACAATATTAAACTATAATTTTGCTCATTACTGTTGTAAAACCTTACACCCCCTGATGTAAAACTAAAAATAGGGTCAGAATCAACAAAATTACACAAAAATACACTGTGATTCTGGTTCGTCTCAGGCTAATGATAAGAAACTGTGTTGATATTTTTGTTCGTTTCTAGAACATGGTGGTCCTGTGAGAAGGTTCAGACACTCCTGTTGTGTTAGTCTTGCAACTGATGTCAACCTGGGACAAAATTCTGACAGGATAGGATGGAATCATCATCTCATGGTGTGACTACTGCTCGGATCTACATCGAATACCAGCTGCAACGGATGACATATTGATCAATGTGGCTCATCCGTTTATGAAGCTAAATAAGGTAACTGCGAACTCTTTGCAAAGTTGGCATCCTGAGTCAGTTCTTTATCTCAGTTACAACCATGATCACATTCTCCTCCTCCTTATCTTTTCCATACACATAGATACCTCTTTTGTAACAGAACAATCACTAGTTTAGCTTTTTCATTTACAAGTACGGCGACAAACATAGACACACTGATGAGGTTTCTCGTACACTACTTGTATCATAGCTTGACATTTAGTAGGCGTTATTCTCGCAAAGTCTGTATAACTGTCGTACCCAAGTTTATTACATTCGTGCTGTAAAGTGTAGCTGGCACTAAACTTGAAAGAAAATCTCACAGTTTGTGGGTGCCTTAAGGATAATGGCCACTGAGTATAGTGAGCAAAGACAAACTGGTAGAAAATAGTTTATAATGAGTGTTGTTTCCTTTGCAACTGATTGTGGAAATGAGCAGCAGGTGAGTGTAGGAGGAGAACAGGACCCTGTATCACAAAGTAAACTCAACAGACCCAGGATGTCTTTTCCTTACCTGTATCAACATAACCTAACTAATGCAATCACACTAAATGGTATATTAAATTCTATATTCTTAATATAATTCACTTTGTCAAAACGCCTATACAAATATGTTCACATAAACATTAAAGTTGGTGCCAGATGTCAGTAACATTCACATTCATACAGTATCTGCTGCATATTTGTCAGAGAGGAATTGTTATTTTATACTGATAGGAGCCACTTGGAAATATAATAGAGGCGCAAAGTAGTGCTACTGCTACAGCCAAAGCCTGGAAGGAAAACTGACAACAAACTGCAAGAAAGTGTAAGTTAATCTTGTTAGAAATATTGCATCATTAAGGGACGAGTGGCTCTGTTTGTAATTACAGTTGTGTATTCCATTAAGTTAATGTGTTGCTTAGATGTTGGTTTATGGTGTGTGTGTGTGTGTGCGTGCGTGCGTGCATGCGTGTGTGCTAATTTGAGTCTCAGTCCAACCTTGGCACCGTTAAAGAGTCTGAGCAAAGAAAGAACGAAGATAAAAACAGAATTCACACCAGTAGGTGTGATTTTTTGTTCAGGTCTTTTTAAAGTTAAAGTCTAAGGCTTTAGTGCTGCCATCAGTCTCTGTTTACAAGATTAAAACTTATATCAATATACACATGAAAAATAGACATTCTAAATTGTTTTCTTCAGAGAACCTTTCACATTCTGCACATTTTCCTGTATTCTTTCTTTCTTTTTTAATGCAGTGAGGTCCACAGGATGTTGAAACAGCATGCCTCAAACATATATAGACCTGGTTCATGGGTTTACGTACTGTTTTACATGGATAGACATATGCTTTTTAAAGGAAATGCATACTGTTAATAGAGACACATATTGTTATTCATGGTTATACATAATTTTAATAATCCTAATACTATAAATTGCATATTCATACTTTACACAACTGCAATTTAATTTTTTTTAATTCTACTAAGCTCTATTCATGTTACTTTGTTAAATTCTATCTATCTATCTATCTATCTATCTATCTATCTATCTATCTATCTATCTATCTATCTATCTATCTATCT
>JAPSES010000001.1:14783313-14810845 GCA_029822895.1 Maxillicosta whitleyi
CTATCTATCTATCTATCTATCTATCTATCTATCTATCTATCTATCTATCTATCTATCTATCTATCTATCTATCTCAATTGTTCTATCGATCATATCTGTTCTATTCATATTTCTGTAGCACTGCTAACCATAGTTGCACTCCTAATTTCATTGTACACACAATGACAATAAAGCTTTTTTCTATTTTATTCTATTCATAAGTTGCTTCTGGAAGAAAATAAATAAAGTAAAGTAAATCACATGCAACACAAAACTCTGGGATGAGCCAAAAATTGCCTCACTAACCTCCTAACACCGCTTCGTGATACAGGCCCCAAGTGAGAAGTGAGAAGCAGCTGCAGGTGACAGGTTTAGCTGGTGGGAAAATTAGCAAAACAGAACATGACAAAAAAAGAAGCCGCCCAAAAAAATTGTAAATTAAACTGAAGCATGGAATAGGACATGATATACGACAATAATGTAGAATATAAACATTGTGGGTAACTTGAAAATCATTTTAGACTAGTGTGGAATATAATTATTAAAAAAAAAAAAAAAAACCCAAGAATATTACATTTGTCTAATTTGCAAAGCATGTTTGTTTGCTTTCATTCCACTTTCCAAGACAAATTTGATGAATCTATTCAGAATTTTCTCAAAATTGCAAAACACTTTATAATAACAACATGTGTATTTAAACCCACATTTGGATTAAAATCAAACATATCCATTTAAAAACACACAGGCGATGAAAAGTTTACACTGCATGGTTACACTACAATTATTCAGCAAAAACACTCCTATCAAAAGGATTTGTTTCCTCTGAAATCAGCATTTTGGGAATTTGTATTATTATTTAGTTTCATCACTTAACAGACAGAAAACACCTGCAAGTGAAGATATCATGAAAGACACTGTGTTTATTTCCAGAAAATCACATCATTTAACTGGATTATAATTTTAAATAAAAAAATAAATGTCTGTCTGTCTATCCGTCCGTCCATCTACTCTCTGGTCTGGTTCAGGACAGTGACATTTCACCTCTGTTTTCTATCTCATATGGCTTTTTTGTATCTGTTTTTTTCCTTTTATATTTCCTCAATTCAGCACTATCGATACTAATCAATTTTTTTCTGCTTCAGAAGACAGCACAAATATATGTCTGTAAATCGATCAAATTGTTATGCACCAACCGATACAGTATTTATTAACTTGTATATATTAAAATTTCACAACTCGGTCAATTTTAAAACTCATCATTTAAATTGTGCAGAATAATTTACTTCCAAATAGTAGGAGGTTGTTTGAGGTACAGGAGAGCTGTCATGAACTTAGTGGAATAAGAAAAAAAAAGACTAAGATAAAGACTATATGTATATCTGGTAAAGGGGGAAACTTATGGAAAGGCTTTGACAAGAAATGAAGGATGTGAGATTCAATTTACATGTAAAAAAACAAAAAAAACAAAACAGTGAGTGTTTTAGGATTCTAATATATGTTTTGTTTATATTCATTTTTATTTACTAGCTAAATATTCATGAAACTATGGGGAGAAAGACAAAAGACAATCTGTTTGTCCTGCCCCTTCAGGGCTGCTTTAACCTAAAGAGCTGTTTGCTATAATATAATAAATTATAAAAAAAACTCGTATTAATTCTGCAAAAAATTCAATAAACTAAGAGACTGACATAAACTAATTAACTGAACTGAATAGTTCTCCCAACTCTTTACTAAAATAAATATTTAGACAAAAGCTTAAAAAACCTTGTCATTTTGCCTTAAATAAAGTCACTAAAAGGGCAAAAATATTTTCTGCTTCACATTATGTTTGCAATTCTGCAACATATTTCCTGCAAAACACTAGACAGTATTCAAGTAATTTGTTCATAATAGATTGATACCTGACATGATAACCCCCCCCTTCGCCACCCCTCAAAAAAACTAAATAAACAAATCAAAAACATGCATAACAAGATAGGCACTGGTATATTTCAGGAAAAAATAAATAAATAAACAGGTCAATCAAATATTATCTGAAATGTATTTACAGTTCCAGGCCAGGTAACATGTTCTAGTGTGCCCTTTTATTGTGAAGTAATTATTTCTTTAATGAGTTCTCATCCATCATGTGTAGCTTACGGTATTGCAATTCTATCTGTCTTTTGAGTTTTCTTGTTGCTATATCAACCTGTGTGCAATGGCAAAAAGCCTTGAAAGCCTATGTTTTTTCAAAGCTTTCCATTTGTGTGTTCATTGAAATGTAACCAGATTTACTGCACTGAAACAGTGTATCAAAGAAATCTATATCAGAAAATTGAAAGGGTTTACAAATAAGGACAGAGGTGTTATGTTAAAAAAAAAAAAAAAAAAAAAAAAAACATCAGGTTGTTATTGGTTACTTGAAAGAGAAATTCAATTTTGTTTGTGGTTTATTTTGTTGAAAGAAACGACATGCTGGAATTTAAAAGAAGGGGCTTGATAGCTGCGGTTCATCACAGAGCTGTGGCGTTATGTATTATTGAGCTCATGTGCATTTTAGCACACATTGAAGTCTAACTACTGTGTAACCAATTGGTAACAACTGTAATTCAGTAAATGTTGGAGTCTCCTGATTGACTGACACATGAAGTAGCAACAGGGTTATTTCAGAAGGTGGCATGTAACAATCTGTCAGCACTTCAACAATAAACAGCACTTTACAGCTTTTACCTTTTACCAGTATCTATGCAAAACATGTTTTTTTATATATATATATATGTTCTCACTGAAAATGGAAATGAAAACAGCTTAATGGAAATGCATCTTCAGAAATCAACGTACCAAATTTACTCCGGTTGCTTTAAAATTTGTCAAAGGTTACCTATAAACTATGCAGCTAATGATATGGACTTACGTAACAGGACGTTGACGGAATTCCTTGGTCACTGTTTGCCTTTACTCTGCCTATTCTATGGAACGCCATGACGATGTTGCTTCTTCCGAGTGCTCAGCCTTCACTAATTTAGTGGCTTTGTGATTTGTGAGTCAAGGTGCACTTACTGAGGTAGAATTAGAATGACTTGAATGTGTGAATGTTTGCTTAATGAACTGAATTGCTCTTTTTTTGCATATTAGTTTTATATAGAATTCTTAGCGGCTTTACGCTTTTGATTTAAACATGAGACTAGTATTTGCTAGGTGGTATAACGGTGCACTTGTTTGTACTAAACTGTTTCGGTTCAGGGCCTCCGATATAGAAAATGGACTTCTGTTGCACAAAAACATGTAGCCTATGTGAAGAATGCCAACACGCAGGAAGCAGCCCCCCCCTTCACTGGTCTCCTTCACTGTACCGAAAACATATTGAAAATGAAATTGTTCTGTGCCATTACACCCTAGTGTGTGCATTAATGACATCATTATCTTTAGCTCTTTAACCCCTAAGACATTATTCCAGTTAAACGTGCTGCTATGGATTGGCGTCTGTAGAAGCTGCTGTGAGTATGGGTGTGAACAGGCTGGAATAAGAGTGAAAGACAAAGAGAGCATGTAAATTTTCTGGACTATAAGCCGCTACTTTTTTCTCGCTTTGAACCCTGAACGATGTGGCTTGAGTAAAGATTTTTAGGGGCTACCAGCCTCCAGGGTGCGCTGTAACAGGAAGCACAAATCAAGACAGAAGAGGCAGGTGGGAGAGGTGATTAAGAGGCCTGACGTTTTACTGTGTGTTACGGGCACGGATGGGGGAAAAAAATCACTGAAGGTATGTTAATAAATATTTAAATAATATTTCTGTTTACTATCTTTCTGTGTAAATATGTCATGTCACAACGTGGACACCTGCGGCTTATAGTCAAGTGCGGCTTATAGCCCGAAAAGTATGGTATTTGAATTTTGACCCAGTAGTTTTTTTTTTTTCCAAAACAGTCCAACTGCTTTTTGGCACCTGGTTGAAGTCCACAAAGCAAAACTAAAAAAAACAAACAAACAAACAAAAAAACATAAAGCAAGTTATAAGAACACAAAACGATGATGAAAATGATATAAAACAAACAAACAAACAAAAAACAAGCCAACTCACTTGCGTGTGTGTGTGTGTGTGTGTGTGTGTGTGGGGGGGGGGGGGTGCACTGAGCATGCTCAAAGCACAAGGTCTATTCTATCAATTCATTTAGAAAATTTTCCTATTGAGTGGCCAGTTGAATTTTTATGAATATTTAATAGATCATATATACAGAACGCTCACCACAGACACATCGCAGGTTAAAAGGGTTAAAGTAATGAGGCGAGGCTGTAGGTTGATCTGCCTTTTGGAATCATCCTGTGTGCACATGAAGAAGTGAACATCAATTCAAATTGTGGTGTCATGGAACTTTTCTCCGATACAAAGAACAAATATGGTTGTGGCTAAAGATGAATGTAGAAAACAAACAAACAAACAAACTGTGGAATAAAAACAAACACAAGTGTTGATGTTTTTAAAGGGTGTCAAACAGGTCACTCACAGTCACAAAGCCTTGAAAATAGAATCTGTGGAAAAAAAAAAGTCAGACCCTTATTCTGAAAGAAACAAGGGCCAGGAGAAGAAAGCGGAACATTTCTCTTACTTTTTTCTTTCACTGTGGGGCTGCATGTCTCAGTCTGTCTGAGGGTACTGCCGTTTCGCCTCGTTGATTCGTTAATGATGTGGTTAAGACACGTATGAAACCAGTTAGATGAACTCTGTGAGGCAGAAACACAGCATCATCTGCACCGGCTAAACATTAGTATCATGTTTGCATGTCAGTAACTTGGATAAGAATTTAACCGTAATCCGTTTTTTCCTGCATGAGTGAAATTTCAGTGTGTGTGTGTTAAAGCATTTAAAGCACAGCTGTCACTGGTTTTCTCCTCCCACAGTGATAACATGACATGATCAACAAAAATGACAAAATCAACTGAGTACTAGAGGTTTTGTCAGACAGATGTGGCCCAGATCAGATACTACATATGAATTATGGGCTGACCTATTATAGAATAGGTCAAAATGGTGTCATAGCAGAACATAAGCAATGGTTCATTGTGTGTAGGGGATAAAAATAGGATAAAATGTCTAAAATAAAGCAAGAGACAGACAGAGAGAGAGAGAGAGAGACAGACTGACAGATAGATAGATAGATAGATAGATAGATAGATAGATAGATAGATAGATAGATAGATAGATAGATAGATAGATAGATTTGACTTAAGATGCTTCTGGCACCTTTTAATACTTTTACAAGAAAATGTTGAAAATAACCCTTAAACTTTTTGTTAACCTTTAAAGCAGGGGTGACAAACATGCGGCCCAGGGGACAAATCCGGGCCCAGTCTGGCCCTTATGATGACTTTGTGAAATGCTAAAATTAAACTAACATATTACCATATACAGACCAATTCAATTTCAAGTGGGTCAAATTGGTGAAATGCTGCCATAATATCCAATAAATACTCACCACATATTCATGTATTTACACCAAAACAAAGTACAATACTGAAATGTCAAAGTGCAGTTTTAACAATATTATTATCTTTTATTGAATGTTTTGTGTATTTGTAGATCCATTGTGATCTGTAAGTTATAAAGTACATGTGAAAATGATAAACTGAAGCATAATATTGTTAAAATTACACTTATTTTTTCAGTTTGTCCATATTATTCACATTGTTTTAAAGCATAGTTTGTAGATGTACAAATTTTCCTAAAAATATAATTTTACTTTTATCACTAAAATATAGAGAAAAGTTTGGAGTTGACATTATTTATACAATATTATATTATTATTTCACTAGTGCGGCCCATTTCAGATCAAATTTGTCTGAATGTGGCGCCTGAACTAAAATGAGTGTGACACGCCTGCTTTAAAGTTAGCATTATAATGTTTAGATAAGAGCTGGGGTGCCATTGGCAATTTTGGGCCCCTCTGTTACAAGGAACTCACTGGTAATTATCTGTCAGAGCAGCGGTAGTGGGGATGGGGACGCTTCGGACTTTCAGAGACTTTATGAAACCCGACCCGGCTTCTGTGTCTCTGGTATACATTGGAGCTGGGCCCCCGGAATGCTGGGCCCCATGAATTTATCATATGTTAGGGTTGTAACAATGTCATGGTGTTACAATTAATCGCAATTTTATACATCATAGTTAATTAATCATCAAGCCTGCCAAAAACCGTCTCACAAAGTACTGTACATTAAGAGTGGAACCAAAGACACACCAATATGCCCCTCCCACATAGAATGAAAACAACATTCTAGAAGGTGTATCCAACATTCCAAGAGTGAAAATGACAGAGTAGGACAAAGGTGACGGTCTGTCTGAAGGTTCAGAAATCCAGACCGTAAATATATTGCGGGCTCAATTTTGTTTCCATACAGTTTGCATTCGCTACCGTGATCTACGTAGCTTCAGGCTATCATTGCACAACCCATTCACAACAATCTGGCTGCAGAGCTTTCGTAGAGTGAGGCCATTCTCCTGCAGCACATCAGACTGTCTTCAAAGCTTTGGAAGGGTCAACTTGTGAATTGATGCAGTAAACGCGCTGTTTGATCACAAGGCAAACTGCATAAAATAGTCTGAATCTTCACAACAGTGGGAGATGTAGAGGAATTAGTAATGCACATTAAGTTTAATTTTCACTATCGTGGGGGTGGAGCACGAACGGGACCCCTGTGTATCAACCTCCCCGCAAAATAATCATAGTAATCATGAAACCACAATTATTTGTCTGTCGATAATGGTAGCACCAAAATCTCTAATTGTTCTGTCCCTACCTTATCGGTGCCTCAGGATGAGAGTAAAGACTTTTGATGTTATGTCAAAGATGTTAGTGTATCATACTGGGGTGTGTGTATGTGCTGAACTATCAGGTTTGTACCAGTATCCACTGTAGTCTTGTGTGTGAGCCTCTGTCTGTCTGAGTGGTGAGGAAGAAGCTCTCCAGGCCAGTAACTGCTTTTAATTCCAATGGAAAGATGAGGATTGAACAGTAAAGGCAGTGTTCACAGTCAAACAAAGAAAGTGACAAAAAAGCAAAACTAGAGTCAGTGTTGCCATTGCTTTCCCCATGGGAGACGGCTCTCAGCAAGTAACAGAATGGAGTTTGATGCTGAACTCACAGCCTGTCCTCTACACTGGTAAATTGGCGATGCAGTGATGGTTATGAAGGTATAAAGTTTGCTGAGACTGCTGTTCCTTAATACATGTTATAGACCAAGCTGTGGCAGTTCTGACAATGTGTCAACAAAGCAAAATGGATCTTTAGTGCAGATATTGACAAAAAAATTATATGGAAAAACATTCCAATGGAGGTGATTTATGGTGTCTTGCTAAAAGCGGAGCTCACTGTCAATGATAGGATGGTGAAGCAAGTGAAGATTGCAGGAGAGCAGTTTTGTTGTGACGACCTGCTCCAGTTTGTTCATAAAAGAGAAAAGTTGATGATGCCCTAACAGATTTTTTTGTAAACAATAAGCTTTACACTTAATGGTATGTCATTAATTCAGCAGTGGCAGTGGTACGCAATATATGGAATCAACTGTATGTAACCCACCCATCCATTTGTTTCTGTAATACTATTGTGATACAAGTAGTTTGTAATTTCACTACTGCCTTGTTGGATTTTTTTGGAGCCAAAAATGACCATGAATTTACAAAAGGGATGGAAGTGCAGGAACATAAATGATTAAGGGTGACTTACTGTTAATCATGACCTCAGTAAAATTGTAAAATTCATGGAGCACTGTGGGAAAAAGCAATTTTATAGTCTTCTTAGGATAACCTATTAACCACCATCAAAATGAAACTGTTTATTAGGAAAAATGTTTTATTAAATGACAAAGAAACTCTGAAAGGTCTGACTTGACAGACCGTTATACAGTCCTGTCAATCAAAGCCTGACATGGCAGATATTAGACCTCTATATTTGATGTAAGATTTATGATGGAGGAAAAAAATTGAAGATGGAACTTCAGATCATTTATAAGAGGGTCCAAATACCTGAGGGACTCCTCGAAAAAAGAAATATTGACCGAGGACTTATACAGAAAAGACAGGAAATGTAAGTCTATGGGATTCAATGCTTTTTGCAGAAAACCCTTGGGAGAATCAGCTGTTTTACAAATCTAAAGGGATCCTATGTAGTATTGATATTCTGTACTCGCAACAGCATGTGGATGTCATTTCAGAATGCATTGCTACAACCAAAACCAGCAACAAATCAACACATTATATATCTACAGGCCATCACCTTGTGAGTAAAGTATGAAAATCATTGGTCAACATTACATCTTTCACATGAGCTAAGTTTTCTTCTCAAGATAAAAAACTAGCAGCTGTTTATTTTGACAGGTAGTCAAAAGAACACAATATCTATGTTCAGTTGGTCACAGTAAGTAAGTAGTCACTAAGTAGTCACCTCTGTTTCCTGTACAGTTTTTGTTTTTGATAGCTGCACTAAAGATCTGTTTGGAATTGTCCAAACAAGTCAGAACTGTCACAGTTTAGTCTGAACCATGGATTAACAGAGGCCAAACTCAGCAATTATAATAAGATAATTGCTAGAGACTTTATATGTTCATAGGTGTTGTGATAAAACTCACCACAAACACTGTAATTTCAACATCAAACTCCTGTTAATGTCCTGGTCATATACATAGAGCTGTGTCCAGTATTGAAAGCAACACAGAGCTTCTAGCTTTTATCAATTTTTCATTTATTGAGACTGTAAAAGTTGTTTCTTTGTGGTTCTCACCCCCATCAGGTCACTTTCTGACATTTTGGTCAAAGACCCTATGGTGTTATTTCCCCTCACAGTGACTCACTACTCTCTTTAGTGGTCACTTACATTTAACAGACTCTTAGTATGAATTGTTTCAGTTCATATCACCACCATCTAATATTTCGGCATCTTTGTCACAACTTCAATTAGGAGTGCAATGGTATGGTGTACACAGGTGTGGATTGGACATTAAACAAAATCTTGTGGGTGTGGGCAGGTGGAGGTTTGGAAAAGTGGACCCGTGCAGGACTCTGACGTTTGTTGAGCCTAAACCCCCTTCTCTGTCCACTGTCTGTCACTGAGGGCGGGGGTTCCTCACACTGCTCACACTGTCCATGCAAATGCACATCAAGAGAGAGAGACAGAGAGAGAGACAGGTACAAGCCGCAGCCGTATCCTGCATGTGTAGTTACTGCATAGATGAGACGTGATGGTGAAGTGAGTTAAACAGGGCCTGTTGTAGCCGGTCATATTAAGGTGGGCTGGTTGAAATAACAGGTGCGTAACTTGTTTGGTGTGTGCAAATAACAGCAAAGCCCAATAGTGGCCTGAAGGTTGACTATTTGAATTGCAATCCTAACAGCACTGAAAAGGTTTGGGGGTTTATTTAAGTATAAGAACTCCTTTATTGAACTCCAAAAAGAAATTCAATTGTTGGGCAGCTCATCTGTGTTCATTTACTCTTTCATATAAAACAAAAAATGAGTTTTAAAAGTCCTTCATGTATAGTTCTTTTCATTGGATGAGCTTGAAAAATAAAAGAAAGAAAACTACTGATAAAAATAAATTATTCTCACTGTAGCCAGAATTTAAACAAAAAGAAGGCTCTTGTTTAAACTCAGACTGAAAAATGTCACAATAGAACATCCACACAAGTAAGTGAAACTTGACCAAAAGTAAAAAAATAAAACTAAATTATATTTTTTCATATTTCACAACCCAAAAATGTCTTATTCAAATTCAATCTGTGACAAATGACAGATAGCAACAACTTCTGCAGAGTTTGATGATAGATTGATCATTTGAATCAGGCGTGTTGGAAGAGGGATAGGTCTAAAACATGGGGGATACCGGCCCTCGAGGAACAGGATTGATGACCCCTGCTTTAGTCAGTGTGTGCATACATAAGGTGATGCCGGCAGCGCAGTAGAAGGCAATAGACGGTGCTCAGCCCAAGAACACGTTAAACAGTCACACATACAGTACATCGCAACTCCAATAGAGAGAAACACAGTATTAAACAGAAACACTAACAGGTGTAGCACTGACCGAGGAGGGTTGTTCCCTGCAGCACAGAAATGGTTGACAGACTGTGAGCTGCTGTATGAGCAAACAAAGAGCTTAGGGAATGCAAAACAACAACTACCAATCACTGATGGAACAGGCCGGGCTGTAGGCTCCTCACCCAATCACAAATAATACCCAATAGTAGTTTAGTCTGCCATAATTTTCTACTGGATAAATGTTTTCTCTTGAATTTCTATTAGGTGGGCAAGACTGGCATTACCATACCGAATGGTACACAGTTTTCCCAAGTACCGTAGCATCCCTAACTTCAGTAGAACAGTCTAATGATAGCTAGTTCATATTTCAGTATTTTGAAGTAGAAACACCACATATACCTCTGTAAACATATTTTTGTGCTGGCTTCATTTAAGGTCCTTGCCTCTTAATGTATAGGAAGATCAGTGAGAATAAAGGTGGTAAACACAGAAAGGGGGGTACTGTTTGTGTAAGAATGTAATAGGTGCAGGAGTGGCAGTAGACATAACAGTAATAAAAGCAGCTGCAGTAGTTGTATTAGTAGTTGTAATAGGGCTAGCAGTGCAGTTAAAGTGCTGGCAGAAACAGCAGTATAGCAGCAGTGTGGCTGTCTCAGTGGGAATGGCTAGACAGAGCGGCAGTATGGGAGGAGGAGTGACAGCAGAACAGGCAGTAGCTGTAGCAGAATTATATGCGGTGTGGCTGAACGAAGCCGTGACTTCAGGATGTGATCAGTAATGAATGTAATTAACTCGTCAATGCTACGTTAGCTTCCAAAATTGATGTTATATCACAAATATGATCAAGAGCTGTTGCATGAGGGCACTGTACACACTATACTAAAAGGGGATTGTATCATTCAGTGTTCACCAGTTATAAAATATGTTGGTTGCATCTAAACTGGGACAAAACTCACAACGTGCCATAGGTCTTATCATTTTATTTAACCCCATATTTAACTTGTATTGACATTGTTTAACCTTGTTTAACAACTGAGTGAGCCTGCAGAGATTAAAGCTATTTTTCCACAGAGACCTGGCTGAGAAAGCGGCATCGTGAGTTGCATGCGCATGTGGAAAAGAAGCAGAAGCAGTAGTCATTTTACATCTATTAATGATATCTAGACTCCTATGTGCTTTGTATATGTGTAGTTATAGAGCTGTGTCTGCCCAATTAAGTTGCACAATAATATCTTCTTATATCTTCACTTGCTACACAGTTAGATTACTTGTTTTGATGCAGTTGTAGTGTAATTTATACTTGTGGTGATACTTCTGGCCTTGATTCATATTTAGCAATTTCACCCAATAGAAATATTTGGAGGGAAACTGAATCCAGCAGAAATAAAAAAGTTGGATATTGATTAGACTGACTCTTCTCCCTACAGTGATTCAAGACTTTCCACTATAAGATCTGCTGCCCCTCAAAAGTCTGGTCTTAGAATTCACTGACTACAAGTTTCAACAATTTCAGATCAGACTAGTAATTAAACTAGATTCTAGGCACTTTCTTTGCTAAGCCTATTCTGAAATTGTTCCTTTGAGTTTACTTTAACTATAGAAGGAAAGAAACTCAATATCTGGTTAAGTGTTAGACTATTTTGCTGTTTTTCTTTCCATTGTACAATCCTCTCCAACAGGAAGCTGAAATCCTGAAGCTTTTTAAACCTACTAAATTTACCAGATAATAACAGCAAATCTGCAGCCTGTGTTGAGTGACTGTGGTGTTTTAATACGTTATTTCAGATTCACTGCAGCAAATTTACCAACTGAGGCTGTAGTTTTACAAGGCAAAATCACTTCCCTCATGTATGTCTGATGGTACTAGGTGGAATGATGTAAGGACTAGGTTTGGATATTGAAAGGGTTTAATTCGATACCGGCGACAAAAAGATACTTTCAAAATGGTACCGGTTCCTAAACAGTATTTAAATTGGTACTTTAAAAAGAAAAAAATCATACACAGAGAGAATGTGAACATGACTTTTTATTACTATTACTTTGACACTCCCATAAAGGGTGTTTGTGATAGCAGTGTTTCCCACAGATAATTCCTTAGTCAAGGTGGGGAGTTCTCAGGGTGTGGGAAGAGTGTCATTGGTTTGGTGGTCCACGGATAGCGTACCGATAGCATAGGACAGACTTGTGTTTTCAGGCATCGATTGCATGTTGAAGCCTCTGCATCCTTGTGAAGTGTAACCACACTTTTGGACGAACCTTCACCACCTCTTCACCACCATCTCTTCACTACTCGACTGTTGCCAGAGGGACTTTGCACTTTCTTGTTGCACACTGATGTAACAGTCAACAGAGGTCACAATTCAACAGTCATATGTTTTGAGGCACGGAAATGCATGTTTCATTTTGGTGTGGTTACTACCATTAATGTTCACCCCGGTTCCATACTTGTACCATGTTTCGGTACCCAAGTAAGGACTTCAGTTTAGCAAACAAGGTTCCATATTTATGAGTAGGCAGGCTGTTCAGGTCTGATTAGAGATGTTAAGGTTAACATTTCCTGTTGTAGAGTTTTCTGAAAGGATTTCCTGTCCTTCATCAGAGGCATTACTGGTGTTGGTATTACTTGCAGCCTACAGCTTCAGGGGTCAACGTCTGTACAACTTAGAGCCAAACAATTATATTCTGCTAGAAGGAGCTGTTAACCCACTCACACAGAGTTTTCATTTCTTATGTTGTTTGTTTAGATGTTTGACCCTGTCAATAATACAACCATGCAAGGAACACTCATCCTTCCTGGCAGAAATTGTATAACTGAGTCATTTTCGTAGGTTCCCTTGCAAAAACATGCTTTTTTTCAGTTCAGCCACAAATATTCTATTGGATTAAGGTATTAAGATATTTCTGGACCAGTTACCCCCGACATCTTCATAAGCTCCTCGACTGGGATGTTTTTGAACCTGTTTGAACCAAATTATGTTAATCAGTGGGAGTCTGTACATGTTTCCCCCCCCCCCCTCCCCAAATGACTGTGTGTTTGTTTGGTCGAACTGTGCTTATTTTTCTGTTATATAAATGAACATGGTACCTTCAAATATTTGGCAATATTTTCCAAGGAAAAACCAGACTTGAGAAATGCTTTCCATTTTTCTCCTGAGGTCTTGGCTGACTTTTTAAATTTCTCATGATGCCAACCAACAGATCACCAGGTCGAAAGAGAAGCACTAAAATACAGATATAAGCACACCTTGAAGTCAGTACATTAATTTCTAGATACTCTTCAGACGTTTTGAGACTGTGATAAAATGCATACAAGTAGAAATTAATAATGATCTCTACTATTTTTCTGAGTTGGTACTAAACCCAAGGAATGTATACTGAAATGAAATACATCAGACTGCATTCAGCCAAGGTCTGGCTTGTGACCTACACTGTGTCACCCACTTTAGCATTTACAGTGTATAGAAGCTGCACTCCCACATAGATGAATTTAATCATCATTTTCTGAAGTCGGCTCTCTGTTGGTGATTAGTTACCTAATAGTTATAAATAGATTAGTGCTGCCTCTCACAAACTTCGAACTTTTTTTGTGGAAAAAAGTATAACAATAATATGATTTATGACGTGTAGATTTATCTTCATAATTGAAATTTAAAAAAAAAAAAGAATTATTCCTGAAGGAGTTTATACATTTTGACCTCAATAAAACTTTGTGAAAAGTGTCAGTCATAAAGACGTAGCTGCACAAAACCAAAAGAAATCCAAGATGAAAATGATGTAAAAGCTATAGCAAACACTGGCAACTGGTGCTAAACTGGGCTGGGGAGGCACAAGAGAAATGAACACATTTCTGTGCAATATTTACATCAGCCCAACTGAAGGCCCTCGGCAGTTTAGTGAAACCCTCCTACATATTGCAGGACCCAAAACCTCATTTCTGAGATGTCAACCCCACAGACATAACCTCTTGACTAGGGATGTGAGTCCCCACCACTGACGCTGATTCGATACGTATCTCGATATGCTGCCAGTGATATGATACATCAACGATACAGTGAAGGCCCCTGCCGATATCATACGATACGATTCACCCCCGTTCACAATGTGATTCATTAATGATTTGACAATGATTCGACTTTATACAATGCGGTTCAGTTTGATATAATTTATGATGCCATTCAACACAATACAAAGATTTTACACACACACATCGGTTTCTAAACATCACAATTCCTTTGTCCTCTCCCTTTCCTTGTATTTGATATATTTGATACTTGATTGTTTGCTATAAAACAAAGCAATGAAACCAACTTAAAAAGAAGATGCAATTCAATATAAAAAGCATAGTTTTATTCCTAATAAGCACTAAATTATTAACATGTTTTTTTTTTTTCTCATTACATTTGTTTTTAATCTCATTCTCTACTTATACAATATATGTATTTATGCAATTACTTTTTGGCCTCTTCTTAAAAAATGTACACTGAATATCTCCTCACCTGTTGTCTTCTTCCCTTCATGTTTAGCAACTGCGGTTGCGCCAGCCAACCCCTCTGTGTTTTAATAACAAAACACTAAAAGATATTGATGGTGCATACATTGCACATCAAAAAACATGGGTGCAGAGGAGATAAACTATATAATAATCACTGTATACATGGGTTTTACCAATGCAAGGACGCTAAGAAAGATACATTGCGCATTTAGCCAACAGTTGTATCCAACGCTCACTGAAGCTATCAGTGCAGTGACATCGCAAATGTCTCAGACCACTGAAAACTGTATGAAAACAGAGGTGGAGGAAACTAAAAGATGGAATGCACTGGACAGGACTACATATTGTTACCTCTGGAATGAACATGAAGCAGATATTTAACTTGTTTCCAGTGGCAGAGTCCTGAAACGGTTGCAATTGGCAAAAATAACATGTCACAACTTTTGAAAAATGAAATCACACTTGATTTTATCACCCTTCTTTACATTGATCTTTGAGACTAATTTGCATATGTTTTGCCAGGTAAAAAAAAAATAAAAAAATCAATGCTTCTGTTACCTCTCCACTGTTTTCTGTTCTTCACATAAAGAGTGTCTTTATAGAATGCTTGCGTTTAAGCTGTTTGCTTTTTTTTAACGCTACCTTTTGCCTCTGGCTGCAGTGTGGCTGGTCTTCTAGCAGTTTGGTTCTCAGCATGTTGCACACAAAAAGAGAGAACACTGAGTTAAAGTCTTTCTCATGAGGAGACCCGGACAGAGATGTGTTCAAGTTACACTCTCTAACATGCTCTGAACCCGTTCTGCTGTCTCCTCCTTTTATTTAGGAATTTCCCCTAGATACAAAACACAGGGTGCAGTCTTCTCAAGAATAGGGGAAAATCACAAAACTGCACCCTCTAACCTATGTCTATTAACCATAGTTAAACAGACACTCTTATTTACTACACATGTCTACACAGAGGTAAAGATTTACGTCCTTTTTAGCAGATGCCTTCACTCCTTGCGTGGGAGTGTTGTTTGTGCTTTGTCGTTTTGGGGAAAAGCCAAACCAATTGCATACAATGGAAGTGGAGTTCTTTGTCGGAACCAACTCGTCCATTTCACAGTCAACCATGACTCCTGTTACACAACATGAAATCCACGTGACATGGACGTCAACCAACATGATGCGTCTGATCAGTATATAACTACATCCAGAGTCGTTAAATATTCTATGGTTCTGACTACATCATATTATAGACGATTTCATGATCTGTCTGCTTTGTCGCATCGTTTATACGTTCTAATCCTTCATGATCTAATATCGTCATATCACACACCCGTAACCTGAAAATATCTAGTTCATTCGAGGTGACTTTCAACTTGGTGAAAATGGTCCAGTTGCAGCAGGACAAGAGAGTAAAACAGTTCTGATTGGTTTTAGGGTATGTAAATTAGTTGCACAGGGTTATTCTTTAATCCACCAGTGAGAGCACAATCTAATGTTAAAAGACTCAAATTCACTTTACCACAGAAAAAAAATTAAATGCAATATATAAACTAAATTCAGTCATGTCTATGGATATTTTAAAAAATGAATTAGGTAGCAAAACCTGCCTACATACCAAATTAAAAGACGGCAAGATGAAGTAATGTAAATAAAATTACACAATGAAAATGCTCATTTAATTCATCATTTTTTTGATCAGTGAAGAGCTCTTAAAATGTCATACCAGTTCATGATGTGATTTTGAAAACCTGAGTCATAAGGAAACATGAAATTATTTTTTGGGTCTTAGTTTTGGAACCACTAGATTAGTGAATTGTGATTTTTGTAAGTCAGTTTAATTAACACATATTTTGTTGTTGTTTCCTAAAATCTGCTAACCTTTTTGTTCAATAAGTCTAATACTGTGGGCTTTAACTCTGAACCACAATAATCCAACAGAATAAGTAGGGGAACAGCCTGTATAAAGTGTTACCCATATGTGTAACTGGGAGTGTTTTGAAGATTTGGTCCTGTCCAGACTCTGTCCATCCATTAAAAGAGCTTGATCTGAATGGGTTGTGAAGGTGTTGAGCATGACACACAATTTTCCCTAAAGGATGATCCCCTGTGTTTTGCTGAAGCCTTGTCTCCTCGAATCCAACTCTGACACCCTTTCTGACAAAAATTATTTAACAGTCCTTCAATTTTAGTGCCGTGGGCTTTCTGTCTCAACTCCTCCTGTTAAGCAAAGCCTCAATGTCAGGGGAGTTAGATTAAAATTCACTTTGCAGCAAGGATACAGGTGAGGATAAACCTGTCTAAACTGAGTTTACTCACCTTTTGATTTGCAGAATTGGGTTCTAATATATTAGTCTGATATAAGTCTTAATGAGAAATATTCAATAGACCAATTAAAACATTTTTTATGCGACTTGAACAAAACACAAATCTTCATTTTCACATGTTCTTCTTGCAACTACAGTTGCTCATGTTGGCCAAGACACAGTTGGTAGAAAGGTTTGGTGTTAATCCATTAAACTCTAACCCAGTGGTTCCCAAACCTTTTCTGGCTCCTGATCTCATTTTAATCACACATTTCTGGCGACCCCAGACATTCAAAAACTGACACTTTTTTTTTTTTTGTAAAATTAATTCGTTTTTGATTTAGTAATAGATTGCTATACTATGTTGCAAATAAACATACATTCTAGATGACATTTAGTCTATATAATATATATTAATATGGGTGGAGGCAGAAAAGCCAGGTTCAGATTACTGCACGAAGTGAGAATTTGATTTTGCTTGGTCAGGATATGTACAGTCAGTCCAGCTTGTATTTACAAGGATGGCAATTAATACTGAACAAATAAGAACTAAACCATGAATTATGAAAGAGCATCTGAAAAATAAACAGTACCACAGTGCTTTAATTTTAACTTCACAGTCTGTCATGTCATGGATTGTGATTGTCTCCCTCAACTCACAAAATATTTTTATTAGTAAGTTTTTATTTTTTTATCAATTATTAGAAATTTCAGACGACTTCATTTGAATTCCAATTGACCCCACGTGGGGTCCTGTTCTAAGCCAAAAAATGGTCCACCTGGACTTTTTTTTTTTTTGCTTTTTTATTTTGACTAACTACAAGGTTAGAAGATATGTTGTGAATGAGTCCATTTGGCCATTCTTCCAGAGCATTTTTTCCCCAAATCTTTTCAAATCTAGCAGTGATTTACAATTTACGGAATGTTATCATACTGTTAACATGGATTCTTTAGTTTCTTATACAGGTGTGAGTGAAACTACTCTAATGATTCAATAAACCCTATCCGAGGTTTCAGAAACCATTGGAATTTTTTCGATTGTATAAACAGTGAAACAGTTACAGCCATTCAAACTGTAGTCTAAATGTGCAGGATGTGTCAGAGATGACACGCCAGGCTTTAAAGAGTTAAATCCTACTTACTCAAAAATAGATGAGTTTAGTCACTCAGACTACTTTATTTGGAGCCGGTTGATTTATCTTTAATCTCTAAAGGTTTTTCCTGCAGTTTTAAAGAGAACATTTTCCAGAATTCACTCGCTGTTTTTCATTACTACGGTAGTGATTTTCTGACAGGGTGTAGCTTGGCAGGGTAAAAGAAAACGTGTTGTCTTCTTTAAATTGCCCTTTATTGGAGAATGATCACAGATTAAGTCACCACAGCACCTAAGGGTTTTTAATCCCTTTTATGGTCCATATTTCCTAATAATGAATTTGAGGTCTTCTGTCATAATCAGATGTTTCTGAATACAGTGCATAGAAACACGTAACAGCAGTTTACTTAGTAATGGCCCCCCAAAAAAGTGAAATGAGAACTGATCTATTAATATGACTCGGACAAGAGCGGAATTGCTTCAGTCCATTTTTCATCTCTTTCTCAAGATATTAAATGATTCTGCCCCCTCTTGCAGGTAATTTTGATACCTAATATGGAGGACTCTAAGACGGTCCTTATTTTTTAACTTGAACCTGTCGCAGAAAACCCATTAAAAGCACCACTTAACATTGCTGGAGTGTGGCGCTGTGACACCAGGTGTGACCTAAAAAAAGGTAGACGGCATAATTAGACACGGCAGATTCAGGTCGGAGAGGGCATCAGTCTCCGTTTCGCTCCCCTACAAATTAACGACAGAGTGGATGTATTCAAATAATGAATCCTTTCTCCCTGACAAAGTTAAAAGGAATGCGTTGCACAAGACCAGAGGAGAAAGCGGGAATCAGAGTGTTACAAAGAGCTTGAAAATCAGATGGTGTATGCCGGCAGAGTAACATGGCTGGTTTTTTGAATATCAAGTGAAGGCTTTCTTTCTCTGATGAATACATATGGCCAGGGAGAAATGATGTATCCCGCCTTCCTGACTGCAATGATGATGCCCAATGAATGTGAAAGCAAAGCAGATGGTAGCCCACACATAGACCATGACTGTTGTCGCTGCTGATGGAAATGAAAGATGATAAATCTGAGCAATAATCTAAATCATCCTTAAGGAAACAGGTACTTCGGCCATGTCTTCAAAACATGTCTGGATAGTTAGAATTTTGATTTTCTGTGTTTTCCTACAAAAATCAAACCCTTAAGTCTTCATCTTTCACTACAAGCAAAAATGAACATATTCCCAGCTGTGAAGTGAAGTTTTCCTTTAATCTGTTGTGGTTTTAGTTTCCCTTTTTGTTCTCACTATGGGATACTCTGGAATTATGATTTAGCAACATTTCTTATGAACATGATGTTTTTGAGGTATCCGATACTGGTCCTCGAGGGCTGGTATGCTGCATGTTTTAGACACTTTTTTCTTCCAGCAAACCTGGCGGTCGTTATTGGACTTATGCAAAGCTTGATGATAGTCATTTAAATCAGGTGTGTTGGAAGAGAGATACATCTAAAATATGCAGGATTGGACAACCCTGCCTTAACTCATTACCCTTACTCAACCTTAGTGTGTTATTGGACACGGTCACCTACCTCCTTGTCAGTTGGTGTGACAACAATCTCCTTCCTCTTGCCATAAAACATCCAAGCATCACTTGCTAAAAAGTAAACACATGCAATAAAACAGCTGTTATGTCATAAATTGACAAAAGGCACTCTATATTCACTATTTACAGCTTCAAAATGTCTATAAAACCAACATGCTTCTTGACCTCACACAGGCACGGGATTGGCCCCATATTTAATGTTTGCTGAAATTACCAAAAAATAGTCACTTGCCTGATAAAGGGTTAAATTAATATTAATAATTAATAATTCTGATAAAAACAGAAAACTAATGACTGGACCTCTTCTAGTGTTTTGCTGTTAAAATATTTTCTCATAACAAAGCAGTGGTAACTGTATAATATACTTGCACCATTACACTGCACTAAACACATCAATTCATAGGTGTAATATTATATCAAACAATCATTTACTTATAAGACATTACATTTAATTTTTCTTCTGTGGAATCTGAGATACCTGTTGCATGGTTTGGTACTTGAGTAAAATGTATGCAAACTCTCCAGTGTTTAAGATGTTTCACAAGGTAAGGATTTTATGTAAAACACACCTGTCTCATTCACCTGAATCACATAAGGTTGCAGAACAGAAGAGCATCCCATATCCAGTAATTAAGACCCCACAGATTTGTTCTGTTTTAACTGGATAAATCTGAATTTTAAACAGCAGTGGTTAGTCAGAGCTCCCTCCATAGGAAGTTGGATAATGCATTGCTACATTACAAGAGTTCATTTGGGCCATTTAAGATAAAAGGGAAGATAAATGGCAATAGAAGAGCACAACTGAGAAATTTTGCTCATTTTTTTTGTTTGTTTAATTTGAGAAAATATCATGTTTTTTCTCGTGAATTTTAAATTTCAATTTAATCCCCCCTCTGAATACCAATCCGACTTAGTTCCATTTCATTTTATAGTACTTTTAAGACATTGTTGAACTTTAGACAATTGGTATCACCTACTTTATTAAATATTAAACACCAATAGCTTTTGTTTGAAATATAAATAGTACCTCCTGCTGCTTGTACAATGATGAAGTGTAGTGACTGGTGTGACTGTGTGGTATTCAAAGCCAGGTTTAGTCATCCATGAATCCATCTGGGTCGACTTGGTGAATCAATCCAGCTGCAAATCTGACCGATGTCGAGAATCCTTTTGGTAGCTGTGGTCCTTATCTGAGGCTGGTCTAGATACAGGGAAGAGGTTCAGTGTCTGTGAGCTCTACTGGCATTGTTCCAGTCCATCGGCAAGGAGATCGGAGAGGCCCTCCTGTATCACTTCAGACACACAGTTGCATGCATTCAGATCTGCCTGAAAGACCAGTGAAGTATGTCAGAGGGGATAGACTGTGCCTGCAGGCCTATGAGATGTAAAATTCAAGAGATGCAGGCAGTTTGGTGGCTCAGCCCAGTTTAATCTTTCTGCTCAGTGCCCCTTGTTGAGTCGTGCATTTTTATTAAGTCCCAATGACAAGGAGTGAGGAACTGTGGCATGCATATTCAGAGCCAGAGACGCTTCTGTCTATCCTCCACTGAAACTAATTGTTACGGTGCCCATCCAAGCGCTACTGCCCTGATTCCCTGTGCATTCATGTAGTTTTACAGCAAAGCCGGCCTGCTGACAGGCTAAACTCTGCTACTTGGTAGATGCTTGTACTCAGGTATGACTCTGTTGCCACGACATTGAGAGGCATTGTGTCGAGGCAAGTGTTGATGTAAAGCAGGGCTGGAGAAGGCATCAAGCACAAAGAGATTCACCATCTGACTTAAATGTGCACATGTTTGCACAGGGCAGCTGATTGGGAGGACGCAGAGGGAGCAGATGCTGTTCTGAAGAGACCCTGAACAGCATACAAAACACCTGCCTGCAATGACAGATCACCTGTGATCCTAGAGAGATACAGCAGGCGTTCAGCCACAGTTTGAGATGTCACAGGAGGTGGCTTTGGCTGACTTTTTCTGAGATAGATTTTTTTTTTCCTTTTTACAAAGGGATGAAAGATTGAGCATGACCCGTGGTTTAAAATAGCCCTTTGACAGTATCTGTGGCTTTAAGATGAATGGGAGGGATTGTGGTAGAAAAAAAAAAAACATGCCGGTACACCTTTCTCTGTATACTATGACAACACTTTGTCATGTTTTTCATATAGGGGATTTGACTTTCACTTACTGCTTTTTTTTCTACGTCTATTTGCAGGTAAGTCAGTCAACATGTCTCACTCCTTGCACCTCTCAGTGTAGTACATAGTCAAGCCTGCCACCTTTTGTCTTGAAGGTTATTCACTAAGGGAAGTGTCACAATCAATCAGATCCACATCATGCTCTCAGCATAGGTGACAGATCATTACAGTCCCTTACAATGGCACCTCACCATCCTTGTGCACACTACTTAATTAGGTAAAAACAAATTATGCGCTCAGAGCTGTTCACTGAGCAAGAGACAAACAAGATGAAGCATTGTATATTTGCTTTTTTTTCTCTTTTCCTTCTTGCTCTTTTCTTCTTGTATCTATTGTGTCTACTCCCCTTTGTTTCTGTTAAGCATGTCTGAGCTGCTTAGCACAACATCACCCACTGTGACATATAAAATTAAAACTGCTATGTTGATTATATACGTGCAGAAGGTAAACATGGTAGAAAATGTGCAAGGCCTTATGTCAAATCTTAAGAGACAGGAATTCAGCAAGCTTTTCCACTGGGATCTTTGTCCATTTTGGCTCAGTCGTATGACACAGTTGCTGTAGATTTTTTGGCAGCACATTCATGCAGTGAACATCCTGTTCCACCTGATCCCAAAGGAGCCCTGTTCGGTTTAGATGTGGGTACTGAAGAGAAGTTACTGTCATTTTTCTGAAACATCTTCATACTGCAGGAAATCTCCATATGAATACAAGCAGACTAGATGTTACGACCAAGCTCTGTGGTTACCACTGCCTTATGTGAGGTTTGCTATTAATGTGAGCTGACATTATTCTTGTATGTATGGTTTGTGCTTTTTCTGTATTCATACATGTCTGTCTGAAGAAGCCAACACTAAATTAGGAGGTTTTTTTTTTTTTTTTTAAGAAAAATATTCAGTGTATATATAGAGCGAATGATAGAGAAATGGGAGAGTGCAGAAAGAACACTATGTCTGTAAGGTTTATTGAATTGAAAGGTGACACTGTACAGCAATTGTGCTGTCCCCTAGGGGTGATCAGGCCACTCACATTATTGATTAACCCCCATCCCCCCTTTCATTTCTCCTCCAAATCTCTCCAAAGCAGATTGCTAACGATCAAGATTTATCACATGGTTTCCAATAATATTATTTCCACAAGGAAGCTATCAGAAGCCTTGCTGTGTGGATTAGCTAAGGTTGAGTTCATAAGAACCCTGCACTCAAGTGGGTAAAATGATTGCATTCGACAAATTCAAGAGTACAGAGATTGAGCCATAGGGTCTGAGTGAAACCAACGCCTCATCTGTACTACATCAAAGAGTATAGACATGTGTAGAAAACAGCATACAATTTATGACAGAGTCTTGAAGAATTTATTTAGGCCAGGCATTCAATGGTGTGACATGGTGGAGATGAGAGGGAGGAAAGCACAAAAGGGAGGTTGAGAGAAGCGCAGCTCTACAGTCACAGTCATGCAGCTGTTGAGATAAGTATCTTAAATGCCAGTTTCATTATGTTAAGAGGCTACTCTGAGACACATCGTGCAAACATGTATAGAGCTATTTTCCACATCATCCCATCTAAATTTACCAAGATTGTGTTTTCATACTAAACGGTGGCCATTTCTGCCGCCCACAAGTGTGCCAGAGCTTTCTTGAGCTTGACAGCTTGAGGCTGAATTTGCAGAAAGATGGCACATGGCCTGATTGGGCTGTAGTTTGGACAGCTGCCCTGACAGACGCTCTGCAGCCCAGGTTTTGAGCAGGATGAAGGCCAAACGCTGTGCAAGCTTCCCTATTGGCCTGTCTGACAAAATTCTCCGCATATGGACGTCTGTCCTGATATTTAGAATATTTATTGTTTAGTTTGTGGCTCCAGAGCCTCAGACAATACCCTTGAACTTGCTAAATGTTGTTGTTTAATGCTGAAAATAGAAAACTTTATTGGATCTTGCAAGGTATTATTTGAAACCACCATCATCATCAGTCTTGAAATTGTAATCAACATTGATTGAGGACATGGGTTTGTAATTATGTTACCTCCTACCTCCCTGGTTATAATATCCTTACTAATGGTGGCACAACATTGCCACGAAGTATCATTTATTCCTAGAGACACTTCCAACATGTCTCATACATCCTTTTGAAGGTAATCGAGTGCACAACTTTGATTTAGATCTACAGGGGCAATCATCCTATTCACCTTCTGCAATCAAGGCTGTGTCATTTTTCTGGTTTGAAGGGAAGTGAAGTATGTAGTCTGCAGTCAGTGATGCCTGCAGCGTTTCGGCCCTGCATTAGAGCAGCAGATATTAACAGGGTGCAAAGAACAATAACCCTTAGTATGAACTGTCGGCAACACATTGAAAAAGAGCAAACGAGCCAACCATCAGTGTCACTGGAGGGCTTGGTGTAAGCATAAATACCCAACAGGAAACCCAATTTCCTAAACACCCTAACACTATACTTTTGATAACTGGAGGCTCACTTTTTTCACTTCTCTATTGATGGATTCTAGTCAGGACCATTGACATTTTTCAAAGTATGTTTTTAAAATGCTTACTGAGCAAGGTAAAGGCCAAATAGCAAGGTTCCACCAGGTGAGATGAATCAAAGCGCTGAGGTGCTGCCAGATGTTCTTTGGGAACATTAAGGAGCCGATCGGATTAGTGAGAGGAGCAGGTGGTCACCCAGATGTTTTAAGCATGTGTGTTGAGGTGGAGCCATAAGCCTCAGTGTCTTTGATTAAAAAGTCAGTAGTTATTTACTCAACAGTCTTCAGACGGCTGGCAATGCAGTTGCCCAGACTGTAAAATGGAAAATTTAAGTCAACTCATATTTAGCTCTAAAGTGCCTTTAGCGGGCAGGCCAATCACAACATGTTTTGAAAGGGACATGTGCTGATAAAAAACATAAAATACATAAAAGAGGAAAATCACAAATAGAGACAGAGTCATGGCCTGTTAGTGTGTGTATGTGGGAGTATCTTGGGTTTCTTCCAGTTTGTTATTTTAATCCACAGATAGCCATTACACTGTATCTGACATGGACAGATTAACCTTTATCACAGCTATCCGGCTGAATGGGCAAAGTTAGACAGCTCACCAATACAGAACAAGGAGAAAGGGCATTTAAAGTGCCGTTTCAAATACCACCATCCTGGTGATTAAGCCTTGCCTGTTGAGCCTGCTGGCTAGCCTTTTCAAATCAAGACGATGTTAGTTAAATATTTTTGCAGTCCTTTTCTTTCGACTTCTGTTAGTCTAAGAGTCTTTGTAAGCCCACAGGACTCGAATGCAGCACCAAAGCAGCTGTGAAGGTCAATCTCTTTGCAAGCAGGTTCTTTTTCATACAATATTCATCAAAGCCTAATTTCAAATGAAAGAGACGTGACATGTCAGGCTTAAAATATAGAATGTCAGATATAAGAGAAGAACAAAGACTGCCTGTGACATAGTTTATTTAGAATTACAGATGAATGAAGTAAAATATTGTCTCACTAAACAATGCTTTATACCTATTTTTTTGTCCTTCATGAACAGTTAACCTACTCACTGGATCTGAACACTTCCTCAGTTAGCCGTTTTGAACCTCTTTGAGCATAACCTTAGTCTCCTTCCCATTGGCTCATTTTGGTGATAAGAGAATTGAGGCTTATTCTGCTGCTGCACTCTCTGGAAGTCTAAGAACATCTGTTAAATGTGTAAACTCTTAAGCCATACTTGGACGGAATTAACTACACCTGTATTTGTATTCCCATCCATATCTAACATGCCAGCAATTTTTATAGTCACACCGGTACAAAATGCAATCCCCATTTTCATCCTCTCTTAAATACACAGTAAAAATAACCTCACATAAAACCAGACTTGGTTAAATTGACGTCCCTGAGGTTTTTGGCAAACTTGCTCCCTCCCAAAGCATATGGTTGGGAGCCATCTGCTTCAAACTGCACCTGAAAGTAGAGTAGTACTCAGTTCACCCCAAATTAACAGTAGACCCAACGACTTTTCTTGTTCTTTTTGGTAAAGGTTTAGATTACATACATGGAAGTGTAATTTAATTGCATATTTAAGTATATTTTGACTAATACGATGAAGGAAACATGAGCTTAGGTTGTAAAGGCTTATGGGACAGTGCAACTTAAATAATTCCTGCTTGAGATACAGTCATATAGTATAATACTACTAGTATTCTTAAAATAAATACACTTTATGACTTAAATTAATTACATTTTATAGTCTGCATTAGAATTTTTTAATCCGTAGGGGGGGAAAAATGTATGCTATGCATGTGTTGCCTTCCTATCCCCACGTGACATGTGGAAGTGAGTAACAGCTGGTCAAATTGCATGTTATATTGGACAAATTTATATTGCTCCTATTTATGCTTTATACTTGTATCTATTTTAAGCTGTGTGAAAATGAATGATTTAAAAAAAAAAAAAAAACACCTTTTCTGGTCTCTGGTTTCAGGATTTTTTTATTTTTTATTTGAAGAAGATTATTTGCAACAAAAAGCACTTTCGGAAAGTAAAATCAGGGTATTCTTTCATAGATCTATAAACACTTATTTTTGTCTTTTTTTTTACTGGTTTTCAATCTAACTTGATTCTGCTGGAAATATAAAAGGTCAAGAAAATATTAGGTCTTCATCTTTTTTGCCAGACAAAACAATATGCTGTGTTTGTGTTCACATTTACTGATAGATAATACATGTTCATGTACATTTAGAGCTGGGTTCAGTCCACTTTATGTAAGCTCGAACTGTTACGTGAAATAATATGATTGTAATTCATCCTTTTATGGCCATCGCTATAATCCCCTTTGAGTGTGTTTTAAGGAGGAATTGATCCAACCATATACTGTAGATATTTTAAACAAGTGCTATGATGTATCCAGCTCTTCAGTTCTATATTTATGTCCATCTGCAGAAAATTCCAGCTGATTAGATGTTCAGTTGACATAGATGCTCATCAAAACTGTCATTAGTGACAAATGGAAATAGCCCCGCTGAGTGTCCACTGATATTGAATAGAGACGCATTGCTGCAGGTTGAATTGACACTCTCATCACCTTTACAGATGACTTGCTTCATGACATCAAGGTCAACAGGTTTGCGTCCATTAACCAGGATGCACAGTGGCCTTTGAAAGATAAATGGTTTGTTTCTGAAATTATGATGACTGAAATGTTCAGCTCAACTAAATGGATATATAGAGGTAAGTGAATATTGAATTTCAGCCCATTGTATTTTATCTACTACTACTTCTGCCAGATTAACATCAATAGCAAATAAATTAGATGAAGCTCACATTTTTAAAACATTTAATGGGACACTAACACAATCAATTCAGATATAGAAGATGATCAGACATGAGGGCTGATAAGAGTATAAAACTCATATATGAGGTCAGAAATAAAATATATTAAAATGCGTACAAATTGTGAATTAATTATTACACAGGGGAAGTAGTTCTTATCAAAATCACTTAATAAATTACTAAGACGAACCAGATTTTAATGGCACAATTAGTTCAATTGTTAATGTTACTTTGTCAGAAAACTTAGAAAAATTAGTCTTCACATACAATGACACATTTGATTATTACAATTATCATCATTTCAAGGCAACAAGCAACACAATCCTACTAGAATAAACAAAAAAAGATTGTTTCCATGACCTTAATATTGAAGTGCTTTTATTACCTCCGCCAAGGAGGTTATGTTTTTGTCAGCATTTGTTTGTTTGTTTGTCTTTTGGTTTGACTTTGTGCAACATAACTCAAAAAGTTATGGACAGATTTTGATGAAATTTTCCGGATTTGTTGGCAATGGCACAAGGAAGAAATGATTAACTTTTGGGGGTGATCCAGAAGAAATCCTGGATTCTGGATC
>JAPSES010000001.1:14830122-14855138 GCA_029822895.1 Maxillicosta whitleyi
ACAACTATATTATGTGGATTGAACAGATTGGTGTCAATATTGTGTGTGTGATTTTTCATGTAAGATTTAGATGAAAAATAAAAAAAAGATTTAGACAAAAAGATGTTAATATAATGTAAGGAGTAACGGCATCAATTTCCAAAATGTAAGGAGTAGAAAGTACAGATAACTGCCACAAAATGTAGTGACGTAAAAGTATGCATTATTATTTTTCTTAAGTAAAATACAAATACAAAAAAAAACTACTTAAGTACAGTAACAAAGTAAAAATACTTTGTTACATTCCACCACTCCCAAGCTGTGGCTCAGACACTTTGGAATACCGTGCCACTGCATCTGAACTCGACTGAGTCTTTTACAAAACAGCTGAAGACCGTCTTGTTTAGACAGGCTTTTAATTAAGGGTTTTATGAACAATGAATGAATGAATTTTTATTATTGTATCCTGCATAAAAATATGCCCAGCCCTTACATGAGCTCATAAGACACCAATAATATAAAGCAAAGCCCATATGCTAAACAATAGACACAATAGATCTAAACAAGACCCATTTAAACAAACACATCTGCTTTTCCCAGGCTTTACAAACAAATAATGCACATTTATATTCATTTGAACTAAACAACCATGTCATCCTGTTATCATCAGTGCTCTAGAACATATCAAGGTTTCGGATAAACATCTCATTAAACAAACAGTCTCAGGTCGTCATACTATAGAGGATAATACAAAAGAAAATGTCATTCATTTTCCACTTTCCCCAAATCACAGAGTCCCCAAAATCTGTTTTCTTCTGGGATTTGGGTAAATCTCCCAGTTCCCAAGGACAAGAGAAGGATTCCTGTAAACAACAGAGCATTTAGGGACCTTTGGTTCCAGGTCAAGTTTACGCTGACATAAAACTTTGTTTTATATGTGTTTTTCAGTTGAATCTATGTCCGCAGCTTCAGTTTATCCAGGATCCCATTTATCCATATTTCTTCAAAAGCAGACATTACGTTAGCTCTGATCTTATTAATACTACATGAACAATTGGTTTTATATGTTTATGCCTACTTATGTATGTTTTTATTGCTTATGTATTTTACTTCTGATTTTATTGTAAAGCACTTTGTGACATCTTTCTGCAATATTAGTATCATTATTATTACATAAAGAAACTCTATTACATAATACATATATACATAGATAAACTCTATTTCTTGTGCTCATACAAGATGCCTACATTTGAATGAAATTATTCAAAAAGTGGCAATTATTTGACATTACTGCAAATCATAAGGAAAACAAATGAGTATAAACTGATCCTGTGAATTAATTTCATGGATTAAACAAAGGTGATACACAGGAGCAATAAAATATACGCTCGTATCAATACTGTTTATGCCAGAAACAATGGATGGTTTGTAAAACTCTGTGGCTCTAAACACAGGCTTCATCAGCGGTCACAGCGGCAGATTTATGAATTAAGCATGGCAAGGTTAGCGACCCTCATTTCCATGACTACTGTTCCTACTGGCAGCGGTTGCCCTCATTGGGTGGTGAGGGTGGGAGTGTGTGCGTGTTTGGCGACATAGTCATTCATCTCACTGGCACCTGTCAGCACCTGGCTGACCTACACCCATACAAACGTTTTAATGAGTGAATCCATAATATGGTCAACCTCTGCAAGGGCTGTTCAATACCAGTCCCTGATTGGACAACAGTCATGTGACCTGTGGTAATTACCAGGCTATGGCCATTGTCAAAGAGGCCCTCGTTGACAAATGCGTCAAATAAAGTTTATTTTCTAGACGTCTACATACATAAACCTACTTTATCTTCATTATTACATAGTTATTACCTTGATTTTGTTGCAATAAAATGTAATTGTGTGCTTTTCTTGCCTTGAAGATAGTCTATATAATATAATAATATAACAAAGATGAAGGAAAAACTGCTTTGGTTAAATTATTGTGGTTTGGTGTAAATATTCATAAACACTATGAGGGTTTTTTTTTTCCTCTTTTTGGATATTTTCTATATTGAACCAAGCCTTTATATCTTTTTTTCTAAATCTAAACATTAAAAATTGAATGGTGTGTGCTGATATAGTGAACAACTTATACTTACATTCAGGAGCAACATTTTCGCAACTTTGTAATCGTGCTAATGAACAAGTTAACTGATTCTGAGAACACCACAAGTGATCCAAACAGTAGGTTATAACACAGCACATTAGCATTCAATTTATCTGCAGAATATTATTTCCAGGGTTAAAATGAGAGTAACTTTGTTCATTTCACAGGCTACAACATCCTTTTGTGTAAAAAAAAAAAAAGAAAAAAGAAAGTACAGCACACAGTAGTGTAACACACTGCAGTTGTGCTGTAAAACATGTCTGTATGTGCAGGAATCAGTGACTGTAAAATGCTGGTGTCAGAGGACTAGCACTGAGTCACATTTCTACCGTGTTTTTTTTTTTTTTTTTTTTTTTTGTTTTGTCACAAATATTCCCACGTGTACCTGTTTTGTTCCTATCATGATGAAATCTGCAAGAGGTGAGGAAATTCAGTCAACTATTTGAGCCTAGTCAAAAAGGTTCTGGGGGACTGTGAAACATGCTGCTGCTTTGAGCTTTGGGCTGAAGTCATTTCAGAATTGTAATTTTCCTCTTTTCTCTGCAAGCAGGTTACCTATAACCACTCTGTCAGCTTTCTGAAAAATCCTCGGCAGGGGATTGCCAGCTATAAAGTGTGCATTAAACAGATCTATCATGGAGCCAGATCATTGGCTGGGACTGGCACTGGTGTCCAATAATAGAGTCTGCTTTCTCCAATTTCAAATGGCAGACAGGGAGATGGGGACAATAAACACACTTTACTTCTGCACATGCTCTTTCTCTCCGTCTGTCTGCAACCACTTTCTCTATTACAGTCAACCATCAGATCTATCTCTTTCACACCGGACACTGAAGGTTTTTTCATTTAGCCTAGCTATGATTACGTCTCTGTTTGCTATTGTCATAAGATGGGAAAAAATCGTCAGAACTGTTCTTTTATTGTGTCACTGCACTCACTCTAACCCCACAACTGGGACTGATTTGCGTATGAATGTGTTTTTCTGTTTTAATTTTGTACCTAGAGAACATGAAATGGATCTGTGGTGCATTTAGGTGTGCTTCTTGAACCCAATGATGGATTTGCAGCAGGGAGGACAAAAGAAAAGGATTTTTCCTTTCAAGTGATAGAAAGGAGGCTGTTAGAGACAGGTTGCTCAGAGAGCTGTGGGATTATTCCAGTGTTTCATGTTAAACGTTATCATGAGCAGACAGACTGATGTGGGCTAAAACCAGAAATGCATCACAACACCTCACCAAGGTCAAGCACTTTCTCTCCGTCTCTTTGCCTCTGTCTCTGTCTGTCTCCTCCAGTCGTGAGGAGATTTGTTCAGGAAAAAGTGAGATGAAATGTCAAGAGCAGAGTGATTGCCTGGGAAAGGGAGATCCTAATTAACTCTCTCTAGTGGAGATCTCCCTATACCTCTCTCAAACCGTGTACGGCCGTATGAATCTTTCATCTCATCCTCCTTGCCTCGTCTCTGAGGACACGGCTCCGCTTGCAAAGCCAACTGAGGAACAGAGGGATACAACAAATGCAAAGGTCAAAAAATAAACAGTCCTTCTAAGAATGACACACTGTCTCCTGGGGCCGGAGGCGAGGCCAACCCTTCCAGGACTAAACCCTAAAGCACAAGAAGTTCCACAGCAGAAGTGATATCAACTAATGGTCTGTCACTGAAAAAAACAATATCGAACTAAGGGTGGCTTCCATGGTCAGTGCTGTCTGTTTGTGTCCTTATTTTCTATGTAATTAGTAACAGACTTTGGTAAAGGAGTCCAACTGGATTTGTTCTGTACGATATTGGTCACTTGTTTGAAATCGCAGTATGTACTTAAAGTGATACATAAGGTAGTAAATTCAAAATCTAAAGTAAATTCAATCAGATAATTTTCAACAGTTGAACCAAATTTGGCGACGACAGTGCACTAAATACGCGGATCAGAGCTTCACACGTTTGTTTTGATCGAGCACCTCACGGAAATTGCCGAGTATTCTTCATGACCTACTTCCCCAAGGTGGCGGAACATGTGAGCTCGCAGATCGCCAGTTCCATGGACTTTTCTGAAGCTGTAAGTAGTTTTCAGTGATTCCTTTATGATATCTATAGCACAGAACGAAAGGCAATACAATCATGGATGGATGATCCGCTGTTGTTTCGGCCGGTCCAAAGTTGACTGACCTGTGTTTTCCGAAGTTTCTGGGTCATACTCAGCACTCTCAGGTGGAAAAAAAGCGTCAGAAATGTAAACATTGCGATTTTGAGGGGTTGGAGGGCGAAGGATGATGTCAAACCATTAGTGACGAACTCTAGGTGGAAAATGGAGCCCCGCGGCTGTGGTTTATAAGCACTTTACCGAGACAGGTTTCATTTGGAATTTACTACCTTATGTATCACTTTAACTATTTTATACATTTATTTTATATGTTTATAGTGTCGTAGTACTTGAGATCGGTCTTGGACTCAAGGTCGCTTTTTTAACATCTTGGTCTCGTTTCGGTCTTGGGTGCAATTTTACTTGGTCTTGTCGCAATCTCAGATTGTGCAGACTTTAAGGTTTTAAGTTGAGATCGGTCAAGACCACCCCGTTAAGTTATTTGCTCACGCCACTGATTAGAGTGGAAAGGAAGCTATTTCAAAGCAACCAGTTATAGGTTGCTTGATGTATTTCCCACAGTTCCCCCGCAAAGACTAAACATGCAGACACACCACATGAGGTCACAACCCCCCCCCCCCCCCCTTTCATCACGCATGCAGTGAGAGTGAATGCAGACCAGGAGAAGGTGTTTACAAGTCTGGTAGCAGTGAAGTATGTAAACTCATTAGAAATAAAGTTTGGTTTCCTAAACCATGAAGAATACATCTATAAAATGACATGCAAATCCAAAGTGAACCAAAAACTGAGACAAAAAATAGGGCATATATATTCATGGGTTTGTTTTGGATGCTGAAGACGTTTCAGTGTTGTGTTGTGGCATTTTATTCAGGCTTGGTCTGTTACCATCATTTTAATACTCAAATTTTGTGAAAGAAACAGCTGCTGTTCTGTTGATGGATGCTGGATTTTGGACAGAAAAAGAAACTAAGAATTGAGGTTTCCTGCATTGTGGTGTTTGTGCAGGGAATGTTTGTCACATTACTGTAAATCAGTCTTAAAATTGCGAATTCTTACTTTGTTCATTCTTCTAATAAGTTTTCATTGTACGTTCTGGGCTTGTCTCAAGTCTTGGTCTGGAAACCCTCTGGTCTCAGAAATGTCACAGTCTTGGTTGGTGTGGACTACAACACTAGCTATTTATACAAATCTTATGTTAAAAGGTCTCATCTTGTAGTTTATTTAATATAAGATAAGTGTTTAAATGTATTCATAAGCCTGTACATCCACAGGGACCCTGGACTAGATTGTGGACAAACTATTAAACTGCCTTAAACATGTATAAATTATACACTTGGGCCTAGACAGCTTATTTTAAAATTGATTTATTTATTATATCATGTTACTTTAATAAACAGTGGAATGAATCTTTGTGCAAAAACTGATATTAGTGGTGGATTCCAAAAACAGAACTGTTAATCCAGTTTTCTCAACTAGATAAATGATTTCAGAGCGGTACCTAAAATTAGCATATCTTAAGTCGCTAAAGTACACAACTACTATGTTTTAGTGTGATGAGCTTATCTGCATTGCTCATACTCATGCTCATAACCACGACCCAATAAAAAAATAAAATAAAAATAAGAGCATTTACCAATAATGGCACTTCCATGTTATGATAAACATACAGTTAAGATTCTCAATTAAAACAAGTAAACTTCCAAGTAAACATCATTAGTGGGGAAAAAAAAGAAAGGAACCAGAAACTTTCCAGTTAAACAGACATCTCCTCAGGAAAAAAAATGAGTGGAGCAAATTGAAGCTTCTTTTAATTTCAGAGATTCTGTGGATTTGTGTGTAAAAAAAAAAAAAAAAAAAAACACTGAGAACTAGGAGGTTTTGCATCTGTTGGAGGCCTACAGAGTTGGCCTCTCCAGGGGCTGATCATAGGCAGCCTCCTGCAGAGCGCACTGATCAAAGGGAACCAATTATATCTGTTACAGGAGCGACACCTTTCTGTAAGTACACTGTAGATACTGACTGCTCTATAACAGATTTTTTTTTTTTTTCATTCTCTAGTCTTGTACAATTTGCTATATGCCACAAAGATGTACTCTATTCTTATTTGCATTTGTGTCAATCAATTAATCAGCAATCAAATTTTATTTATATAACGCCAGATCTTTTTTTTTTTTTTTTTTTTTTTTTTAAATCACACAACACTTTATATATAGAGATAGTCAAAAGCAGATTATCAAGCCAATTTACAGAACCCAACAAAATCCTCCAGGAGCAAACACTTCATCACAAATTAGTTCCTTTATCTTTTCATTTTAAGTGATCTTGCTATATAATTCATTTAGAAACATGCAAAATCTAGATCACATATTATTATTATTATTATTATTATTTAGTCTAAACAGAGCCCTGATTTCATGTATGCTGCAGAATTATGACTAAATCAACCATGCATTAAATTGATGGAGCCCTTTGCCGCTCACAGCATATTGAAGAACGTTGTATCGATAAAGGTCAAGCGCTTCAGTGGAATGTACTGAGGTGCCAACAAGTTATCCATCAAACAAGACATGGATGTGGCATGCATGTGAAGGCAGGTTAGCCATAACCTCATCAGGGATCAGAGTTGATGGACGGGAACCACAGAAATACCGGTAAATCCATCTGCATTCTTCCTGTTATCTGTTTTATTAATTATATGATTCTAGGTGTACACATCATTATTATCTTGCAGACAATGCATTGAAAAAAGCTTTAGAATTCTTCTGGGTATGATATATTATTGATTCGCACACGGTTCAATGCACTGGCAACAAGTTAATACAGACCTTTTTTAAAAAAAAAAATCCTGCAGAGATGAATCGTGATTAATGGAGACATTTTGCTTTGCTCATGTTTTATACACATTAAGACCAAATAAACAGTAAACCCCAGTAAATGCTTGCCCAGCTTCTGGTCTGAGGTAGCACTTGATTGAATGAGATACAGTCTGGAAAGAGCAGAGTCTTCTACTGATGTTTATCGAGGAGGATATTGAAAAGGGAATGGGTTCTGTATTATTTGATTTTCTGACTGAGCCAGATTTTTACCCTCTTGGTAAAATTGCATTTCCTGGAAGTGTGCATACTTTATCAGAATCTTGCCTTTCAATTTGTGTCAATGTCCATTTTCGAGGTGAGCAATACACATGCATTCGCAAATAAATGAAATAAAAAGTCCAAATTACATCTTAACATATTTAAAACCAATGTGTTCATGGTTGTTTTACAAATTCATACAGAGAGGCGGCGCGGGGTGATATATAACGCGGTGTATATTATTCAAATAGCACTGCTGTTTGCTGAAAGCATCCTAATATGATATAGTGTTTGTTTACTGCCTGCTTATACTGTATATGTCTTCCACCGTCAAACTGCTTGTCTTCAGGAATTGCATCTTAAATTTAAATGCAAACATATTTTACCTGCTCTGATGCTTTCCTTACAAACACACAGGTTAGGAGCAGTGTTTTCACATAATGATTGCGCTTACATTGCGTTGATTATTGAATGACAGGAGCTATATCCTGATAACAGGGCTTCCACAGCTGATTTTAATGCAACACTTATGTGGAACAGTCCCTCTTTTTTTACTGTTGACATTTTTTAGAGGATTTTGTGAGCTTCAATCATCCTCTGCTACATCCATCCAAAGCAGTGTTTTTTTTGTTTTGTTTTTTTTTAGGTTTAACACCACTAAAGTATAACAAAAAGACAACTTATAACAAGTAAAACAGAATAAAATATGACTTGAGTTACTTTGGTCGACTTTGTTTACCATTTTGCACACTCTATGCCTTAGATTAAGAAGTGAATATACTAAAATGTCAAAAAATGCAAACATCTTTTTTTTTTTTTTTTTTACTATTTGGAAACACACCACAGAGTGCTTTTATGTTTGAGAAAACATACACTGCTTTAATGCTCAAGAAGAAAGCAAGAATCTGGGCCAGTTTTTTTTTTTTTTTTTTTTTCCTGTGGTTATCCTTTAATTTGGGGGGTTTGGGGGTTTCCAGCTCTCCCTTCTTGTGTTTTTCATTTTTCTGAGTAAGATAACTTCTGCAATTGGGACTAACTGCAGACATAGATGTGTTTGCATTATGCCTCAATCAAATGAAAAGACTAGTTTAGATTCATTTCTCTGTGTATTTCCATTGGTAAATTAAAAGAGCTGGACATCTGAGAATGTCACCAATTAAAATCCACAGATGAGCTGGACAAATGTGGGTGTAAGGAAGAGCAAATTCTAAGATTTACTGTGACTGAAGTTCCCAGGATCAAGGATGTGCTACCATAGTGATGCACCATTTTCTCCCGCATTTTTGCTTTGCTTTACAATTCATGCTTTTCAAGAGCAAGATATTGTCTCTCATTCACTGTGATACTGATAAATAATTCCACAATAAATCAAAAAACTGTCAAATCCTGTACACGGTAGCATTAATCTCCTGGTGACATATCTTGATGCAGTATCTGAGTTTGAATGTTTCCTGATTTTAAAGCTCTATTTGCTTTTTTTCCCCCTTAAATATTCCACTTGATTTGTTTTCAAACAGTGGGATAATTTAGGTAGATAAGCTCATTTTCTATCAAGTTAACAGGTCTGCTCAGTAAATATCAGAGAGGTGCTTAGATAATCAACTAATTGATTAGTCAAATTAATAAGCACAGTCAACATCGTGATAAAAGCTGTAAGCACTGTTGTTATGGTTATTTTCACTGCTGGATACAGCTCTAAATGAAAAGAAAATAGTTTTAATGCTGAAATTACAACATTTCTTCTAAGGGTAAGTTTGATTACGAGGCTTATGAAGGTGTAGAGTTATTATTGGATAGTATTTTCTTTGCTAAACAAACTTGTAATTTGTGGTTTAACTAAGGCCATTTTCCATTTATAAAGATAGCTAAGCTAACATGAAATTCTATAATGTAAACTATTGACACGTGTAAAGATTGAAACTTTCAAACTGTCAAAATAAGCATCTTTGAGTTTCTGTTTAACGAAAATGTGGTGAGGCAATAATAGAGACGTGTGTAAAACAATGAGCTTCATACTTTACATATTTAACCTATGTAATGTATGTCTGAAGGCTGCTGCTTCAGTAGGGCCAAGTGGTTACAAGGTGTGACTTTTTTGTGGACATTGGTTTGTGACGCAAATAAATCACTCTTTTGAACACATACTGTTTTTAGAAGGAAAAAAGTTTTATTTTAGTGACCCCCGCAAACTTGGGAAAACTACTTTCATTTCGACCAAATCCGGACCAGAAGTGGGCTCACAGGACACTGTCGAGGGTAAGTCAGTGTGGATGTACTGCACTGATGATGGGGATGAAATACAGATTCATGTCAAAACTCCCAAACTATCCCTTTAAGAAAAAAAAAAAGGTAGAAACAATTAGAAACGGAAAACATGAAAATCTTGAAAAAGGCTGTGGTTCCAATAATTATATGTCATACTAGGGCTGGGCGGTAAACCGTTTGAACCGGTATACCGCTAATTTTTACTTTTATGATATGAATTTGTCATTTACCGCCATACCGCGTGTGCGCATTGTGTCGGCAACACGGAGCGGCAGAACGTTGCACAGTGGTAGATTGAGCGGGGGCTGTTTTGCGGTGTTACACCAAACAAGCCAACTCTGCAGGAGAGCGTGGTAGTGGTAGGACAGCGAGTTGGGCGGCATGGACGGAGAAAATGACACAGATACAGAACTCATTCCGAAAAGGGGAGCCGTGTCTGATGTTTGGAAATACTTCGGTTTTAAAAAATCTGACGTGGATCAAACACGCATCATCTGTAAGTCTTGTCGAGCTAATGTTTTAGCCACAGGAGATTAATTGGGGTAAACATCTTCACAAAAAAAAAAAAAAAGTCAAATACCGTGATAATTTTTAAAAATACCGTGATATTAATTTTTGGTCATACCGCCCAGCTCTACCTCATGCCATTAACTCTTTTATCTGTTGGGACAGAATTTAGTTCAAAAAAACATGGAATTGTTCTGTGGTAAGTGTCTGTGAAAATAACTATTACTAAAAAGACAGTAACTACTCTTAATGACACCTCCAGCAATGCAGTCACAGTTATAATAGATACCACACTGCGTCTCCCTCAGTCTGAGCTGCCCTTTATAAAAGAGCATGCATAACTGTGTGCTGCTAGGAGGTTAAACAGAAACATGAGGCTTAATAAAAGAAAACGCGCCTACAAAATGGGAGATTATACTTTGTGTTTGTTTGATATGATTGAAATTCAGGCTGTAGTCGTCAACCACTGTTCCCATCCCGATGTAATTCTGAATATTCTTTGTAAATGCACCACTTTCCCCAAACTCATTATTTAATGTGTTAAGATGCCAGATGCTCACTACACATTTCTTTAGTCCACTATAACTCTTTGCTCAGAGTACACTGTACATTCCTTCTTGTCATTAATAAATATTTAGTTGAAATTTTCTGATGTCAACCTTATTTTTTTTCAATTATTTTTAGATTACAATCCTATTAACCTCAAACAAATCCCACTACACAATGATTGAGTGTTCTAATTGTGAATACAACAATCACAAGTGACCCTGAGAGACACACAAAAACATCTCCCCAGTGGACATCTGTCCTACCCACTGGCTCTTTACTTTCCTTTACAAGAAAGGAGATCTGATATTAATGAGTCCTGTGTATCCAGGATGCTTCAGGCCAACATTGACTTTTAGCTGTTTACTTGACCGTGTTCCCCTGTAAAGCTGTCAAACTAGACAACACTTTATGATTTCATTAAATGTTAACACTGGACTGCTGATGAACTAGATCTTGATCTCATTGTGTTACAAGGCAAATTAGGAAGTTGGATGCAAAGACAGGAAATGCAAATGTGGCAGTTTGTACAGCAGGGACAAAAAGTGAAGGGATCAGGGCTATAGAATCACTCGGTTTAGCGTTCCAAGTAGCAGGTGGCATTGTTTATTGTCTAAGATCCACAGTAACTAACTCAAAGCAAGTAAATACAGTCATGTCAAAAGTTCCCCATATTTTGATGCTACTGAAATAAACTGTCAGTGAAATGGAGTGTAACATCTACCCTCACAGTTAATGTTTCATTGCTTGTTAGATTCTGTGGGACATTTGGTTTTATTAAAATAAATATGATGTCTCTAAATATAGGGCACATATGCATCTTACATCTTATATAAAAACATTTACAAGTATTTAAACATGCCTTAGAAAGAGAACCTTCCTTAGGTATCATGTATAGACTGATACCAATCTATACACTGGTTTATGTAGTGCAAAATAAATACACCTTCTCCTTAAAGGTTCTTTGGCTCTCTTCCACTTGTTCTACAGAGACAACACTGCACAGAATCCATCAGATGCTGGTGGATTCGAAATGGAGTCAGCCAATGTCAACAAATGATTACATGGTCATGAGACAAACACTCTGTAACAGAAACTCCATGTGATGCCTTGAGCATTCGTAATGGTGAAATGTTAAATTATTACTATTGAAAGTACTACTACTTAACAAGATTTCCAACTTTTACTTTGGTTGTGTTGTTTTTGCTTTCACAGTAACTGTAGATTATGGGATTGAACCAAATGACATGGATGGTTTAAGGTCTTATTTTCAGTACATATACATTACATAATACTCATGATGATTTCTTTTGACTTTTCCCCTTTCGGGGTCGCCACAGCGAATCACCTTCGCATCTTGGTTTGGCAAAGGTTTTTAGGTCAGATGCCCTTCCTGACACAGTTTGGGACTGGCACAAGGAGGCTTGAGCCCCCTTGTGGCCACATTGGGATGTATAGCGTAAAGAACCTTTCCCAAGGCATCACCTGGGTCTCGAACCGGCCATCTTCCACTTCAAAGTCAGTGGTGTTAACCACTGAGCTACATACATTACATAATATTACAATTTAATAATTATACATACAACACAGCAATATTTTGCGCACTTTTTCATGTATAGTTCTTTTACTTATCATATTGATAATATTTGTTTAGTACATATTTACATTTACATATTGTAAGTGCTGTTCTAATTTTGTGTGTGTTGTATTGATCATTTCTTTACTGCTACTTTTTATTATACTTACACAGAGCAACTGTAACACACAACAGTTTCCCCTGGCATTAATAAAGTATTCTGATTGTAAAATATTACATGGCAAAGGAAACATGGTGGTTTACCCCAGTGGTCAAACCCTGTACTGCAACCATAAAATCATCTGCTGCTAAAACTGTTTTCCTTCACATACCACTGTTATGAAGGAGACATCTGTAAAAATACTCAACCTACTTCCAAATATTTGCTCCTTGTATTATGTTTCCAATGATGAAGGATTTGCAAAATACTTTCCAGCCACCAGTATTAATATTCAGTGAGTCACTTTTTTACAGCTTTTCCACTGACAGTGTCAGCTCAACTCGCCCTGATTCTGCATAGCTTTTTGCATTTCTGTGATATGATACCCAGTTACCTTAGGTGAAGTTCCAAGTGAAGTAATGTGATACTAACATGTGACATGAAACCGTGCAGATCACTGACTGGTTGATCCAGAAACATCACTGTGTTGTTATCGCTTTACATCAGGCATTTTTTGAATAGATAAATCTATCTCTGAAAATGTCAGAACAAATTTTCAAGAAGGCTCAATCTTGGTAAATCAACCCAAAGTCCAAAATGATTAATTTAATAGAATTCCTTCTGGAGCTGGATTTAATACTACAAATACTAAGAAAAGAAAAAAAAAAATCACTTCTACAGTTGGCTTTGAAACCTCAGTAAAGAAACATCATTCTCACTATGCTCAGACAGCATGGTATTGAAAGCATATTTTTTTGGTTGATCTGTTCGCAGCCAAACCCGCTGGCCTCTTTTGATGTCCCCCTGACACTATCTCCTATGCCACAGTCAGACAAACAGACTACATGACTAGGAAATCAACCAGGAGCTATTTTCCCCTATGATAACATCCCTATTTTGCTTTGTTAGCCATCAGATTCAGCAGATTTGAAGTCTGAACAATTATATTCTCACCTGGAAAATCTTAAAATTATGCTTCAAGGCCAAAAAACCTACTTTGAAAATGCCAAATTGCAGTAGAAACACAGTGTACTGGTGCCCACACCGTGCAAAAATGAATCAAATTATGGTGAGTTGAGCTGATACCATTAGTGGAAAAAATGGATTAGATCCGTCCCTGCTGGAACCTTTCTACACAAATGTTAAACCTACTACAGGTAAACATTTACTAACCTTTGCAATCTGTGATGTTCATACCAAATGCTAAGAAACACTAATGAGAGCCCTGCAAATTGGTGAGTAAAGCAGTATCTCATCAGTCACTGCTGATTAGGATACTGTTTGCAATTCATTCTTAATTATTGAATGTCACTTCCTGTGGGGAGACGATTTCCTGCTGTATCAGAGTCTACACTTGAATTTAACCTGCGTAAACAGGGTAAATCAATGGCATCTCAGTCGGAGGTATTGGAATTCTTTTCTCTGTTACTCCCCAAACTTGTGATTAAATAAAATGTGTGTTTCATGCATACAAATTCCTTCTTGATCTGTATTAAATGCTACAAATACTGAAAAAAATCGATTCTACAATTGGTTTTGAGACCACAGTAAAGACACAGCATTTGCCCATGCTCAGACAGCAAGTTATTGAGAACATGTTTTTCTGGTTGATCTGTTCATAGCCAATCCCTCTGGCCTCCTTTGATGTCCCTTTGACACTATCTGCTATGCTGCAGTCAGACAAGCAGACTACATGACTAGCAAATCAACCAGGAGAGACTATTTTTTTTCCTGCGATAACATCTCTGTGCTGCTTTGCTAGCCACTGCATTCAGCAGACGCTATTCAACACTCCATCCTATTCATTCACAAACCACAGAGGATAAGAGACAGACTGTGTGCGACACATGCATATGAATGGAGCTAAATATGAGACATTTGATTGTCTGTTGAACATGTAGTTAGTGGGTTTGTTGAACATGCATTGCATTAAGACAGGCTGAATATGTATAAGCTTTTGTTAAGATTATTTCTTAGACTGGGAATTTGTCATTTGTTTGTTAGCTGACTCAATTTCTAAGCTAATGATATTAGCATAGATAGATAGATAGATAGATAGATAGATAGATAGATAGATAGATAGATAGATAGATAGATAGATAGATAGATAGGAATTATGCATAGGTCTTTCAGAGTGCAATTATAAATATTTCATGAATGTAGGTAATGGAGTTAATTGTTTCCAATAACAAAAGAAAGATCAACAAAAACATACAAATACAATCTTGCAAAATTAGCCTTAATATTGAAATGCAGAAATGAGTCCATCCCCCGATACATTATTCTGAAAGAGATAAATGGGAATTATTTAGTGTTTGTATTCAACTTTTGCTCACAAGTAGCAAAGATGGTCTGCAGGTCCAAAGCAGATGACAGAGGCCTTTGGTATCACAAACTGAAACTAAATCAACTGATAACACGGTGCATGCTTCCAAACACTGGCTGAAACATTTGAGGTGAAAGTGCGGTCTCTTCTTTCCTGGTGAATTATAAACTGAGGGAAGTGTTGTTGCTTGGTCTGGACAGTGCTGACAACACAGCTTGGATTTACAACTTGGAGATCCAAATTCTGAGAGCGAAAGAAAATATTTGAGTTTTGGAAAAGGATGGCTTCAAACAGGATTTCAGTAATCGTAGAGCAACAGCAGGATCCACACCCAGAGTCTGCCACAGGCATGTCTTAACCATGGCCAGACATTCACAAAAAAAAAAAAAAAAAAAAAAAATTGATTGTGGATGATACAGATTTGTTTTTCATTTGGGCTCCATGACCCTGTCTTTCCCCTCTCTGCAGACCCTCTCTTTCAAACACATGTAAACTGTCTATCTCATCTCTAACCAACACTCATCCTTTTGTATACCCGCATGTTTATTCATGACATGACTCTCACTGTGGCACATCAAGAGGTTGCTGGAGGAAGAGTGGCAGGGTGCTGTGAATTTCCACGCTGACAACATGTCAAAGCCAGACATACACAAAGGAATAAAAAATGCCCAAATTCAATTGCTGTACAACACTTGGGATCGTGATATAAAATGAGCACTCAAGGCATTATACTTGATATGTGCAGCGGTGGTACATACAAATCACCTCATCCAGGTGACGTCGGGAGCACTGCACATTTCAGAGATGCACTGCTCTCTATAGCTGATTCACTGAGACAAGTCAACATGAAAAAAATAAGGTAGATCAAAGACGCGTAGAGAAACATTGTCACATCCTGTAGACAAATATGGAGAACCTGGGACTCCACAGCCTGTGGCAGTGCAAGCTATCTGTGGCTTAAAGCTATGAATCGTCACCTTAATTTTCCAAAGGAGGGCAAAGCAGGAGACAGAGAAACAGAGAGGAAAGACATGTGATGCACAGTGTCTGTTTCCACCTCCTGCCTTTGTGGTGGTCCTATGCTTGAACATGAATAGGTGGGAAATAGCTCTTCTTCTCCAAGACTAATGGGGCCTAAGGTTAGGTATACTGAATAAGTAATATAGGGAAAGTAACACCACTGTGGCTTGGGAGTGTCTTATAAGCTTCCATACATAATTCAGCCCAAAAAAGGGAAAAGAGGCTCTTTTTTCCAGCAGAAGGTGCTGTCAGGTTGTTGAATATTTTTTCTCTTCAGCGAACTCCAACAATGGAAAAAAGGAGAACTCTATTTCCTAACAAAGGCAAAGTTGGATTGTAAATTTCAATCTCTAAAAGAAGAGGGCACTTGGGGATAAAAGATAAAGGATCTGTGTGTGTGTGTGTGTGTGTGTGTGTGTGTGCGCATGCATGTGTGAGTGCGTGTGTGTGTGTGTGTGTGTGTGAGTGAGTGGCGGGGGTGTTTTGGCTCCGAGGAGGACAGCCTGCTCTCTCAGTCTGATGTACTGCTACTGTATTGCTACTGAAGGATTTACAATAATGCCACAGCCAAGTCTCAAACTCCTGGGAAAAAAAGAGAAATTTATGGTTATTGCAGAATCTTATTATTATACTGACATAAACATATGCACGCATGCACAGTCACACATACATATGTGCACGTACACACAAGATGTTAGAATTACTGTGCTTTGAGGCCTATTTGAATTTAGAGCATGTCTAATCTGTGTATCACCCAAAATATGAACCAGCTCCTTCAATGCCTCGCAGAGCGGGCAGTTCTGCTGTGCACCAACGCACACATACTCTCACACACTATTGCAAACTTTCACCACACAGTCATGCACAAGAAGACATGGAAGAATATCTAACAAATGCCTGTGAGCTCCCTCAGAAATGATTGGTTGAAAATCCTTCTGTTAATGGACTATAGATCTTAAAAATATTTGTACTGAGGCGTCGGGGTAACAGTGCTTCTCTGTGAAGAGGCCAAAGAAAGCCAAGAAAAGGCTTCAAACATCATCATCATTCACAGCCCTACAGTTAATTGGATCTTAATCCTTCCATCACACATATATAATCCCCAGATCAAAATGCTTTTATAGGTTGAAGGCCTGGACTTCTGCACTGCAATAAAGTTAGTTGTGCAGTTAAGACCAGTGTCGTTGGCCTCTAAACTTTAAGGTCTAGCCCAGGTACGTATATTAAAGTACCAAAAATAAAGTGAGTAGTGTCTAGACATGACCCTGCAAGTCAAGACTACGGTCTATGGACAAAAGAGTGATATTAAATCTTCTCTATGTCCTAACCTTCATTGTAAACCTCCCTTTAGTCAACAGAGGAGAGTCTCCTCAGCTTTGTTGGATCTCCTTCTCCCTCATGACCTACCAGAGAAACACATCCTCCATCAAACTTTGAGTAGCCTATTTTTAACATAAAATGGGCTCAGTGTTGCTGGAGGGATTTAGTGTGAAATTTACGCTTCATGTCATTCACAGACCGTGAGCAGCCAGTCAGCAACTTTACAGCTGAGTAAATTCAGCACCTTGTTGGAACACACCAAATCGGAATTTGAATATAAGTGCACTGATACGGAATTTTCAGTAACAGGAGCAGGAGTACACACACACGCACACACATACACACACACATACATACAACATGGGCAGTGTAGCAGCGCCCTATGGGATGTGGAATTTGAAGATGGTAATTTTTGGAAAGCCGATGGTGTGGCATCAAGTTTGTGATCATCAGAGCTTTCAGAGCCACAAATCACGATCCTTGAAAATATCTGTCTTTTCCACTTCTCAAAGGGCAAACTCAGCAGCCAATCACTGTGCCTGTGGTATTTTGGCACAAACATCAGATCCAAATTCAGCGGCTCACACAAGCCACAGCAAGCGCCAAATGCTTAATTAACTAGATCAACTGATGTGAGTACCAGTAAAGAACTCAGAGATTCGGATGGTTTAATTTTAGCATCTCAATTTTTTTTTTTTTTTTTGACCAATAAGAACACATTCTAAAACTTTATGATGCAATTTAGATATACTGGTACTGATGAAAGTATACTGAGGAAGTTTGTAAGTAGATATTTAAATGGTGTCTTTGTTGTAACTTTTGTTTACACTATAAACACTATTTTTTTCCCTTGAAGATAAAGCCTTACTAAACACCTCAACTTAACACTTCCAAATTTTAACCATGTACTGAATTATAAAAATTTGATTCCCCCCCCCCCCCCCCCAGCTTAAACATACTAAAACATGATGTAAATCCTAGGACTGGGTGGCAAAATTTAGAAATATTAATAGTTAAATTATAGTTAGATTAAAGCAAATCTGTTTCTCTTTCCACCAAGATAACAAAGAACAAAAGATGTGGATATCTGATAATGTGACTGTCTTGTTTTAGTTAAAAAGGATCCATAGGGTAACGCCTGGCTCGTATTTGGAGACAGGTGTCTGGTCCAAATAGGAACAAGTCAGCGCCACAGCTTCAAAGGTAATAAGATGTCATGTAGAAAATGCTCTCTGTCTGTTTGAGTTTTCTTCTATAAGTTTGTGAAGTTGCTTGATATTGTGGATAAGGCTGAACTCCCAGTAAGACCCTGTAAAATCTTATATATGCCTGCACAAAAATGTCATTACCCTCCTCTCAGCAAAGGAAGCATTTTTTTTTATTTGATATACTTCCTTCACTGTAGCCTACGTAATCTATCTTTATTTTGCAGCTCTATGTAACTTTCTTTGTCTACATTTTTTTTATTGTTTCTATATGTTTTATTCATCTCTGTGTAGGAAGAATGAATGTACATTGTTGTACATAGTTATCAAAATTGATCGACACCCTCATCTGAATTGCCATTTGCTCAGAGTTGCTATGGTAACAACTTGTGTAACTTCCATAGTGGAACTTGTGACTACTGTGGAATATTAATTCAGTTTTGCAAGTCGTGCGCTATAGGGAGATGGCATTTGGTTGAGGATGTGTGGGTTAATGAACAAACATGGAACATAAATGGAAAAAAACAGCAGACATAGTCCTCGTGGAAATGACAGAACTGATGCTCAACATGCTGACGACTCGTGGAATTCACAGGGGTTTCAAATGTCTACCAGCACTGTGGAGGTTTGCGGTAACAGAAACCATGTATAGATTCTGTCTACCACTGTTTTTTCTTTCTATACACAAGCATGGAGATACAATGAGGCATTAAATGACAATAAAATCTCACTTCTTTCAGCTCAGTATGTCTGTGATCTATGGTCATGGCACAGTCGGAAGGACTTTTAATCTATGAATCTAATGTATTTTCCGATATAACATGTAGAGTCAGGAGTTTTGTATTTATCGTGTACAACAAAACTGATTTAGTACTTCATTTACAACATTTATGGTGCTTTTCCACTACATGGTACCGACTCTACTCGACTCTACTCGGTATGCTTTTCCACTTACATGGTACCGGCTCGTCTCAGCTTGACTCATTACTCCTACACGGCGCATTACTTCCGTGTCGTCTGCTCAGAGTTACCGAAAACTCGCTTGTTGCGTATTTTCTTGTCTAGATTTTTCCGTCCACCACTGAAGACTGAATATATGTGACCGTCTATGGTGTAGTTTTGTTCTGTCATCATGTGGTTTAATGTTTTGCTATTCACTGTCTTACTTCCGCGTCAGATTTTTATAAATCACGAGTCACAAAGAAAACGGTCTGACCAATCAGTGGTCTGCAGTGTCGTGATGTCACGTTTTGTATCCACTCCAGGATTTTGGAACCTCGGCTGAGGCGGTGCTAAAAAACTAGTATCAGGTCCCAGGTTCCAGGTCCTTTTTTGTAATGGAAAAGCAAAAGAGTTGAGTAGAGTAGAGCCGGTACCATGGAGTGGAAAAGCGCCATTAGATCCTGCAATATAAGCTTTCAAACATGTTTTACATTAACATGTGCAATTCCTGAATTTACATTTGATTTGCGCTTAGCCGTACATACAACTGGAGAAGATGGATAGACTTCTTAAATTATCTCATCATTGTTGCTCATCTTCATGACAGATCGAAACATCAGATATTATCTGCTGTATTTGTAGGGTTAAGTCTACCAGAAGCAATGGGGTTATCCAAGCATTTGCATTGGTTTGTTGTCATCTTTGCGTGGTCATGTCTTAGTAAAATAAAGGTGATGTGGACAGATTTTTATTTCATGTATTTTTTTTTAATGGAAGAAGAAAATATCTGTTTTGTAAAATATCCCATTTTAGTGTAAACAGGCCACTAATAATATGATATTTCTGAGTGTGTTTTCTGGTTGGTGACTGTATGAGGTGAATCAAAGCAGAGCTGACAGCTGATTACAATATGTCCACTTACAATGACCATTGTTCAGTGGATTGTGCTGTAGACAGACTCAGTTGTTCAGTATTTGCTCTTCTGTGACTGTCATAGACTAAAATCATTGAGTTTGTTATATCCTCTCCTAAAAGCACTTCAGCTACTCATCAAACGTGTGCCCAGCTTTAGTGGTTTTACTGATTCAAATGGAAAAAAATGGCATAAAAAGAAAAATGATATCAAGATAATTTCACATTTGGCCTGGTGATTCACAATGAATTGTAATCAGATTAATGAGCCCTTGAGTTGACTGGAGTGGGTCTGTGGGGAATGGGGGTTGGGAGACAACGCTGTGGGCTGTAAAGTCCAGGTTATTGTTAGGAATGTTATTGTTCCTCATGTCACATTGCTGTAGTCGTAAAAACAGTCCAAACCATTTTATTGGATTTTATATTATTGCCCCCACACACACCCCGCCTTTCTGTGCTGAACAAATCAAGAGTTTTATCTCTGTGCCAAAACAGTGGATTACTTTTGCAAAATTAAAAAAATAAAAAAGAAAGAAAATGATTAAAAAGAACTACTAAAAAGAGAGGAAAAAAAAGTCCCATTTTACACTAAATACCACATAGGCTGAACCAGGTCTCTGAGCTCAATTCCAACTCAAGGCCATTTGCTGCAGGCCAGTCCTATTCTCTCTCCACAAAGTTCCTCTTTTCACCAATCCAATAAAGACATAAAAATCCAAAGACAAACTTAATGACTCCTTTGATGGTTTTTTTGTGACATTAATTCATTAAGTAGCTCCGAAGTAAAAGCGTTGAAGGAGAAAACCTTTTGGCATCAATAAGTGAGTCACAAGGACTCGAGTTATGAATGTGTGGACAATATGCAGGGATGAATTAGTATAAAAAGTACATGTGTCACACTGACATTACCTTACGGCGTTGCTTCTTACATTCAAAAGCTTCCTCAGACCCTGTCTGACTAAGACGAATTAGAAAAGACCCGGTCATTGTCAGGTTAAAAGTCCCGGCCATCTTCCAAGTTTCCCACGTCCCTGAAGCAATGCTCTGTTGACCCTTTGACTGACAGGCCAGGGAATGAGGGGCAGTACCTGGGAGCCTCACAAGCCAGGGATTGGATAACAGCTCTCTGTGTGCATTCTAATAAGACACTGCCTTCCAGAGGAATTGGACTTACAGTAGTCCAAGGTTAATCTAGATGTCAACACCTGCTGAGTGTGCAGCTGATTGCTGTGGGGTGACATCCCCAATCTCCTCCATGGAAACTTAATGCGGCAGCTGATTCCAACCTCCTTCTAGGAGGAAGTGCAGAGGTTGGTATCTCACTGCTGTTCATGACAGTTCCTCCCGGCTTTTCGGCTGCTGACCTGCTTACTGGTTTGCTGCTTTGCTGTCTTTTCTAGCCACCAGCCACACCTCCAACCTCAATTATGATAGTTTTACTAGCAATTTTTTTTTTTTTTTTTTGGATGCTTTAAATTATTCAAGGACACTTTCTTACCACCCATTCTTACCAAATTAATTCATAATTCATTATTATATTGTATTATATATTATACCCCATGTGCCTATTTAGTATAAAAGGCATATGGGAATCATGGACATAAAATGGCATGTAGCAATAATAGTTGTCCAGCTAGTTTGAGGTTCTAGTCATGAAAATAAAATGTGTAAAGTAGTAATAAAATGCGCTGGACAACAGAGTATTTGATTAAATGAATTTTGTGTCCTGCTTAAGGATATAGTTTGTAATATTTCTGACTTGTATTTGTGGACAGAACTGTTTTAAACATGTCCCCTTTTCTCAACTCAGTGAACGAGAAACAGAGAATGGTAAGAGTGCAAATATGAGGACAAAAAATATGAAACACACAAAAAAAACATTATTCCCTGATTCTGTTGCAGTGGTTATATTATAAGAAACACACCCATAGTTTTGTGAAACTCTACGGGAATGTTCTAGAGGCAATATACATCTGAAAGAGGAGACCAGAGCTGCTTGGGTTTTATATTGTTCTGCCCACACATGCTGCACAATGCTGCTACTGGCTTTAAATACAAACACACTGGCCACAGTCCATGCCCCTGTGGAGGCTCCAACCACAGCAACACGGGAGGAAAATAGAAAATACAAGCAGGGGTGGGGTCTCTGCATTACATACACCACCAACATACGGATATAAGGTCAGGAGCGATAAGTGAAAGGGATATTATTGGATAAATTTTTATGCTTTTTGTGGAAAATGTTGCATATTTTGTCTTTTGCATATGAAAAAAATGTCATGTTTTGGTAGATAAAGTAAATAGTCCATCTGTTATTGCCCACCTGGTGTCAGTTACAGCTCATTAAACAAACAAACTACAATAAAATACCTCTACCAATAAAAGTCCCATGAAATACTTTCTGCTTTCTTTCTTGCAAGAAGAAGATCATTATACTCAAAAACACAAATATGTTGCAAATAATCAGTGTGAGTTTGATTTCGTGGTTTTAGTTTTATTGTCATACTACCACATTACGAGTGCAATTCTTTTAGATCACCTCTACTCATCCGCCGGTCACTTATAATAAGGTAATTAGTAAGAATAATTCAGAAAATAATATGCAGCATGCAACAGAGTTAAATGGATTTTTAATACTGTGCACATCGTTGCTTGTCAAGAGATGCGAAAACAGTCAAAGCGTCATCAAGAGGAATCATCCACTTGACCCCTTATCAATTACTTTGACCAAACGCTGTATTTTGGTGGCACCTGAAGCTACAAAATCTCATTTCACTTGTATTTGTCACCCTTCCCCCCCCAAAAAAGTGAAGTCACTTAACCCATAGAAACCTTACGGCTCTCACCCCCTCTTCTGCTGTCACACTCTCCTTATCTAATCCCCCCCGCACACTACCTCTTTTGCATTTTGTCAAAATTCATTTATTTATTTATTTTTTTCTTCAGATCAACCTAATTAGAAGGAAGGCTTGTGGTGAAAATACGTCTTTATTGCTGTCATCATCAATATCACACTCCTTATCTGGGTCACTGCGCACTGATTGGCTGCATGGCAAATGGAGTGGAAATTTTCCATTTTGTTCGGAGCCTTTTATGTTTCCAATGTACGCCCACTGGGGAAACTATGTGCATATTCAGGGGGGTAAACAGCTAACAGGTCTCCTTCTCCCACAAACACCTTGCTATAGAGGAAAAAATAAAGAGATGCAGAAATAGAAAATAGGCAAGATAAAGGTTAGCCTGTCTTCTGGGGACTGAAGACTCCATTCAATCACATTTGATAAGGAAGCCTTGGGGATTAGTCAAAGGCATTCTCTGTAGGTGGTGAAGAGGCAGCTCTAGGTTCAGGTACTTAAAAAAAAAACAAAAAAACAAAAACGGAGCAATGGTACCGGAGAAAAGATTACCATTTCTCTACTTATCACAAGGAAGAAACCATTTCTAATCAAAGACTGGTGAGCAGTTTTGCATTCAAGGTCAGTGCTTTTGATTCTGTTTGGACAAAAAAAAAAAAAACAGTGAAATGTGGATTATATAATAATCTTCTGTATAGCCTCTCTCTTTGTTTGTACAAGCCTTTTTCTCACAAATGAGCTCATCTTGACGCAAAGGAACAAATGCAGACAACCCTCAGCCTCCTGTTTCCTGTACCTGTGTTTTTCTACAAAGCCTTGACAGTTTTCAATGAAGTTCAGTACCGACGCAGACTGATACAGCTGAATACAGGCTGGGATTATTTTGACAAAATAAGCCACCACATCTCCAGTGTGGAAAATGAATCATTTCCTTGTAGTCACTTTGTGTTTTAAGACTTACAGTAGATGAGACTGGCTCATATTCTCAGGTTGGAATACTTGGAGGCGAATTCACTTCTAAAAGCAATTTAGAAATGACCCCTTTTCCGTGTATGTTTGTATTGCTACTCAAATGGCCCAGCTGTGTGGCAGCACTTGATTCTGACGAGCAATACCAGATCCCTATGAAGATATGTACTAGAAAAACACCGCATGCACCAAATGGAATCTCAGTGGAAGGCTACAACACTTGAATATTGGACAGAAACTGTAATCCGCCTCCAAAATCCCAAAGTAAATAATACTTTAATGTCAGTTTCTAGTGATGGATGTATATATTCTTTGTCAGTAATATGAATAATTTACATCACGCTGGTGTTCAGTGCATTTGCATGTATTCATCATGCAATATTGAGTCTTCACCTCCTCCTGTGTTCTCTTTGGTGTTTTAATTAGTAACATATGTCAGTTCACTTATGGATGGAGTCGTCCTAGATCCCACTTTAATCGAATACTTTGTCAACCGCTATACTACACGTATTTTTCTGACATTTCTGCAAACCCGTTATTTTTCGACTATACTTACTCCCTATACATTAAATCATATGGTTATGTTAGCATTTTTCTGTGATTTCTTTTGGGATTTTCTAAATTAGAAGCTCCTTCCTTATGATAACAACGTAGGATGAACATCTGGAAGATTTGCAATAACAGTTCACCTAATGGGCTACAGAGATATCCTGTTCCATATAACATAAATAATCATTAGATATGCCCTTTCATGATTATATAAGTGTTGTAGTGTGAGATGATAACCAATTAAATAATATTTATGCACTGCAAGAACCACACACATACTCTCCTGTATTCTTATCTCTGTAAAGCCTGAACCATTTGAAACTGGAGCCTATACTTGTCCTTCTGAACAACCAAAAATAATACTTTTTTTTTTTTTTTTTCAAATATCAATTTCCATGTATGATACAATGACATACATTGAGTCTCAACGCTCAAATATTATTTTTAAACAAACAAAAACATAATGTAACACAAACATATAAAAAAAAAATGGTAATTCCTTTTCAAAATTTGCGAAGTTCTCTCTTCTTCTTCATTAATGACAATTTGTAGTGTCACTGGAAAGGCCTCTGG
>JAPSES010000001.1:14855238-14873658 GCA_029822895.1 Maxillicosta whitleyi
CCCCCCCGTGTATTATCTATGTATTGCATGTATCTAATTGTATACATCAGTTTTTTCAAGAAAAAAAATGTCACACTCATCATGTAGATGGCTTAAAAAATGTGTGTATCAAATATGATACGTTTGGAATCATAGGGTGAAAGCACAACACCAATACAATCTATAGATCATCATTTTGGATCTGTGAGTATTATTATCTGATAGCTGTAAGAGCTGAGATTAGCCTGAAAATTAATTTATTTATCTAGAAAAACCAAATGCTGTGGGCTACTAGTGTGATACATTATCTATAGACAATACGTGAATTGTTTGTATAGGCTCCAGTGTTCGAAGTTTTTACTGTAATTCTTGTGTAGTAGTAATTTTTTTTATAGTAATATAAAGTATTTTTTTAAAATAAATATATAAGCAAATCACAAGGATTTTCACCGAGTTTACAGCTGTATCTTTTTGTACTTTTTTGTAGTACTGACTTTAGATGTAACATTCAACTGAGACTTTAGTGTCAGACTTTCATATCTGGGTAAATCGGGCTGCCAAAAAGTCGATTTCGGAATAAAACTTGATGAAAAGCAATGACATTTTCTGTGTGATGTTAGGTAATGTGTGTGAACTGTATGTATCTAAGGTATGTACTGATGGTGAGCCATGTACAGCTTTGGAAATTGGAATTGCAAATATATAAATTGAATATAAATAATAATAATAATATTAATAATAATTGTAACTGTTTTTTGTAATTTCAGTGTGTTTTTTTATTGTAACGTGTGTTTTAATATTGTAACTTTTGCTGCCTCTTGGCCAGGACTCCCTTGAAAAAGAGGATTTTAATCTCAATGGGACTTTCCTGGTTAAATTAATAATAATAATAATAATAATAATAATAAAAATGTTTTTTTAGTTGCTGTTAAAATCCAAATCAGAACACAGTGTTTATTTTCTTGGCAAAAACAGAAGTGAAAGGATTCTGATTGTGTTGACCTAGAATGCCTAAAGATTTCCTTTGAAATTTTCCTAGAGATTTCTTTTGGCAAGAACCAAGAAAAAGTTTCTGTATGGAGTTGGAATATATATGTATGTGCTGTATCTGAAGTTCAAGTACATCTGCGCTGTTCCAATTTGTTCATCTTGATTCATGTTTCTTTCTATCAGTGCAGTTTGCACATGTACTATGATATTTGATGTTAGGAAACAGAATTCTCCTCTCGACCTGTAACTCAAAGTCAGTTTTTGAACATGGTAGCTTTTAATGCATATGTTTTTATGATTGAGTTCACTCCATTTTAACCTTCGATATTCAAACTCTCATATCGCAAGTGTTGGAGGCTATCAGATGGAGCTACAGTAACTGGCCGGTACATTTAACTGTGTTTACTTCTCTTAGACTGTGATGCAGTTTTTTTGTCTCCTCGTTTTACATCTCTCAGACCTGTATTCTTTGTACTTTGCAGCGGGAGCACTTTCGAAAGCTGAGATTGGACACTTGAGACGCTCAATACGAAACCACAAATATGAGCATCCACACAAACCCGTAGAGAAAAAACCTAAACGTACAAAACACTGTGTAATTGTAAATCAATAAACAATTACACAACTACCATCATAACATACTGCTTACTGACCTCAAGTCCCCTGGTGGTGACTGTCTCCATTTTCCTGCCATTTGTAAGAGGGCAGGTAAAACAATAATGTGATGGCTGTCTGTCTAAAATAAGGACACTTGCCAAAGAAGCCTCAAGGTCTGCAGTGACTATAAATGTGGACATGTTTTATTTTTGTGTATTCACAGTTGCAATAGTGTCAAATGTATTGCAGAACGTATATTTATGCCTGATGCTGCGATTTTTGGGAAGTTCTCACTCACATTGTTAAGCTGTTACCCCTCAGTGAGGACATGTACTGCACCGTGACCAAGGTTCTTAAAAGATAATTCCACATTTTTCAAGTCTGTCTCAAACAGGAACCCATGTGGAAATCAAAGGGTTACGTAATAATTCCTCCTGTTCATTTGTTTGTACACTGTTGTTCATGAAGTTGGAATAATTTAGTTTTTAGACACATTTTTATTCCTATTTATATTTACATCACTAATCACCTTTGACCAGGTGCAATGGTTACATACCGAGTCCCAATTAAACTTTATCTATTAAGAATAAATCACATTGTCATCATCATTTCCTGAGAAGATGTAGGGATATTTTACTCCAACTTTATGGGCAACATTATAGTTTAAGATCCCTTTGTAATCTGATTTAAAAGTCATTGGGACAAAATCCACATTCGTTGATAATCCTGACACATTGTAGACAGTTTCAGTTTTAACCCATAAAGACCCACTGGTACCTTTTTTTCTCTCTGTATTTTAACCTTCCTTAAGTGATTTAACACCATGTATTATTATATTATCCTCAGTCATTACATTGCATTACATTTAGCAGACGCTTTTATCCAAAGCGACTTACAATAGAGGATATACACTGGCAGATACAAGGAAATACAGAACAATAGACTGGGGTTAGTAGTTTTTTTTTTTTTTTGGGGGGGGGGGTGTCAGGTAGAGTAAATCGACACATACACCCACCACAGGGTCTGGTCTCAGACATCAGTGCAGTAAATAGTCTTTAAAGAACAGGGTCTTTACATGCTTCTTAAAGATTGAGAGGGATGATGCTAGTCTTGTTGTTATTCAGTCATTTTTTTTCCCTGTTAAAATAATGTATTTCCCTATATTTAAGTCACTGATTATGTAGATGTTCATAAAAACAAGTAAATTCAATGGTTATTATATCAAAACAATGAAAACTGAAGAAAAAAATTATTTTTTTGGCAAAATATATCAGTAATTGAACATCAAACAAGTGTCTCCACTCACTGTCATTGATCCAGCTCTATGGGTTTTACTGGTGAATCAATGTTGTAGAAGATGACAGTGTTTCCACGTTCACCACAGAGCCTTTGAACGTCCAAATGGGTCATATCTGATGACCATGAAAAGATGACCAACTGGATTTTACAACAATTATTTACATGTATTAATAGGATCATTGGCTCTAGTTTATTAAACATTTTAGATCTGTAGGTGGCAATAATATAAACAATATAAACAATAAACAATATCAACAACAAGAGTCTGACAAATCAGTCTCTACCTTTGATTTATAATGTAAAAAAGGTCAATTCTAGACTTGAAGGACTATAACTTGAGACGATATCAGCTTAGTTCTACTAACTCACACCCATTGATGCCTCATAATATCTTCAGAAATACAATCTTCAATGGATTCTAGCGTAAAAAAACACTACAAATGTTTGTTTTATCCACTTAAATCTCATTGGAAAAGAATCATTCAATGACCAGAACAGGAGAAATGATTACGGTAAGCCAAAGCTGGCAAGTGATAAATGGTAAACCTGATTATACTACATAAATGAAACGATGTCCAGCCATCCTGCTTAAATACATTTTAAAGAACCGCAATCCCTTCAAGCTCTTGAGCTGCTGATACGAAGTGAGTTCTCACTTCAGGAAACGGCAGACGACACAAACACACACTCGACTCACTCGCTTCAGTTTCCTGAGAGATGTAGATGAAGACAAAATTTTGTCAAATTCACACATCTTTATAAGACAAGACAAAATGGAAAAGGAGATCATCTGATTGTTTGAAGACATTTTCTTAAGAGAGTCACATTAATACAAAGATCTATCATGGAATACCAGTATTTTATATACTGCAGTTGTTATACCACATTTTTATATTCTGTAACATGTACATGGTAATATGCCAACTTTGCTTCAAAAAGTGTTCAGTTAGTTCATCCAAGAAAAGAAAACAAAATCAAAACTTTGAAACAATATTCAACTCACCATGAAAGGATTACAATACCCTGCAAATGCTCACGGTCTGTGTCATAATGTCTTTAAGCGTTTATCTTTACCACAAGAGAATACACAAAAACTCAATGCTTTGGGTAACTCATTGGATTTGATTCTGACTTGTATATAAAATACTTGAAATAAATGGATGCTCATTAATGATTTACATAGTCCCAAGGGGAACAGAGACAACACTGTGGATACTGTGAGATTCCATGTCAAGATAATAAGGAAGAGTTTTACTCCAAAACGCTATATATCCAGATACAACATAAAATAAAACCGTTGCCTGAGGTTGATCATTCAGCGTGTGAAAAATCCACTGGATCCGCTCTGTAAAAATTAGATAATTTCGTCAACTTAATTATCAGTTATTCTTAAAAAGTGAGAGTTTGGTTTGTGTTTTAGTTGTTTTTTTTGTTTTTTTTTTGTCATTCAAAAATTTGAGAGATGTGTTTTTCAATCACATTTTGGAACGAAACTCTTCATGTTTTCCAGTTCATTATAAGAAACACAAAAATGGAACGCATAATACCACACAATTAGCTGATCCACTTCTGAGATTATCTTTAATGTACCAACAATAAATAAACACAAGTATCTACCTGCTTCAGTGGCTCCTCTCTGGTTGTCAAAGAAGAGGTTTTTATCAAAGCAGTGGGTGTAAAAACCTCATTATCCCTAAACATGCAAAGGCCACGGGTGCAAGGAAGAAAACAGTGACAGTGAGTCACATACGGCTAATTAAAAAAAAAAAAAAAATCAAATCAAATTGCAATATTTTTTTTTTTCTCTTTTAGTTGCGCTAAAATAAAATGGAAAGGAGGAAGCAGTGATGTTTCTTTTCTCAGCAAATGAAGGAAGTGACAGGGAACTGATGGTGGCGACCTAGAATGCTTCACGTTACAGATTTCTTTAGGCACACACCAGCAACTAAAAACCATGTTTTCGTTCGAGTGGAAAAGCAGTTTCACACCAAAAAGCCTGAAAATGACACATCAGTTTCTCAAAGCATGTGCATGTGTTCGAGGGGTGTGGTGTAAAGTATTACTTATCAATGCATTTTTCTTGCCATAAAAAAGCAAATGAACTGGAGAGTGAATATGAGGTTTCATCACCTCTTTGGGAAGTGTCATGTTGAAGCATGGCTCTGAGTCATCTCCCGCAATTCTCCACAGTCTTTGTGATTCGGTGTCAGTGAGCTATTGAGCCGTTTTTCACTGCCATTCACCATCACCACATTGACAACTTACCGATACTGACACAGGTAATTTCCCAAGAGAAATCTCCTCTAGATTAAGATGAAAACAAACACCATAGCTTTATACTTTAGCCACCCAGATCACAGTCAGAAAAGAACTAAAATAACTCCCAAAAAATAAGTTAACATAATTTTGACACATAGAATTTTACAATATGTACATTATCTTTAAATTAAAATAGATTTGTTGGTTGTCTGATTGGGTAGTCCTCTATAGAGCACTTCTCTTTTCAACCATCCAGTGTTATTCTACAGAGTCCCTGTTAGAGCTCAGTGGCAGCCAATCAGAGTGCAAGTAAGGCTTCCATCTTCAAGTCCCTGCCAATAGTTTGTTGGTGATGTCTTCGGACGGGGCCGAGCCCTTATCAACACGCATGGCGGACCCTTCAACACCTTGACGAAAAGAAATAAATATAAAATATATGTAATATTTCTATATATATTCATAAAACCAAACCCAGGATAGATTTAACTCTGATGTGTTCTCTCCATAATATAATCAAACTGTGGCCATTTTCCTATTGACAGTCCATATTACTTTCCCTTTTGTCTCCATTTTTATATGTTTTTGCAGTTTTCAAGGAAAAAAAAAAAGTCTTCTTCAAACCTGTACATCTTATACGCAAGTAAACAAAATGTAAAAGTGCGTGTTTTTGAATATGTTTTATCCACTATATCCAAAAAGTGTTGCAGGCACTTAAGTCCTTCCCAAACTTGTAGGTGTTTTTCGACAGTGGAGCAGGTTGGTTTGGTTATTCCTGGATTTCTGTGGGTCGGTCTGTCCGTATGTCTCTGTCGATCTGTCAGTCTGGCGAGGAACAGGCCATCCCGGACCGCTGCTAGCCCAGGATGTCCAGATAGACTGGCGTGGCTTTTCCCATGGCGAACAGGACCTTCTGAATGTCCTTAATGTTCAGTCGCTGCTGTGGTTCCCTCTGCCAGCAGCCCAGCATGATGTCATACACCTCCTTAGGACAAATCCGTGGCCTCTCCAGAACCCGACCCTGGGTTATGCACTCAATAACCTGCAGAGGAGAGGGCAGTGGAGTGAGACAGATGATTTTCACAGAGTGATTGCTTTGGTTTGTTCATAATGAGAAACCGGTGACGCTGAGCACACTGTCCTTTGAGGTTTGAACAAATGAAACCGAGATGAAAGAAATAAACCAAACGCATTCAGTCTTAAATGCGTGCGATATTAGAAGGGAAACATGGTTTTCTGCTTTCCCAAAGCTAAAACAACAATAATATTAAACATCTGAGGGGCGGATATTTGTGATTCTGCTAACAAGGGGACAGAGCATTTCAATGCTGTTCTGGTGCTCTAATTGCTGTAGTGACAATGACTAAAGTTCTTATTTGTTCTGCTGTTTCTGTCAATTCCAGGTCACTTAACTCAAAAGAATAGCTCTTATTTCTGTGTAATGAGTGTAGTTTTTAACACTGTCAAAATATGGAATAGCTTTCAAACTAGCATCTGTTTTTGTTTTGATGCAGAATATTGCCAACCCAGCTGAGAAAGTGTAGAAACTCCCCAAAGACATATCACGCTGTCATGCAATTTTGTGCTATTGCAGGCTAGCAGCAGAACAACACAGTGTCAGAACAAAGCATTTGATAATCTAATGCTATCTGAAAACTAATCTGTGGTAAAAATGTGTGATGTTAAACAAACCTCTGGGAAAACCCTGTGCTGTTGTTTAATCTGATACACCTGTTCACTGAGGTAAAGAACTCATTTAATTTTATTTTTTTTTCAGTCCATTGTGTTTGATGTCTTGCCACCAAATGATAATAGGCCTGACAGACAATGAGACTGAGGCATAGATGATGGAGAATTAGTTCTTCTAAAGACAAAAGCCTCTTTGGATCTTTTCCCAGAGCACGGATATTACCAAAAACCAAAAGTAAAGGCTGCAGTTGTCATGACAACCACCCCTGACAAATAGATGCAACACAATATTCTTGGAAGGACCATAACTACAAGTAAACGTTGCTTATTTAACAACATTACGACATCTTTTTCATAATATTATTCCTCACTAAGTGAAAGTCTTTATATTATCCTGGTAATTCCATTTGCTGCACATCTCATTACACTTGAACTCGATGTTAGCATGATTCCGTTTGACATCACATATTCAGTCATCAAAATCAAAGATAGCTTCACAGCTTTATGTCATACAGAGAGACAGGCTTTTCTTCATCTTTGACAAATGTAAATCTAAGGCGTGTCTATATATAAAAAGCTGATTAAAGTCCTGATCATTGAGCTTTCTTATCTCATACACAGCAGTTGTTTTACTGCTTTTCCAGCCTTTTGATTAAAGCCATAGCTACTGAAAAGCTGAATCATAGTCATTTGTCCTATATTACAGGCAAAATCTAAGGGACTACTTGATCAAATACATACACTTGTCTTTGTGCAACTGGTAACGCCTGTGATGATAATTGACCCTTCTTACTGATGCTTATTTGTAGCTAGTGTTCTAATGAATAATTGTGTAATGAGGAAATCGGGATAACCAGATAACAAGTTCAGCATTCAAGTCTAACACCTAAAAAATAAAACGACATTAGAGAAACAGATTATAGGTTTTCACTTTTCTGCCTGTGACATCATACTGTCTTCATCTCATTACGTTGTCAAAAACTTCTGGCAGCCTTGTTTAATCAGCTGAGTGTTTCATTTAGAGTGTTTCAAACTCGAGTTACATAGAAATGTGGAAATTTCAATTTGTGTCAAGCCCAAGAACATATTGATGTTTCAATTGAAATAGTTATAAGTGTAATGCATGCCACATGCCAGGTTATTCTTTTAGGTCAATTTAATTTTCTCAATATGCTCGCTTTACAAGAGTAATCCTAATTGAATTTTATTGATTCAAAGCAGAGCCTCCAATGAAAAAACAAACCAATCATGGGTGTTATGTAATGCGCCATCTTGTCTGGTGGCAGAGCAGCATTAATTTATCACCTCGTTGGGCCAGTGTGTGTCTCAGAAGGAAAAAAGCAACAACACAAAGCAGTAGATTAAGATCCAAAATGGCAATGTTCATTTAAATATCCTGATAGAAAGCTCATTCTTTCACTTCAAATGAAGCAGAGCAGAGTGTTTTGCACGATGCACAGTGGACAAGCTGCTTATTCAGTTCAAGCCGAGTTGCTGGTTTTGTTTTTCTTCTCTCAACTCAGGATGAAATAAATACCCTGTGTTCAATAACAAATATATTTACTTATCGCTGTACCATTTATGTTATGTGTGCGTGCAGGGTTGCAGATAGGATTTTTTGTGAATATGGCACACATCAATGCCACTGAGCCTCTTTTGAGTCATGATTCACCGCTACCATATTTTCAATCTGCGTAACGCACTGAAGCTGCGCACTGCCTCCACAGATGATATGGGCATCACCGCCGGAGTCCAGATGGTGCGTTGCATTTGCATTGGAAGTCGGAACACGGAACTCCAAAAAGTCTGATCTTAGCTCTACCCATTTTAAAAACCGGGACATCGGGGAATAGGGAATGAAATGAAAACCCCAACCCCAACGTTTATACTTGTAGATACTAGATTTCAATGCTTTTCCAACTTCAAATTTCTGGATTACGAGTACAAATGAATGCACCATTAGTCGTGGGCATGTAAGGCAGCACAAACACAAGGATGTTCAGCTGTCTGTGCAGTGTTAGAACAATTTTCCACATATTCCTCACTGAGGAAAATTGGAACATCTTGCTTTCCCAACTTCGCAAAAATCTTCCACCTTTTTCAATTGGTGTATTGTATACTGATCAATTTGTGGGGGGGTGGGCAGATGGGGTCACTATAATATCTGGGGCAACGTGTCCCCCATGTCCCCAGTGCCATCTACGCACATATGTGCATGTACACTACAAAATCTTACACCACCGAATAGCCTAGAGCGGCAATTTTCAATGTACGTACACTAAGCTTGCAGTGCAGATTCTGCTGTAATACGGTTATACAGTACATCTACTATATATGCTATTTAAAGAAAAAAAGATTAGCTTCAGGCTCTTTGTACCTCGTTGTTACCCAGCTGAAACCAGGGCTGCTTCCCATAGGTAAAAATCTCCCACAAGATTACACCAAAGCTCCAGACATCGCTTTCCGTGGAGAACTTCCTGTACATGATGCTCTCTGGGGGCATCCAGCGAATAGGCAGCATGGTATGCCCTCCAACCTGTCATTCAGCAGGGAAAAAAAGAAGAGAAGAAGAGAGGACAAATATTATTGCAAATGGAAATGTTGTAGCTAAAACAGAGATTAGAAAACAACCCTACTCCCAGGCGTCTGGGGATTAATGCGTCCTTGCATGTAACTGATACGATGGGCTTAGCGCCACATGAACGTCTGCTCTGCTGTTGCATGTTGACATTGATGCAATGTAGGAAAATGCTGACTTATCTTGCACCTGCTCTGTATGTATAGGATTGCAGGGTGTGGAATTCTTTACCTCCTCTTTATATGTTCTTGATGAAAATTTGCAATCTGCCATCCATTCTCAGCGGAAGTACTGGCATTAAGCAGAGGATCAGAGTCTCATAGCTTAGAACTGAATGTGTTCTAATCAGGTTTTAAATAAATCGGTTTCGACCATGAGGTTAAGAAAAAGTGATAAAAGGATCCACATGGGCCCTTATAGAAAAGAAGGCTGCTAATATAAATGCTGTTTTTTTTGATATAGTGAATATTTAAATTGGATTTTCATCTGGTCACAGTAGACACATATCACATGTAAACATTTGCATTCATAAGACGGTTTGTGTGAAGCAGGGTAACATTAGAAGGAAAGGAATCAACTGAAAGCTCTTTAATGTCTTTAAAGCAGCTGCAGCAAATGAAGTCTCCCTTGCTATAAATCCTCTGAGGCTGCATATTAATCGATTAAACAATCATCCATTAATCATCCTTGCTCTCAGCTTCCATTAGCAGGCATTGTTTTAAAATCTATTTCCCATTCATGTCAGTAGCTGTGCTTTAATTACGGCGGTGATGAACTGGACAAGACTGATGTCACAAAGAGGTGTGATGTATTAAAGGTTTCAGAATCCTTGAAAAGTATTATTATTATAATTATGAGATATTATTTGTGGGGCTTTTAGGTGGAAGCAAAATGGAAATACCACACAATGAAGTTGACACTCAGGTTTTTCCTGGCACTATGATGAAACATAATAGTTTAGCAAGAAAAGGTGCATGGTTTACATTTGCATTTTTCATTCAAAATGTTCATTTTTAAGAAAAACAACAATAAATCATGCAAAAACAGTATTCTGTGGTTACAATTAACACATTATATAGCCTTCTATCAACTAACTGCTAATTTTACTTTTCCTTGTAACACATATGAGAGGTGATATACACTAATTTGACTGGAGTTGAAATCACACTGAAAATCACTGTATAAAAATGTGTACGTTCTTAATCTGTTTTCACCTCACATTAATTTGTGTTTCTTACAGTATTTATCGTCAAAACATTGTTTTGCTATAACTGTCTTCCATTGCTGCCATTCACTTCTACTTATCAGTTTCTTTTTTTGGCCTTTGCTGTTATCTTGACATTTTTGTCAAGATAATTATACAATGGATTTATAAGCTCCTTTGAGGTTTTTTTTTTTTCATCGCAAAGTCATTGGATATACTCCTGTAGTATATTAGACATGTATCTACCTTCCATCTATCACCTCAACCACTGATTCATCCATCTACCCATCCATCCGATCTTTAACACTACAGTTAAAGATAAAAAATCATAAATAAAAATATCAGATGCACACACAGAATTAGCTCTAAACACTTCATTAAGGTACCCTCTCAGCTTGTTTCTGCTTTTACCATCACACACTTTCTCTGCACTGTACCTCTAGGCTATAATACAATCAGATCCATTTAATCATAATAAGCTCTTCTCCCAATTCCATTTACCATCTTCTACATCTGTGTGCCTTCAGCTGTGAATGCTGTGTGGCATTTTAAGTATCACAAAAAGCAAAAAAAAAAGAAAAATCTACTAAATTCTTCCTAATTACCTCCTAGTCCTGTAGTTCACTCATTGCGCATATCCTTTGAAAGTCAAACACAATCTCTGCGTGTCAGCATGATGCAGTAGATGAATCTTCTGGATGTTTTAAAGAAACATGAGATTTGTCAGTCTGCCAAAAGGCCGCTTCTTCCTGGGCATTTATTCAGAACGTCCTCTAGTTTGCATTACATCAAATTTGCTCAGTGCGCATGTGGTGTGCTTGTTTGCATTTACTTCTCCTTTCTTACTAAAATTCTCTGATGTTCTGGGGGCTTGAGGATTTAACAAAAGGAATGTGAGGTCCAGATGATTCAATGGATTTCGGTACATCTGAGAGCCAATGATGACTCTTTGAAGAAAGTCTACATAAATGGTTTATAAGCTTTGGTTTTACTTCCATTAGGCCAATGGAAAAGGAGGCAGTTTCCTTTGTATTGGATTAGTGCTATGATTCTTCACTCTGTTATTATATTCATTTCAGATTGGAATTTTGTGCCATTTTGGACCTCTGAGCTCCTGAGGGTAGCAATTGGCTTGAGTCTCTGGAATAAGTCAATAACTAGCATAGTATATACCGCTACTGAGCAGTGATACTATGAAACCCTATGCCTTTCTCACATTTAACACGAATCAATATTTGTACACATGGCCTGGAGGTCAACAAGACCATTAAAGATAGTTTTCTGCAGAAAACACCTACAGTAGATGCTGAGTGGAAAACAGAATCACAATCCATTAACTTCTACACTCTCTTTTTCTCAATACTTTTGGCCTTTGTGGTATTTCAGCAAAACAAACTGGCATGCTTAGAAACGTTTGATAGGAGTACACAAATCAACAAAGTGATTCACTGATCTTGGAATTGATTGATATTTGCATACAGGTAAAAACAAATGTAGTACAGAACAGCCCTTAGCAATATTTGAGGGAACCTGTTTATAGCTCTTTGTGAGGACTATACATCTACTCATAGAAATGGAGTTAGATCACTATTATTTCTATTTATTTTGTAGATGCGCTTAAGTTTATCATAAGTATAAGTTCAGCTTATTCATGTCGAAACCAAAAAGGAGAAGGGATGAGGAGCTTGTTCACCACTCAGATCATCATTAACAGTTAATAAGCTAAGCCATGTTAAAAGTAAAGCTGCTAAAATCACCAGTCAACTGGAAAACAAGTCAGCTGAGGTTAGTTAACCATGTTACATATAATTAACTCTGGAATCAACTGTCAGCTTGTCAGCAGGGTTAAAGACTAGACTGGTTGAAATGTCAAATAGGAAGACAGATTTAAGGCTATAAATCTCATTAAAATCTCACCGTTAATCACTGGTTAATTGTTTTGTAGAAACACAGCAGCATGTCACAGGAAGAGTGGCTGATTAGGAAACAATGCATTTTCCGAGTTTTAGATAAGGTCATCGTTATAGAGAAATATAGAGACGCATCAGTGATTAGAACATACAGCTCTGGAAAAATTAAGAAACTACCGCTATTGTCTGTGAAATCAGCATGTGTATGACATCCATTTAGGGTTAAATCAGGTCAATATTTTAAACATATGCCTGTAAAACAATTTACCATGTGTTATAGATGAATACAAAATTCATAGAAGTTGAACTAACATGCCTCACCATTAAATTATAAATGAAAGAATTTCAGATATTGGCATAAAAACAGGATCCTCCGGGACTTGAACTAGTGACCTTTCGGAACGCAGGAAGGAGATTTAACCACTATGCCAACCAAAAACTGTGTTGTAATTAGATATATAAGGGATTAGTTGACCAGCCGAGTGCTCCTCCCCTCACTCAGTTATGCCGTACTTATATCTGATTTTACTTTTATCTTGGAAAAGGGTGTTTACATTTCACTACAATGCTACAGTGCTTTTCATGCACGTGGAACTTTCAGCCAATCTCCGGTGGCATTATTAGGCATAAGCACGCATGCACTTATCAGAGCTTCACATGATTAACATCTGGGTATAAAAACGTGGAACCGAAAGACAGGGCATATTTCGATACCCAGAGGAACCGCAACATTTCGGTCGGTGCCATGAAAGAACCGAATTTCGGTGCCTTGCCCTAGTCAAGGCTATGATTGAAATTTGGGACGCGATCTGTTCTTCACGGGGCAAATAAAATGCACCTGAAATTCGGGATGTCCCGGGCAAATCGGGACGATTGGCAACCGTAGCAGGGAGTGAGTAGGGAAATTGTTTAAATTGTTGTTTACCTGGAATAAGAAGTCATTATTTTGTATAAGGTTAATTTTCGGGACACATACAGCCAGATTCAGGATTCGGGACAACATCTTAGAATTCGGGACTGTCCTTTATTTTTCAGGACATCTGGTCACCCTACATCCATTTCATTCCTGTGTTGGATTCTAACACAAACACACCTTATTCTACTGAATAAACACCTGACCCATGTCTTACTTAAAAAGGAAAAGTATAAAAAGCACTACTGTGGCTATCTCTATCTTCTTACATTCGGCAAAAACAGTTCTATTAGTACTAAAAGTAATTGGAATCCAAAAATAACTATTGAAAACTCCTGGTCTTCTGCTCTGACAATGTTCCCAAACTCTGAGGGCTGGTTCTTCTATCAGTTCAATGCTCCTGGACTCAGCAGTTCAATAAAGGAGACCACCAGGTGAAGACCCTGTCATGACCAGCCCAATCTCCAGACCTGAACGCACTTTGAAAACTTCTGGAGGAAGACGGATGGTCCAAGCCATCGAACATTGCTGTTCTTGAATTTCTGTGCCAGGAGCTGCATAAAGTCATCCAACAGTAACAGTTCAGAGCCAAGACACATGAAAGCTGTCGTTGAAAATCAGGGATATTCCAACAAGCACTGATGTCTGAAGTTTTACCAAGTTACTATATTAGTTTGTGTTGTTTAGAAATGAATATGAACTGGTTTTCTTTGCATTATTTGAGGACTGAAAACACTTCATTTTATGTTATTTTGACCGTGTGACATTTTCTGCAAACACATGCTCTAAATAACAATATTTTTTATTTTGAATTTGGGAGTAATGTTGTTGGTAGTTTAGAGAATAAATCAAAAATGTCCATTTCACTCAAACACATACCTATAAATGGTCAAATCAGAGAAAGTGATTATTTTGCAGTGGTCTTTTATTTTTTTCTAGAGCTGTATTTATGATCTGTAGTACATGTTGGGAAAAAAATCTGAATATCTTAGTTAAATGGGTCCATATTAATCAAATGTTAATGTAAAAGGCCATATTAAATCATTTTCACAACAAAAACTGATGAATCGATGATGATGCTGTAGGACGGGTTGAGCTTGACTGTGAATCAGCGTATGAGGTTATGGATCATCTGTAAATTACTGACATACATTTTATGCAAACATCATTCCCATGTTAACTTAGCCGTACATTAGTCTGAGACAAGATGTAAATACCGACATGTACAGATACCCATTTTATTACATTATATTTACACAAATCATTTTATTTTCCTTGAACCAAGGTCCAAAGAGATTTCTGAGCAGACATTCATTTTTTCACTTCCATCCTGCTTCACATTAATACATTTACACACATTTATACCTCAGAGCCGCCCAGTACAACCGCAGTCTCCTAATTCCACCGAGGGCTAAGAGCTCCACTTAACTACATCTCCAAGTAGAAGTTGTAAAGTCAGAAAAGAACACTGTTGTGTCGATTCTGAGTCCTCTAGTTACAATTTTGCCTCTCTTACCTGCCCAAGGGCTTTCCAAGTATTAGCTGAATTTCAAAGACAAAAACAATCCTTTACCTCTTAATTTTTGAAACTCTTTCCTGCAAGCTAATTTCCTGGCTGAATTCCACCCAAAACAGTTAAGACTCAACCCACATTTGGAGACAGTCAAGTGGGAGGACAGATAAAATAGTAATTAATATTTTGGAAGTGGTGTGAGTGTTTACTGACAAATTCACCTTCGACCTCATTTTCCAGGGTTCTACTGCAGGCGGATGGCCAAATGAACACTGACGTTTACCCCACCTGGTCTCATTTGACATGACACGCTGTAGTATTGTACACAACATTAAGCCAATATTGATACGGAGGCCAGCCGCCCTCGTTGTGTAAAACCTCTGGGCCAAGCCATGCTAGGTGGGCTGAAAGTGAGGTGAAGGAGTTGGCGAGGGACTGTATACCAATCTGTCCCCCTGTGGAGCTTTACAAAGATTAAACAAAATTAATTAAGTTCCTGTTAGTCTAAATGACTTATCTGAGTCCACCCTGGCCATTGCACGCAAGGCTAAACCTCATCAGATGCATACTAATGATTCAACCACAGCTGTGGCAAGGGACATTAAAACTGGCTGACTCTTTGCTTCCCTAATGATTGCATGCGATCACCTTGGGTTTTTGTGACAAGGCCATAGCAATTATCTTGGAACATGGGGAAAAAGGAAAAAAAAAAAGGCTGAACACATAATAAAAATAAAATAATTGCCCCTGTAATTATCCTCATCTTTCTCACTCAATGTCACGTCGAGAAGCTGGCAATGCTCTGCGGGGAGTGAGGAATGAGTCTGGGGCTTTTTTTTGTTGCTGTGTAAACTGGATTAGTGCTCTGCCTGTCCCACCATGGCAGGGGAGTGATTGGATTAACGGCGTGGAGAGCACAGCAGCATGGCAGGGGGATAGATTACTGGCCCAGTTGGGCTCTTCGATGGGCGCTCCGTGGCCTGCAGGGAGCCCTGGGAGGCCCCAGACATCTTAAAGGGCCCTGATAACCATCTAGACACACTCTCTCTCCCTGCTCTAACCACACTGCTATCTCTGCTCTCCCAGCTCAAACAGCAGCAAACACAAGTTCACTTTTAGAGGCTATGATGTCCATTAGGTTTCTACCTGCTGCGCCGCTGCCAAGTGGAGATAAAGTGGTATCTACTCTAGCTGCTGCATGCCGGTGGGTGGTGAAAGTGTCTGAAGGTTTCAAAACATACACACTCACTAGACTATGGCTATCTTACAATTTTACATTTACATTTACATTTTGGGTATTCCATGGTGAGTCCTGCTGTACAATAGTGGTTCAGTCACTTTTGGAACTAAATTGTATGTATCCTTATTTATAACAGGATTTCATGGGTTAAAAAGATGTCAGGAGACATGGCTGAAAAGTATGTATTTGGTATCATGAAATTGGTAATTGAAGTCGCTACTGTCTTGATGCACAAATATATGAGGTGATTTCAATTTATCTGACTTCTGTGGAAATACAAACTATGTAAGTACTCTGTAATAGATGATATGTGTAAAGAAATCGCTCAGTCAGTCAGAAATCAATCAGCAGCAGATATAGGAAAGCACACAAGAAATAAAATAAGAAAAATAAAATAGAATAGCAAAATATAAAAACAGATAAATATAGGTCAATGAGGGATTAATGACTGTTGAGTCAATAGAATAAAGTGACCTCAGTACTAACTTATTATTGCACATTATGAACGGGCATGGTGACAATTTACATTCTATACACTCTATACTATATACATGAGAGCAGGTAGGTAGTTATTGCACTGTACAAAAGAGCCAAGTTATTGCACATGAGGTAGAATAGTTAAAGTTACAGAAGAAGATACTCATACACGCCATTCACTCACCTTTTGATTAAGCTTATACTATCAATCTGTATATTTAACATTTCTTCACCTAAATCTTTCCTCATGGAAGATAAATACATACACGGATAAACAGAGAAAACATGTTCAATTCCATATATTTTACTGATCTGTGCAATGTGTCAAAACATCTGCTCTTCCTAAGTAGCATTTTATTCAAATCAGATGAACTGTGGTGGAGCTCATTTGCATTGCCTTAAATAAATAACCAGTTAAATCTACAAAATTGTGATGATGCAAAGATTTGCTGCTTTGAACATATTTTTGACAGGCTGTGAATATTCTTTCGTGGAAAAAGAGGTAGCGACTCTTATGTACAACAGATACATTATTAGCGGTGGTGATTACCTCAGTCATCACTTTTGATAGATTATGCGTTGAACAGCGGGCTTGGCTTATATGGCTTTTATGTAATGGAATACAAAAAATAAATTAAAAAATAAATAAGAATATTCTTTTTCTATAGTGTACGCAAAACCTGCAGCTCTTGGGTCGTCTAAACTATACCAAGACTTCCTTTGAGGTCAGTAGTAATAGCATGCTGATTTCTTAGATTTATTACTAATCATGGCAGACAGATATAGTAGGAAACCCCCCCCCCCAAAAAAAAAAAACCTCTTAGGAGTAAGACAGAGGAGCTTTTTTCTGCCTTCACACAGCAGTAATAAATATGGCCTGTGTACTCATTAGCACAAAGCTGTATACAGTTTTCAGGAGCTTGTGCTTGATAAATAATGCAGCAGAGAAGCTTCTGTTTGATCCTTGAAACAGTAGAAACCTGGGGACCATTTTTCTTCAAAGCAGAGCATCGCAGGTATGCAGAGGGTTCCTGGCAGAGTCCTACACAACACCAAGTCCTTGAAAAGGAGTCATTACAGTCGACTTTCCTTACAGTGCTTGACTGTCATTACCCAGTAGCAAAATGAAGATCCTCTTCCTGAAAGCATTTCATTTTATCCCTATATACAGTGTTATGAGACTAAATACCATAATGATTGTTCTCTTCATTTACTCAACTATTAACTGGACGCTGATGTTTGTTTCCATTTCTCTGCTTCGCATTCAGACAATGTAACACTCAGCGAAATGAAGGAAAAAATCCTGCTTGCTGGTGCTGTTAAATGAAAACAAGTAAACCTCTAGAGGAAAGCATGAAGAATTTAATATTCTGGAGCAAAAACAGTATAAAACCTGAGCCTCTACATTTTATCTACTGACAAAAAAACGACATGCCACTGTTTATAATTTTGGTGTAATGGAATGTTTTGAAGTCATTTCTCTCTTAGTCTAGACAACACACAATACCTGCTGATTTTACAGAGCCAAACGGAAAACTTTATGAACTCATATCATGTTTATCAGATGAGTTGACATTTCCCTACCACTACCCCCTGGAGGCCACAGGGGTAGTGATGGGTATTATTATTATTAAGTATTAATACTACTATTACAGTACTGCTTTGTTTTTTAATACACAGCCCGGCCAAAAAAAAAAAAAAAAAAACATCACACAAACAGTAATTAAATGCACCACCTTTGGTTATGATTCCAGTACACATTAAGGGGATTTAAA
>JAPSES010000001.1:14873951-14898537 GCA_029822895.1 Maxillicosta whitleyi
GATCCAGACAGTGATCCGGATCACCTCCAAAATTTAATCATCTGTTCCTTGTCTCAGAGCGAACATTTCCTGAAATTCCATTAGGTTTGGTCAATAATTAACCCAGATACTGAGAAACTAATTTCTTGGCCCCATTGACCCCAATGTTAACGAAAACTTCAAAGTGATCCAGAATCCAGGATTTCTTCCAGATCAAAAGTTACTCATTTCTTCCTTGTGCCATTGCCAACAAATCCTGAAAATTTCATCAAAATCCATCCATAACTTTTTGAGTTATGTTTCTAACACTCAGACAAACAGACAGACAAACTAATGCTGGCAAAAACATAACCTCCTTGGTGGAGGTAATTAACACGATCAAAAACACATTAATTTTAACAAAAAAAAAAGTTTCTTTTGAATGTTTGGGGTTAAGCCAAATAATGTTGTGAACCACTGACCAAACCCAAGAGGTGACCAAAAGGAGTCACAGATGTCCCAATGAACCAATAAAAGTAGGTACAGAATATGTTTGTATCAAAATGGGATGAGTCAATGTGCATTTTCTCTCTTTTTTTTTTTTTTTTTCTACAAATGCAATTGGATTTACCATTTAACTGCTGAAGAGACAGGGTTGTAATAACCTGCACACTCTCTAAACTCCCATATTAATGCACTATTTGTGATATTTCCTGTTTGTGAAAGAATTGCGGTATAAAACAGAGCCCACACAGCTCCTTGTTGCCCCATATTATATTTTAGCAACTGCCTTTTGACTGAGCAGTTCCCTCACTGCAGTTATATTAGGCTTATAATTGCTCAGACAAGGCCGATCAACTGAACCATTTAATATTGCAGCGGAGCAGTATCTGCTAAATCAACTGTGACTTTTTTCTTTGGAGACAATTAGGTGAGCTGCTCTTTGGGCCAAAACGAGGAAACATGCTTTGTTTTATTTTGGTTTGTCCACAGAGACTTACTGCCAAGCACAGTTTGCTGATGCAAAGTCCACTTTAACTGGCTTTTTACAGTACTGCAAACAAAATGATATTAAAAGTGCAATAACTCTAAGGTTTGCACAATAAATCAGTGGATTAAAACTTCTCACAAACATAAATCTTGCCTTTAAACAGGTCTGCACATGCCATGGATAGGGCTATAATCAAAAACATTACCAGGAATTCCAAAGAGTGTAAATACAGCTATATATGGTCATAACAAAAATATTGGAAAAAAGTTCAAATTAAGTAGATGAAGTGTCAAAACATCCAAAAGAACTGGAAAATCCTAAACATTTACATCCAATACAACTGACCTTTTATATAGTTTCTTAATAGTTTTCATCTTTCACGGTGTTTAATTAAAAAAGTTTTAAATTGCCTTTGAAACAATCAAATGGAATATAATATGTTTACAAGGATGTCAATACACCAAGGTGATGAAGTCTAATCCACACATTATATTTACCTTAAAGACTCACTCTATAATTGAATGTAAATGATCTTAGTTTAGACATGAATATCAGAATTTGCTTTTAGAAAAGTTCTTACAGTGTTTTCATTCCCGAATGAAAAACAATTAGGAGAGAAAATGACTTAAAGGTGTCTATAATGAAACAGAATGAAAGAGGCTGGGAATGAAACAGTAACTATTAAGATGATCCAAATAAGAATGACATACACAATGCATGCATGCGTACCTCTATGAATAACAATAAAACTGCAGCAGGCAATATTCATTTATTCTGTCATGGCTACTGAGCTTTATCATAAAACTGCCAATGACTATACATTCAATAATTCCCCTCCACAAAGTGTTTATAATACATATTCATGATTGCAAGTAGGGTATTTATATACCCTTGATGCTAAACCCACAATAAGCTTATTCAGGGGGTGATTTCAGAAGTGTGTTTAATATTGTGTTAATTCCAGCACTTTCCCAAGTGCCTTACACAGTGCACATTTTTAATTGTGCTAAATAAGGATAAGCCTTCTATGGAGCTGCGAGATTGATTTCTGACAAACAAAAGGTTGAAATGAACATATGTTAATGTTGTTTAGTCTTAACAGCCTGTACTGTTGCTGTGCAGTGATCAGTAAACTTACACAGATTTATGCAGTTTATTTAATATAGTGAGTGATTTTCTGTCCCTCGTTGCTCAAATCACCGAAAACAAAAACTATTAGTAAGAACAATTAAAAGCTTATATGTTATGTCCTTAATACACCATTAAATAAAGCAGAATCCTACAGTGGAAAGGTATCCATGTAATATTATAAGAAATACATTCAGATTTTAATAATACACCCACTACACAGATGGTGTGCTATGGAGGAACTAGAATTTCCTTACAAATAATTTTATACATGCAGAGTTGTTCACCCAGCAGGCGAATACTTCATATCTGCTGGCGTTGCCCCCAGCAAAGTCCAAACTGGCCCAGCTGTCACACCAGGAAAACAGAATCAGGTGCACCTAATGTAATTTCACAAGTCAAGTCTGTTTAATACAACCAGATCTGTTTTAGCAATCACTCCATTTTACTCAGTTATTTATTCACCGCAATGCAAAACTCCCCAGCCCAGCAGTTGCCGCCTGGTTTGTAGCATTCAGAGCTGATAATCGTGTTAAACAGTAGAGGGGACATGAATTGGAAGCTATATAAACAAGCCTCTGAGCACTAGGCTGGAGGCTCAGTAGACTCATCTCCATCTCCTACTGAACTGCTAAACCTCTCCATCCTCGCCTCAAAGTGTTTGGGCTGGTGTGGGGGCCTGGGGGTGTTCCGAGGAGGGAGAGCAGTTAACTCTCTTTAGAAAAAGAAAGATGGAAACAAAAACAAAAACACAGAAACAAAAACTGGCACAAGAGAGAACAGCAGTTTCAGCCTTCAGAAATGTTTTTTTTTTTTTTTTTTGTTTTGTTTTTTTTACTTTGCAGCCCCTGAGGATTTATTTGATGCTGGTTTGAACCCAATTACAAACTGAGTATGGAGAACAAACACAACTTAAATTTACTTTTTGTGGTTTTTGCTAAGGCTTATGCCACCTCTAGTTTTAGTTAAATTTACAAAGAGATTCAGGGAGACAGCTAATCTAAAGGACCAAAAGTGAATTTGCATTGACATTTTTCCCTCTAGCACTAAAGTAAGGTGACAGGAAAACTTATCTGAAGTGTCAATGTAGTTGAAATCAATCTAAATTGCTGTGGCACTCAGAGCTGTGAAATCTTGCCTGTTATCTGTGCCGTCGAGAGGAAAAAAGTTTTAATAGCAAATGACAACTAATGCAAAGATTTAGGCGAGGACTTACCCTGTAGTAGTCGCTGCTGTAAATGTCCCTGGACATGCCAAAGTCTCCGATCTTGACCAGCAGGCCGTTGCCTACCAGGCAATTGCGAGTCGCCAAATCTCTGTGGACAAAGTGCTGGGAGGCCAGGTAGACCATGCCTGAGGCTATCTGGGTGGCGATGTGCAGCATCTGGGAAAGGCCCAGCTCTCCGTTGGACTGCAGTGGCTGGCCGTCTACCAGGATCATAGCATCTGGGCCATGTGCTCTGGGTTTACACAGAATAATGAAAAATTACTGATCTGAAGAGCTGAGGTACTGATATCAGAATGTGTACAACTGATAAATGAATATGTGATTCAGTGCAGTATCTCATGTTTTACAGCTCTGAGCAGTAGCACTTCCATATTCCAAGTATAAAGAATCTACTGTGTACTGTAGAATGACTACAGTGACTGGAAACATGAACGAATTAGACTGATAATAGTCCACCACCTTCTCATTCAATATGATCAAACAACAAATCAACCACAAATTATGACTGAAATTGTTTCTTATCAGTTGGTGCCATTGATCAGTTTTTCTTTTTAGCTCCAGTGTTATATTGTGGTAGGTTCCATTATGTTGTTTTAAGCTTTCTAAAGTGATTTATCACCATTTTTTTATTATATTATCCTCATCAATATGTTTTTTTTTTTCAGTTAAAACTATGTATTTTCCTATATTTAATTCACTGATTATGTAGATAAAAGCCCACATTAAAGCTGAATTTATTATATCAGAAACTATAGATGACAATGTTTCCACGTTCACTACAGAGCCTCTAAATGTCCAAGTGGGTCATATCTGACCATGAAAAGATGACAAACTGGATTTTATGCCAATTATTTACATGTATTGATAGGATTAATAGATCAACAGGTATTAAAGGTTTTGTGTCAGTAGATGTTTTTGGTTCAGTGGTGGATATTTGGGACTTGTTATTACAAATATATTCTAAGTTCTGAAATGCTTGGAATTTGATCTGCTTTAGTTTTGATGCTTTGATCAGAGGGTTCTACAGGATTTTTTTTCCTTTTTTCAAAGACCCAAAATGTAAAACCTATTCTTTTCAGTGCAGGAGTTTTGTCATAATCAATCTAATAGACAAACACAACATGACTACTCACAATTCAAAAGAAACCAAGCGGCTTAATATGCAAAAATAAGCGGTTAAGTGTTCACAGTCTTATTAGTACGACTGGACTTTCTTGGATTATATTAAGATTTTCAACTGTTTCAGTCATTAACAAGTTTTTACCAAGGCCAAGGGATTACTTCAAGGTTCTGTAAATTATACAAAACCAGAACAAGTTCACGACAGGAGAGCTCTTTCCCTGCTTAGCATGTCTGGGTAGCGATGAGGGTACTATTTCCTCAGAGAACTCCCTGCCGCTCTCATCACCTTGCCGTCACTGTGATTACAGACATGGCACCATGCAGACTCACCGCAGCTCTTTCTGCTGCTTTTTTCATCTTTCACTTTTAGTACACTTTGATTATTGTTTTCTTTAAGTGTTTGTACTAACCTAGCTCCACACTAGAATGGTAAGCAGTGTTTTTTTTCTCTGTGTGTGTCTTTTTGTATTTCCACTTCTCTTTTCTTTCACACATATCTAGCCTGTGCTGAATGGGTTCAGGCCATTCAGCGTTTATCTGAAGGTTGAACTGAACCTGCTCGTCAGATTCTCCATTCATTCCTATTGATTCCTTGCACATTTCATCTGTTAAATGTGACCAACAGGACCAACAGACCAAAAATCAGCCACGTCTTGCACCTTGGATGAAAGAATTTCATCATTCGCGACATTGCCTTTCATTTCAGGAATGATTTCCCAACAGAAAGTCTTCACGCACTCCTGAATCTACGCACAGACACGCGCTCGCAAACTCAATCGTAACATGTCATCTTTTCAACTATTGCTCAGACTTCAAAACTACGATAGACCACACACACACACACAGACAGACACACACACACAATTCCACTGTCAACGCACTGGAAACAGCACACTTCTATCCCAGACTCCTCCTGTGCACACTGACATCAACTCTAGTGAAGCTTCCCATTACCAAAGCGCTCCCTGTACAAGCATTGTGTCGCTTTTGTTGAAGCTTATCGGAGGTCACTTCCCCCGGTATAGTCTGACATTACTGAACAAAAGCACTAAAGCACTCATGTTTGCTAACCCAAAAAACTGTGAAGTTTGGATGGTGTAGGGGCGGGGCTGCGATCAAAAGAATTGATGTTCTCTTGGATTCACTCTGGATGTCTGAAGTTCTACATCCATTCACTGTCAAACCTAAACATGACATTGAGCGAAAACATTTGTGGTACGGATGCACACAGCCATATCTGCTTAATTAGCCTTGCAACCACTGACCTGAGGAATTTGTTGAGGTCTCCATGCTTCATATATTCGAAAACCATGATCAGAGGGTCTCCGTCCACACACACGCCATAGAATTTAACGATATGGTCATGTTGCAGGTTGGTCAGCAGCTCTGCCTCTCTCTGGAAATCCTTTCTTGCAGACAAGTTGGGATCTTTCAGTGTCTAAAAGGGAGAATAGCTGCATTGTTACATCGAAAACAAAATTGAATGAAGCTATAATGACCTGACAATGACTGCCAAAAGCAGCCAAGATGTGGTTCTTTTATTTGACTTTGGATGTATATGATTCAGTACCGCACTTGAATACTTAGTTTTCTAATAACTTTTTGTTCCAACTGATCACAATAAACAGTGCGTGTGCAGGACAGGAGTTATCACATCCATGAAACTAATTAGAATGATCATAATTAGTTATTATTGCTGGTTTAAATTCAGGCCCCGACTGATCAGAAGACGTTTTGGAACCCCTCTAAAGGTTGGACAATCTCTCATCTAAGTTGAGTCGACTTTTCATTGTCGAATGTTACTTGAATCACATAAGATAAAGCTGTTGTTGAACATTTTTTACTGTTGTGTTGAATATCAGTGGTGGCATATTATATTTACCATGGTGATCTGGCATCTAAATGATTTGCGAACAAAATATTATAATCATGTTGTTTATCTCAATCTAATACCAGATCGTATGAGTCCTGCTCTGACTGTTGTAATGAGGCATTTTGATGGATAGTGAAGAGAAAAGAACTGGATGGATGGATTATAGTTTTGTGTGAATGTTAGTCTGTATAACATAATGAGCTTTGGTGATTACTTAAATCATGTGTGTGTGCGCGTGTGTGCATATGCATTAGTATATGAATATGGGTGGTTTATGTGAATATATCCCTCAAGGCTGACTTTTTTTTTTTTTTTTTTTAATCCCAGTCTGGATATATATTATTGTTTTACTACGTATTTTTATTTCTTAAGTTACTTTTTATTAAAAAAAAAACAAAAAAAAAAACCATTTATTATACACTTAATAAAGTGACTTTCTACAGATGAAGATAGGATACTTGAATGCAGTATTACTCTTGATCTGGAAAAAAAAAAAAAAACCTTTTTGTGTGTCCTAAGACACCTTTATGGGGCCTATTTCTTATGATTTATCAGTTCACCATTAAAGAAAGAACTAAGACTAAATAGACTGCAATCAATCCTGATGACTTCAGTGATTAAACTGTTAATGTAGATGAGGAGCTTTATTGTGGTTCATTTATAACATTACCTTTAGCTAATTGATGACCCATGTTTTTTTTTTCTTCTTCAAATTACAAACTCTGCTTATGTCCAGTTTCTTTGTTTAACTGAAAGATGCACACATCAATAGTTATTATATCTGTATTATTATAGTTTTACAATCTTCGTGATTCACCATCATTTACAAACAGGGCGTCATCAGTTTAAGCTACATCATTTTAATCATTTCCTTACATGATCGGTATATTGTTTTTACATGTCTCATTTCATTTAGGTATTATACTGAATGCAGCAACTTAAACGGTAATACAATATTTATGTAGTGCAAATCTCTTGATACTTTTCCTCAAAATATAATATTTTAAGCCTGTAATATAATACGTCAATAATTCTCATCTTGCAATGTTGGATCAGCTCCATCTCCATCCTACACCCACTGGCATCACAAAAGAGAAGATAATAGAAAAATCAGTCGGCTTTTCTCCTCGTTACAGCAATCAAACACTGTAAATATTAGAAGCTGATGCTGGGAGCGCTCTGTTGTGTAATACTTCAAATATAATAAGTGGATATGTATAAATATAACATTATCTGTCAGCATTTTTGGGTCTATAATCCCGTGAGACAGACTGATCTGACTGGTAAAGGGACCGAAATAACTACTTAAACATCTTTGAAGTGAAATACAGGTGTCAGTTGAAGCTGCCAAGAAAAGAAAAATTAACGGGGAAAAAAAAAAAGCAACATGTCTTAGTGTATATTCTTTTTGAGAAAAGGAAGACTTTGGACACTTAAGAGGTTAAAGGTTAAGAGTAAAATACAACAAGCTGCTTCTTTTAATCACCTTGGCCTTGATTCCTGCTTTCCCAGACTGCTGACGTTATTACAGATGGAAAGACCTTGGGATAGAAATACATTTGCTATATGTTCTCTGCTTGCAGTCAACTCCTGGAGGTGGTTGAGATGTACGGCAGAGCAGGTAAAATGGCCATAAAATTCTATTACCAAATCAAACCGCACTCTTAAGGAAATGTTTCTTGTCTGGGCATCCTTCCAAAACAATACCTCCAAGTGCTCCGACTGCAATAAATTGAAAGAAAGCGCTGCAATGAATTTTCCCATTGTTGACCTTTAAGTGTATTCAGAGAGCCTCTTCCTTCTTTATCACAGGCAGGAACATGTTAAGATGAAGATGCCTATTGAGCATTATATATATATATATAAGCATTTTTTAGACATGTTTGAAAACAAGATGACTGTTTGGACTAGTCCAGGTATACTGAGAAAAGGATGTGATAGCAAGACTCACACCTCTTCAACTACGTCCTCGGTTTGTCAAGGTTAGGATGTTTTTTTCCGTCTTCGTCTTTTTTTTTTTTTGACTGAGTAGGTTTGCTGATTCTGCAACCTCTCATTCAGTATGACCCTGTTTAACATTCATACACTTCCTCATATCCACAATGGGGTCTGCCAAGAACAACTTAAAGTTGGGCACTGGTGAATGCACACAGAGCTACATTACATGAGACATGAGATGGTTGAAAATGCATCAAGGTCTTTAAAACAAAACATCAGATTCATTTGGTTATAACATTAACACATTAAAGATGGAAATTGATTTGATGGTTCATAGGGTTTTTGTGAGAAAGTGTAGAAAAACATGTTGGCATGCTGTATTATGGGGGTAACATGTATAAGTGAAGAATCTGGTGGTGAATGTATTTATTCACATATTATCTGTAACATTATGACCAATGACAGACAAACTGGTGTTAATTTTAATCATCTCATTAGTATGGGGCTTGTCAGTGGGTGGCATATATTAGGCAGCAATGAACCTCAAACACCTCAAAGTTGATGTGTTGGGGGAGGTGGGGGTGGGCAAGCGTAGGGAACTGACAAACTTTGACAAGTGAGAAATTGTGAAGGTCAAATCACTGAGTCAGAGCATCTCTAGAGCTTGTTATTCATTCCCAAAATAAAGTGGTTATTACCTTGAACAACAACCAGATTTCAACCAACTGAGTATCTATGGGGCCTGGACTCCACCAGACCTCTGAAGGTGTGCGGAGGTATCAGGTTCAGGGTTTATTTGTCCCACGGGTTGAGATTGGGATGTCCTTCCTTAGTCCATTTGTGGTCAGTACTAACCACTGAAGACCAGAAACACCCAATAAGACCAGCAGTTGTGAAGATGCTCTGACCCAGTCATTACTGTTGCAATACGGTCCTGGTCAAAGTCACTCAGTTCCTTATGACATCTTGAAGAACTAAATGTTCACTTGCTGTCTAATATTGCTAATCCAATGGAAAGTCCCATAGTAATGAAATAATTAATATTATTACCAATTCTCCTGTTACTGGTCACAATGTTATGATTGATTGGTGTATAGTTACTGTTATGTGTCCAAGGGGTCATTAACTATATTTGTCTAAGGTTAGAATTATACAACTCTGTAGGGCCGGACTTTACAAGCTTCTTCATTTGAAACAACCTTTGTCAAAATTCTAAGGATAGACTTTCTAGATTCATTTTTATAGGGTGTCCCAAAAAAGATGTATATACCCTTTAGCAGCTGATACCTAAATTGTTTATAACGTTTTTGCAAATTAAACCCATTGAAGTCAATGGCAGCAGCCAGACTAAACTTCGAAGAAAGGAACAGCCAATGAACATGAATGCACACAAATACCACGGGAATTGTTATGTGATGTGTACAATTCCCTTGTTTCGTGTTGTCAGCAGTGTCTGGACCAGAACAGACATCAGACTGAAAACAGGCGGTGAAAAAACAGTAAAACGGATGTTTGTAAATGCATAATAAACACCTAGTTCACAATTATTTAAAGTGTGTATACATTTTTTTGGGGCACCCTGTATTTACAGTTCTAATGCTGATATAATCCTCAGAAGTGCTTGGGTTGTATTTGATGAATGTGCTTCTTTCTTTCACATGCATTTGCTGCGGTATGCCTTTCTAGATTCTGACTGGTTTTGTAGTCATTCCTGATGGGCCATAAAATCACCTTTGAATCAGGACTCTAGTAAGTGAGTGAAGTGCATGTGAAGTTAGACAGTAAATTGTACCTACACTCTGAAGTTAATCTGTCTCTTTTCTGCTAACTCACCACCACCTACTGAATCTGTACATTACAGTTTTCTGAATTTCTGACGTGTTCTGAAATGAACCATATATTTCCCGTCTGTGCCTCAGACACTGTACTATACATTGCAAGGTAGATTGCAGAGTTTACGAGGGGCTTATGAATGCACCATGAGCCCATTTGTGTGTGCCTTCGTGCCGGGGACAGCTCACTTTTATGCAATGTTCTGAAATACTTTGAAATAGATCTACTTTATTATATTAAAAAAAGCACCTATCCCAAATCTGGATCAAATTGTGATGGGAAACCTTTGTGGGCCATCCTTGATGTGATGTGGTTTGACATAACCTACTTTTGCTGCACACTGACACACATAATACACATCCGCTGAAGACGTACCTTCACAGCCACCAGCATCTTGTCCTTTGTGGGACTGAGGTTGTAACACTCTGCCAGGAAAACTTTTCCAAATGCTCCTTCTCCCAGCTCCCTCTTCAGGATGATGTCTCTCCGCTTTATATGCTGGACAACTAAACCACAAATACACAGAAAAAAATAGGGCAAATTGATTTAAAATGTGAATTTTAATTATTTGTAATCACATAGTTCAGCTTTAGTAAACTCTTTAGACAAAATGTGATGTATACAGTATGTATTTGCATTTAATATACTTAGGATAAATCTATAGTTTCACCACTTTATGATTACTTCATTGTTGGCTACTCCCCTCTTTAAAACACAAAGCTCCACTTAACATTAGAGATACAAGAATTAATGAGGCAGATAATTTCTTTAGACTCGTTTCATCTAAAATGTGTGCTGAACAGCTGAGATGGGGCTTGTTTAAAGCCTGCGTTACCATGACAACAGTATTTGTCTCAGCAGCCCAACATCTAAGTTCACAAGATCTGTTTACTTTGAATATTGAGATTACACATCATAAGCAGCTGATTAGAGAGAGATTACAAGTTTACATAAAATGATTTTCTTTGTAGAGACATCTTAGCTTTGATATGGTTTAATAAGGAAAGCATTTGTTTTATTTGGATGAATTCATGACAGTCAGTCCAATCAAAACATGAGCTGATCACTGATTCCGTGATGGACTGATCAGGCCTCTAATAGACTCCAAGACTTTGCCCTGACTTATGAAGTTAACTTTATAACTTATAGTGTGTGTTCAAAGAGAGCGTTGCATTTTTTGGTCAACTATTTGATCTATTTTTGCTGTTTGTTTGTTTGTACCGCACTGTCAGATGCTATTAACTGAATCTGTTTTTTATCCTTTTAAAGCCACTTTTCTGAAATGTGGATTTCAAAGTGAGAAGAGTACATTATAAGGAAAATGTGATCGAAACAAGTGCAACAGAGAAAGTGCACTTGGGTTGCTGCACTGTCGGTGAGGCTACATTGTTGTGTTTTAAATTCTAGTCAGGAGTTGCTAAAGACGCAGTGCCAAATATGTCATGATAAATTAAGGCTGTGTGTACAAAACGATGCACAAGACATCTAAAGCTCTCTGTCTGATGTAATGGTGAATATTTGAATATTTCTCCCAATATGAGGGTGATAGAGCTTCCACCAAGCGCTGAAAAAACCTTTTATAGAATACGCAATGTTGTCAGACTGCATAAAAAATGTTTTATCTAACTTTGAAGCTACTTTCAAGAGAATACAGGGAACATTATGGTTCAAGTGGTTTTAAATCTCCCCGAGCACAAATAAAATGAGAGACGACACCGGACCTGCAGAGATGCAAATGTCTTATCTGTACTTCTTGGTTTTACTGTTGCCACTGAAAAACAACAAAACAAAGGAGGACATTTTGTAATGAAAACAGGGCAGTAAAATGTCTCCTTCTTTGAAGAGGTAAGTGAAACATCCTGGGGTAAGTGAAAAAAAAAGTCCCTCTCTTTTATTTATATCCTCTTCCCTATCCACTGAAGTTGTACGCTAGAATTTTTTGACTTTCAACTTTCAACCTTTTTTTGTTAACATGTACACTTTGCCACAGTCTATCAAACAGGGATGATATTTTATGAATTTGTATACGACTTAAAACATTTTTTGACAAAATGAGAAGCATATATGATGAAAGGTGGAGCTGTATAGACCTGATCTTTGAAATATGAAATGAATATTTCATGCTCCAAGACCTAAACAGCCACAAGTGACCAGAAATATCTAGTGATCTAAAATATTCAGTTATTTCACTCCTAATCCTATCAATATAATTGAATTACTCCCAGATTTGGATATTCAAAGGCTCCACAGTGAAGGTGAAAATGCCATCATCTTCTGCGAAAACTATTCATCAATAAAACCCATGTAGTTTATCAAATGACAGTGGTTGTGGCTGCTTATTTTTACATGCAGCCATTCATGTATTTTGTTGAAAATGTCTTTTTTTGTATGTGTTATACCAGTTTTCTCAGTTTTAATAACATGATATTTGAATGAAAACTGAAGATTATATAATAAGTGATAAAAAGTCAAACCAAAATCAGTTCTAGGTTTTTAATGGTTAATGGAAAGTAACAAAAAAAGAAAATTTAAATAGTACATAAACATAAATGCATTGTTAAATACAGGTTTAAACAATATATAGTAAAAAAAAAAAAAAAAAAAAAACGCATGGGAAACCAATTTAAGATAAAGAAGTCAAGTTAAATTATGTAATATTATTGCCCCAGAACAGACCAGTAAGTACTGTAGACATCAACGGAAATAAACATCATGGTGTGTCAGGATCTGGTCCATACACGATTAAAACTGAAATGTTAACTAAAATGATTGAGTATTACTTTAAATCTTGGTCAAAATGAACCTCCTGTATTGACAGTGACATCTGTTCGCGTTTCATTGGCTGCGGATACAAATAAAAATCCTGTTTGACAATCACTAATTCACTGATCACTTCTGCAGTTTCCTGTTTGTTGGACAGCAGTGACTCGGTCGTCCTTGGACAGTTGAGTCATGTGCAAATATGTACAGAGGTGTATCGCTACAGCCTCTTCAACACTCACTGTAATGCTGTGGAGACATAACAATGGCTCATAGTGATGTAGTCATTTTAGGCTTCCTGTGCATTCTTTTCAAATTAATCATCCTCTAATGCGGGGGTGTCAAACTCCGGTCCTTGAGGGCTACTATCCTGCATGTTCCCTCTCCCAGCACACCTGAAAGCCACTATGTCATTATCGGGCTTCTGCACAGTATGATGATGAGGTGATCATTAATTGAACCAGATAGAAGAGAGAAATATCTAAACCATGCAGGATACCAGACCTCGAGGACCGGAGTTTGATACCTGTGCTCTAATGCATCACTAGTAGTAAAGTCAACTTCTAGGAACTGTATCCCTCCTCCATCTGTGTCTATTTTGTGTTCTTTAAATTAAGGTTAATACGAATAAAATACTTCAGCAACACAGGAGACTTTGAAGTAAAAGAAGGACATCTGTGGCTCCGATGTGTGGCAGGATATAATGATGCCTTCGTGCAGATACAGTAAAAGGTTACCTCGACTTTTAGGATTCATAGAAACTACGTAAAGCAAATCAGATGTGATTGGTAATAGCCTCAGTTGATGATTTCTTTCGGCTTTTCCCTTCTGGGGTTGCCACAGCTTCATCTTTGCATGTTGATTTGGCAGAGGTTTTTATGTCGGATGCCCTTCCTGACACAACCAGTCTTGGGGCTTGCCCCCCCTTGTGGCTACATTGGGATGTATAGCATAAAGAACCTTTCCCAAGGGATCACCTGGGTCTCAAACCGCCCATCTTCCGCACCAAAGTCAGTGGCGTCCACAGTTAATTTCTCTAGACTTTCCTGCCTTGTTGCCACCAATTGTTTCTGCTCCGTACAGCAGCCCTAGTGTCTTTACCCAAATGTGTGCACCAAATGGTGTAATCTCCAAGATAATTCCAGATTCCACGCAGCTTACCACTTCAGTCTGTCTGCTCCTCTGAGTGTTTTCTTTTTTTAAGTTTTGGCATTTCAGAATCGCCAAGCCATGTGGTCGCAAGTAGTGATTCATAAAAAATAAAAAAAACCCTCAGTCCACTGGTGTCCCTGTCAGACAGTGCCTTAACCGTTATTTCTGAAATCAGTGTTGAATATGAAGAAACGTCCCAGTTTAAAAGTAGATCAGAACTGAAGTGTCTGAAAAAAACTGGCAGCCAGTTTGCAGAGTGAGAATCCCACTAGGGACACGAGCAGATCACTGCTGTCAAAGCGTCATCCTCCAAAAATCTGCTCTCCAAGAGCATATAAAAACATTCCTAAGTTGATACACATTATAATTCAAAATGTGTTTATACAGGATTTCATAGGGCAAATGTCTCTGACACCCTCTCAGCTGACAACAGCGGCACCATGGAGTTTAAAGTGCTCCAATACTTATCTAACACCTATTCCGTGCTGATTTGTTCTTTGGGTTTTTTGTTTTTTTTGTGTGTTGGTTTTTTTTTTTTTTTTACTTTTACAGAAATATTAATAATCTTTCTCTTTCATTTGCACATCTTCATCATTCATCATCATTCAAGGATCACTCTTGGCCTTACTATTGAATGTCTGTCATGCTGATGATCCGGCTATAGAAGCTTATTCTATTGTTGCACCCATCATTAAGTTGCTCTGGATGAGATCGTTCAGTTAAATGTGAAAATGTGAAGGTTGTCATCTATCAGCAGCATGGACTCAGAGTTTAAGGCATAATGCTAATACATTTTCCAAACTTTTCTCAGAAGTTAGCATTTGATCGTTATCTTGGCTCTTACCTTATTTTCTCTTTTGCAGTGATGTGAGCTGATATTTCACTGGTGGATTTTTTTTTTTTTTTTTTAATCTCACCTGTGCAAATTGAAAATCTGCATTTGTTTAATCATATTTAATCAGGTTTATCAGAATATCATAACTTCGGTCTTTATCATTATGGAAATTAACTAACCAGAAATGCACATATTGTTGAACTTGCCTCTGTTCTATTTTATACTCCACCTTCTACTATACCTTGCACTCATCCAACACCTTTTGTCAGAGCTAAATAAGCTGTTAAGTTACAATTTTACTCAAGGAATTAATTTGAAACAGGGAAAGACTTGTTTTTTTTAAAAATTTCAAGCGAGTGACCTTTCAATCACGAAATATTAGTCAAACCAAATATTAGAGATGTTCCTTTTGCATGTCAAACTGTGCCAAGAAAAAAAAAAACCTAATTTAATGTAACTGAGTAGAATAACCAATAAGCCGCCCCTCAGGCCTCACAAGCAGAACATCACATTTTCAAAGATGAATATCCCTGCAGACTTAAGATTGGCAAACCCATTTAGACATTTTTTTTTTCGGCAGAGCCTCGCAGCACAGCCAGGGTAAACAGGCTGACACAATGGACCACATCCAATAATAGTGGATTCGAAGTAATGAATTCTGAATGTACCGTCATTATTATTTGCTTGATATTTCATTCGTCTTACCTTCATATCACAGTGCTGACATTGTGTACAATGTTTCTAAAATGTAAACAAAACAAATCCACATACGGGTTTTGTATCAGTACCACCACAATAAAAGTAAATGAGTGGTTTTATATGCATGTTATTTTCTAAATAGATTTTTCACCTTTACTTTTTAATATAGTCATTTAATCAGTACCCGGCATCTAAACTCTATAGAATCCAAAAGCACAGGATATTCATTTACAGCATCGACCAGGTGCCCCCTCTTTCTTCTTCCCTGGCTGTAAACATTCCAGATTTGTGTAATTTCAGCTCCTGAATATTGGCTAAGCACCCTGTCGTCCTCACTGATGAGAATGATCCAGCTATTACGGTGCAGGTCTATCGACAGTGGTGAGGACAAGTTACTTTAACCTTCACTTTCCTCTGCAGGTGAACTCAGGCTGCGTCCTACAACCTATTTACCCAGAGTGGCATGCTGAAAAGTCTTGAGATTAAATCTCTATCCCACAGCTCAGCATCACTCATTTGTCCTGCCTCACCTGAGGCCTCAGTGCCAGCAAACATTCTCCCCAGAGGCCTAGAGACAGCGCAGCGCCAAGATTTACTCAGCTAGTCAGGTCAGGTGGCTAGGGGGAGCACAGATGTTTGGGGGGCTTTGTTCTGGACCTGTGTCTGCGTGTACGCGAGTGTTTCACCACAAATACCTGCCAAGTTTTCCTGGTGTGAGTATTTATGCATATCTGTGTGTATGTGCTTATGTGGTTTTCTCTAACTACCTGCCAGCTTTGTGGTTTCATGTGTGTGTTTCTGCTGCTGCTGCTGCTGCTGTGTGTGTGTGTGTTTATGGGTATTTTTCCACCTGACATCTTTCCTGACAGTGTGTGGTGGGGTGATCGATGCATGTCTTGTGGTCATTGACAAGATGTCTTTTGTGGAGTGAAGTTTTAACTTTGAGAAGCAGCCACTCAATCAAAAATGTTAAGGACATCCTGGGGAATTATCATTTCCTGAATTAGATTTTATGTTCAAGGAAAGAGGGAGTTTAACAAAACTACTTAAAAACACCTACTTTAATTTAAGAAGGGAGCTATATGTTGAATTAAAACCTTTTAAAAGCAACAGATCAGCAGATCAACACGATGTATCCACAGACTTTATCGCTCATTGAGTAAATTGCAAAACCCACTGTTTACACACATCTGTATTATGGAGTCAAGTTCTCTGCTTTAAATAAAAACTCAGCCAATCAAAATAACACGGTCATGTAATCGTCATAACGTGCATCAGATTAGTTTCTAGCTCTGTTCGTAGACACAAAACATTGAAAGAAAAAATGTGAATCACCTCTGTTTTCTGTACGGTTTGTATTGTCAGCAGCCGCACTACAGATCTGTTTGGAATCATCCAAACAAGGTCAGAACTGTCACAGTTTAGTCTGAACCGTGGATCAACAAACAGCAAACTTAGCAAAGATAATAGCATCATATAATAACTTTAAACCTCTCTAACCTTATAGTATAGAGGAAAAGCTGTAAATCAAATCAAACTCCATTCTTTTCATTTAGAGCTGGATCCAGTGTTGACAACAACAGGGCTTCGAGCTTTTATCACTTTTTCATTGACTTTAACTCTTGAAGTTGTTTCGTAGCTGTCCTCATCCCATCTCACCATTTTCTGACACTTTGGTCAAAGACCCCATAGTGTGAGTTTTTTTTTTTTATTTTTTTTTTTATCACCATCGGAGATTGGCAGAGTGACTCACTCGCTGAACCCTGCAGCCTGTCAATGTGAACAGATTCAGGGCATACCTCTACAATCCAGCACATCGGCATCTTCGACATAAAGTCAGACCTCTTCATTCGACACAATAGGTCATTCTTTTTTTCATATAAGTATACCATTATAGCTCCTTTAATGCTTATTTTACTGACTAAAGCTTCACAGAAGAACAAAAAGAGGATTAACCCTCTGGTGTTCTGTAGAAATAGTGACTTCCAAAGAAAATAATTTCTTAATAATGTACATATAATGTGGCCTGTCCACAAAAATAGCAGCACAGGATGTTAATTCTTAGGTGGAAGGTATTCATCCAGAAGCACAGATAAAAGCTTTCCCCCATTAAATTCACTGCAGCACTGGGGCTCTGCGTCTGCTGGCTTCGTTGGGCCACTGTGACATGAACACCACCATTTACTGTTGACTCTCAATGGGTATCTCCTCCTAACCTGCTGCTGCTGGATGAGCGCTGGCTCATGTTTGTGCCGCTGCCTGGCCTTGGCGATACTGTGGCTGCTGTACCAATAACCAGCTCTATCAACATAAATTGCACCACCCATAACATCATCCTGATTATAAGGCTTGTGCAGAAATGTCTGTAAACAAAAGCAAAGTCCATGAACCTGCAATAAGCAGCGGTGTGCAAGGTACGACCAAACTGTAATCCATTACAGATTACTTATTACTCTTATTTAAATTCCTTACCTCACAATATTACGGCGTTACATGACTCCTGTATTACTTTAGTTACATACAGACTTGAGTTACATACAGACTCTTGTCATAAATGGTACGTGCCCCCCTCCAATACAACAAATAGGAGAGCTTTGGGCCACATAAATTCGCGTCCCCAAGTACATGTGGACGGATAGCTCAATAAATAACGCTATGGTCTACAATGTTGGAATCCCAGCAGGAATACAATATTTTTTTTCAACATTTTACATGTTCAACAGGGGGCGTGACACCGACGATGCTGGTAGATAAATCCACAATTGACAAAGAATTCTAACTAGTCATGAATGTTAGCTTACCTTGTCATTGCTGATCATGCTAACTATTTAACTAAAGCAGGGTTAGTGTTAGTAATGAGCATCCGTCCATGCAGACTATGGACTGTCTTCACACTTTGGATGAACACCAACAGGAAATAGAACTTTCATGCTGCATTTTTGATTCCTTAAGGTTTCACGATCTTGTTGTTTGTTTTGGTTTTTGTAATTAGAGCAATTAAATTACAAAGTATAATCATGCAAAGTTTTAATAAAATCGGAGTGATAGCCTTAGAGAAATCTTCCGGACAAAGTGCAAGGCGGGCGCGGCTTCGGAAACGATACAAACACATCCACATCCCACTTACGTGTGAGCTAATAATAATAATGGATTATAATTTTTATGGTGCTTTTCAAGTCACCCAAAGCGCTTTCTATTATTGATCTATTATTCATTCGCTCTCATGTTCCCCCTCTGGTGGTGGTAAACTACATTTGTAGACACAGCTGCCCTGGGGCAGGCTGACGGAGGCGTACACATTCATGCACTAAGAACACAACGGACTGACTGGGATAGAGCGGGATTTGAACCACCAACCCATTATTGGATAATCCACTCTACTAACTGAGCCACTACTGTGTTATAGCAAAAAGTAATCTGTTACTGTAATGCATTACTTTCCCAACATTGGCAATAAACTAACAATGAGAGCCCACTGCATCTGAAAAACATGCAAGTCCTAGAAGAAAAATATAGTGTATATAAGGAGGTAAGATGTGATTGATTTCCTTTTGACAATGGCTTCTCCCTGAGCACAACCGCAGTGTTATTGCTGGATTAAAGTTTAAGCATTAAGTACACTTAAGCGGTAAGTACTTCACACGTACTGCTCAAGGGATGTTCTCCCCCTGATGTCTCAACTACCAATAGTTATATTAAATATCTTACAGAAGTGCCGCACTATTCACTCTGAGTACCCACATGTACAGTACACAATGTTTTTCCTTAAAAAAAAAAAGTCCCTTCAGAGTGTGTGCCTCTTTATTGAGTGATGGGAATAAACTATGCATTAGGCTGCTGACCTGCCAGCATTTATGAGGATGTGTTACTTTCACATTAAATTTTTATGAGAAGCTCTTTGGTCCACTTGCTGAAACCTGCCCACATCCTTACGTAATGCATATCATATTTGTAATAAAATGCCATGTTACATTATTAAACGTGTTTTTTCTTAGTTGGTAGACAGGAAATGTGGAGAAATGGTTCAATTAAATGGCTTGTTTTCTGCTTTTTGCCACCTCTGCATATGCTGTAGAAAGCAATTCATCATGTGTGCAAAAGGAACATTTTCATTTTCTTTCATTTTGTTGCTTACTGCAGGATCTGTACCGTTGATTAAAAATTCAGTCATATTTACACTTACAACTCCATCTCACTTCATCTGTAGCTTTGACAAATTTTGAAGTGCCATGTAATTTAGGTTATCTATATAGTTTCTATTCAAGATTGGACCTGGAATCAAATGCGTCTTTTCCAAGCTCTGTTTTTCACAGAATTTTCTATTTTACGCCCACGTGGATTGAGTTGAAAGGGCTTTTTTTTTTTTTTTTTTTTTTTTCCAGTTTTAGCTTCTTGAGTTATAAATTAAACTAGGTTTTTTGAATTCACAACTGGCTAGCCTGTGGGGCTGTTCTGTTTCAAACTATAATTCATGAAATCATAGCCCTGGAACATGATAACAGCCTTTCAATCAATCTACTCTGCATTTCCATGTATTTGCTGAGGTTTCAAGCTGCCAAATTAGTCACTCCTTGTCTCTGCTGGAAACATTTTGAGCTTCAAAAACATCACCTTGAGCATAATTATGTCTCTATTACACCAAAAGCACAGGAGACAGAGTGGGGGTTTGTCCAAGCCTTGCCCACATGTGATATCACTAATAACATGGATATAATGAAAGGCTATGTGCTATACTCCAACATCAAAAGCTATTGTCTAATTTTGGCCAGCGGGATGTGACAAATCCGTAATTAAAATAGCAAGCCGAGTGATAAAACAAAGCCACTTGCTGGGAGACAGCGGATCCAGCTAGATACAGATCTGTCATTAGGCTAAAGAATTGTCCTTTGCCTTTCTGTCTTTATCTCCCTAATGCGGCTACATTTCCCCAGGATTGGCCTTTCTCAGCTTGGCGTGGAAAAAAAAAAAAAAAAGCTGATTCTAACCAATGTCCTAATCAGTCATGGCTCGGCTGTTTACCGCAGTCAAAGTCGAGGCCACCGGTTCATGGTTCATGATGAACCAATTTCATGATGTTTCTAAATTGGCATCAGAATGACAAGCGGACTAACACTTTATTCCCTAAGCCCTCATCTCTACCTCCTATTTCTACTCACATGTATACAGGTCACTGGTTCAACTAGAGGGCAACACAATTGGATGATGCTATTTTATTTTTTAGCAGCAGCACTTCCACAGTCCACAGTCTGACAAACATTGTGAGCTCATTCTCCTCCTCCTTCCTCTCTGCAATTTTTACTCTTGCATGAGAAGACCTATTAAACCAGCAGTAGAATACATACTATATTTTTTTGTCAGAATTGATTTTAAGTAAATTCTCAAATACTCATGAATATTGCATTTGCAATGGCACACCGGTATCACTAGTGTGAGCTCTGCAGCAGGCCATTTCCCAATACATGCAGCTGTTTTAAATGAAGCCAACACAGCAGCACACTGCTCCTTTCTCGCTGTTTTTGGAGCAGTTTTTAAAATGCGCAGTGGGAAACATTATAAATTACCCAGAAGACTGTTTGTGAATGCAAGTCATGAACCCCTGATGGACACAGGTAAGGTGGGTTTACATTTATGTATACATGTGCTGGTGTGATTACAGGCAACAGGACTGAGGTGTGTATATATGTGGGTGGGCACTTGAGGGATTCCTTTTTCTTCCTCTTTTTTTTTTTTTTCTGATATATGGAGATGAATCGGTTTCCCCAGTCACTTGTAGGGACTTTGCTGCTTCTGAATAATGTAAGTTAATAAATATAATGCTTAAGAGTTGTTTTAAGTTTTTAGGATTGGAATAAAACTAAGTGTAGAATCAATGTAAGGCAATGTAATGCTTCCTAAACACACGGAAACCCACCGTGTATGTACGTTAGACGACTTGGCAGCAACCTATTCTCATGGATAAGAAGCTTTCAAGTAAATGAATGAATACATTATGGATCGGTGGCTGACCATCAATAAAGCAGCCACACTGTATCTGAGCACAGGCTACAGCACAAGTTCAGCTCTTTGGTCGACACTTGAAGCAGCAGAACAATCAACAATCGAGACCTAGCAGGACAACGGGGACTCGGGGCCCTGAGGGGTGCCCAAGAGACCCCTGACTGAAGATGGCCATCAAATGAAGGGGGAGATATGTTAGGTAGAAAATATGACGGCCATGCTAACAGTGCACCTACAGGCATATACAATATAGACACAGATTTATTTTCAGATTGTCACTGCCACACACCTACACACATGCTGTAGATACACACGTGGATATAAAAGAACAGAGTTATTTCCCTTCTTTGTATGTGTCCTGGGGCTAAAGAATACATTCATATTCACTGAATGATCAGCAGAAGCAGAAGCCGTTTGGAGCCATTTTGTTTTTCTAGCCGATGGCACAAAGCAGTGGCCATTATGACCTTGTGATGGATTCGAGGTTCATTTCCTCCTGTGGCTGGCTTTTTTTTTTTTTTTCTCCATACACGCAAACAGAATAAAATTAAAAAAGTAACAGAAGCTGCATACTGAAAGAGAAAAATTTCAGTAAAGTTTACATCAGACAGTCATCTTTTAAAATCCAGTTACTTATAAAAGATCTGACTTCAATCCTGGCTGCATAGTAACCAGGAGGAAGTTTCATTTGTGCCCACTGTCATTTATTCATTAGCTTGCAATCAGATCTCCTGTTCAAGGCATGAGATGTTATAAATCAGTCACTGGCTCGCCATTAACAATTCATGAAATTCATAATACATAAGATCTGTCATTTATTTATCACCTCTAAATGGGATTTCCTTCCTTCTCTCTGGCTCCAACTCAGAAATCAACTTCCATACCTTAACCATTGGCCATTTTGAAAGCGAGACACGATGTAAACAATGCATATCTAAGCCAAAAGGAAGCCATGTTAGCGGAGAAGTGTCTGTTTTACAGCTGCATGCTGCCACTCCAACAGGGGGAGAGTCTTTCTCTGAGTAAATCCAGTAGGTCTGACTGGTATCGTCTGAAAGGAAAGCAGCAGGTGCCAGGCTGTGGCTGGCTGCTGGCACAGTTGTTTTCTGCTGATTCTCTTGAGCAGTTGATGTAATTGTGAGTAATTAGGCCTTAAAGTGGTCTTGTCTTTCCCCAACCTGGAACATGAGTCCCAGGGGACAATGAAGGGGGGCTGTGGAACAACAGTAGCTGCTATACAGAAAGCTGCTTTTGTCTAAACAGAGTCTATATGAAGAACCTGGAAGTGTGCCACCAGATGCTAACACCATATGATCACAGTAGTTTTGTAGATGACACTAAATTATGCCATTGCCAGAGGGTTCTGGCACTTCTAATTATAAATATAAACAACAAATTACAATAGATGTCTCATAAAGATGTGGTGTTTGATTTCTGGCTCTCAGACCAGATGTTACACTCTCCTTAACATTACATTCAACTGAAATGTCGTCTGAGTTCACACACTGTCAGTACACACATCTCCGCATCAAACATTCCCTTTATTTTGCAATCTCTTGCTTTTTTTTTTTTTTTTTTTTTTTTTTTTAAGCCTGAGCTCCTTTTTTTTCTGCACATTCGTACCATAAATTGCTTGTTGCAATGTTATGAAGGCCACCTGTTCATGGGTAGGTGAGATGAGATCGCTGAATTAATCAACTCCCCCATAAAGCTATGATGGTCTGCCTGCTGTGCTCTTTTAGCAGGCAAGTTAAATTCACAAAATGATTCACAGGAGAATTTTACAGGTACTTACGGGTGGTTGGCTTATTGCAGTTGTGTCCGTGTCTAAAATACTGGGGATTTTCCACAACAGGAATACGAGTCATTCCTATGACAACTGCGTCCGGACCTGCATCCAGAGTACAGGGGGTTATAATCCCATGGTTGACATGGTGGAGAGGGCTGGCAGAGTCTTCCTCACCACTGATCACAGCTACTGGACCTGAAATAAAACACACAGAGATCCATTATCATTTCTGTATTTTAGATGGGTTTATATCTTCTATTAAATGCATTGACAATATTCTTAACCATAACAAACCAATGAACATGACATAAAATACAACAAACAAGAATAGTCATCATTTGATACTTAAATCTTCATTTATCAAATTCATACCATTGTAATGTATATATACCATAATGTATTCATTGTTATTCTGTTCAAATGTATTTGAAAAATTTGTTACTAGATCAATATTATTTGATTAAAACATATATCATCGTTGGTAGGTCCATACCTAAGTGTTTGGTAGCTGAATTTATAGCATCATACAATATATTCCTGCCAATAAACTCTATAATTTTCCTTTCTTTAATCAAAATTCTAAAAGTCCCTGACACGATTTACTGTCAGCCAAGGTGATCCAGCTTAATGTACTATATAACTGGATGTCAAAGCCAAACAGAGCTCTGACAACTGCAATCTTCAGAGGGGAGGGATAAGTTGGAGGAAGGAAGAAAGTGAGATGGGATGGACTGCAAATAGCAAGTGAATACAAAGTCAACACCCGGCAGTAGCAGATTCACTGAAGCATGGACAGTGAATGTATTTGCCCACAGCGTCATCACCTTGACAACACAGTAAATAGTTATGACGAGCCAACCATATCATCTAGCAATTTATTTACATTTGCTCTTATGCAGGGGTATTCATACTTGAACAGAAGCGTTATTAGAGACGCATGCACAGCAGAGCACCGCTTTTCACCTACAACTATCTACCCAAGCACTAGGAAAACTAGCACATCATGACTAATCCCAATCCACCCCTTACCCCTACCTTTCTGTTTTGCATATTTACGTGAAGGGGTAGTGTTGCCCCGATTCTCAATTAGACAGAGGGGAAGGGCTAAGGCGAAGGGCTGTTTAGCCCCCAAAACAGAGATTTTCCAACTTAATCATTTGATTGTCCCTTTAAAGGTCAACTTCTATCAATTTTTTTTATTCATATTGCTGTGTCACCACTATGGTTGAATGCATTGTGCGTCATTTCTGTGAAAAATTATGTCCTATTTTTCTTGCTTGAAG
>JAPSES010000001.1:14900150-14919554 GCA_029822895.1 Maxillicosta whitleyi
TGTAGGTTAACCTTTCAATGACAAATAAACCCATTTAGGTCGAATTTCACGGCTTGGGGTGCTGCGTACATATACTGTTGGTTGTGACCCACCACATTGTAAAAAGAGCTAGTCAAAGTGTTTTTTTAGCGGAAGGCGCTCTTTGATGCTGTTTCAATGTGTTATAGATCACATTTCTGCAGTTTATAGTTGATAGACGTAAAAAGATGAACAAAGTCTGTGCTACAGAGACGGTTACATCCACTGATGGCATGATGGATACTTTCAGAGACAAAGTTTTTGCGTCTGTTTATAGCAGCGTTGATGACTGTTGATGATGTTAACAGGTCGTGAAGTGTTGTCCTATTTCATAGGAGAATGTTTCAACCCCTACCCCTTGTAGCTCAGTTTCAAGGCGTAGTGCCTAGGGGGATGGGGTAAGGGCTAAGGCTAAGGGGTGACTTGGGACTGGGCCAAAATCTCTACTAAAACCTCTGACCCAACATTTCACGACAAGACAGGAAAAGAAATAGTATATGCCAGTACCAGGGGATAGACTTTCAGACATCACTGCTCATGAAATAAAATCATTACATTGAATGTCATGATGAGCCATGACTAAAGGTTGGTGGAAAATGAAAAAAGAGATGCCTCTAAAGGATCATAATATCATCTTCTGCTTTTTAATACAATATGAAATGGAACGGAAAAACCATCTGATCATCATTCAGAGCTAGATCGATGAGGTCTCGGGGAATGGTTGGTCTTGCTCCAAACCAAAAACACAAAAACTAACTGTTTTTCTAAAGAGTAACGGGAAATTGGACTTCTTGACTTGAGAATATCCTAATAATTGCGTTTATGTTAGCTGAGTGATGAAAAGGCCCAGCAGTCTCCAAGAGCATTTTTATCATCTAAAATGTTGTCTGTGCACACAATAGAATTCAGAACATTTTCCTGTAACGTCTATCTCAGAGTCCATTAAACTGAATTTGATTTATTCCAGACAACTGAGAGAGAAATGATCCAACTTTCCTCTATTTTTGCCGTTCTTTTCATGTCTCATCCCCTCTGTCGCTTATAGTAATATGGTTCATACAGCAAGCAAATGCAGCCATGCCATCTGACTGGTCAATGACCCATTTTAACTGTGCAGATGCTGTCATTTAGTTCAGACCAAGCACTTCAAAGTCGTCTTTCTCTCATGTTTCCCAAGTCGCCATATGAAATCAGAACTTTTATCAGATAAAAATTAAAAAGACCGTGATCCTGAACAAGAGATTCAATGCTTGAAATGTATATTCATGGAATAAAATCATCCCTCTCTCAGGCATAAAGCCCAGCCTCTTACATATCTGCACCACTTCTTAAAGATGTAATTTAGTATCATCAAAGGGTACAGCGGCTAAGACACCATTCATTTAACATGTTCAAAGAAAGAGACATATTGTACGGTACTTCTGCCCAGTGTTTCCCTCTAGAAATCATTCAGATCAGTGTGACGCATAAACCATGAGTCTCACTGCTCACATCACTCTATGTTCCACCAGTTAATTCATTTTTCCAGCCAACATTCATCTATGTTTGTGCATGGCATATGTCACCCCAACTGAAATTTCACCATGATTCTCTGGTGACACGTTGTCCCAGCTGGAGTTGCTCAATGTCCCTAAACATAACATTCTTCAGTCCCTGCCCAGGGTGGTGCAGCAAATCTTTTATGTCTAGGTGCAGTTTGCAGGTGCATTAGCTAATTTAGCCAAATCAATTGATCAAGTGTGACATCTGCATCATCTGTTTCTTTGAGTTTAGAAGTCAATCTAATTTACTCTACAGGAGCAGAGACAGCGCAGCCTTCCTCTACCGGGTTTTTAAAATGGACTCGTTCATTACATTGTCGGAGCGCGGGGCCAAATGATCCATCTGTGGACCAAGCCACAGGGATATAAACAAAGGAGCACTCAAACATTTGAAATAGCCACATTTCAGACACAAGCGTGCTTTTATATCTGCATTTTGACGCCTCATAAGCATTATTGCACTGCAGCAAAATCAAAACGGCGTTAACAATGCTGAAAAAAAGGGAAGGTACTTGAATTAAATGCTCTTTGATTCACACTTTCTATTTGTAACCTTCAGTTGTTATAGAATGGAAACCAACTCGTAGCATCTGACGCACATTCACACATCCATATCTAGCAGCCATTGGATTACCCACAAGATCTGTTCATTACCAAGATAAAGGACATCTGTTGCACATACAGGCAAAATGGTCTAACTGAACAGTGGCAGGAAAACCTTGAATACCTTGTCTGAACAAAAGAAAAGTATAATGGCAGGAAAAGCCAACTGTATTCTGCCCATTATATTAAAGGAATGTCCATCCATCCATCCATTGTTAGCAAAGTTCTAAAGGCTACACACATACAATTGTTAATGTCTATGTTAAGATGTACGGCATATACAAGAAATATGTACACCATCAAAAACAAAGGTTTCAAGAGAAAAAAAAAGACTAACCACTAACTGCATAGTTGCCAATTAGCTTTAATTTCTTGTACGTTTGTAATGCTCTGCACGTATGCCCTGTATTTTCTTGTTGTATATGAAGGAAAGAGACATAAAGAAGTAAAAATATATATGCATTCTGATTACAACCCTACAAAAGTAAAGTTAAAGGTGGCGTGAGGCTTTTGTACAGTACTCCAGTGACTTATATGGAGTGGTCCTTAAAATATTGTCATGGAATTTTCATTTTTATTCAGTTTAACATTGTTGGAATGTTAATTGATTTATGCAATCATTGAATACTTTGATAATTTATCCTGTGCATATACAGTCACGGAAAAATTATTATCCCACCTACAGTTTCTTGTTTATTTTAGTGTATGGTACAACTAAAGATACATTTGTTTGGAAAAATATGATGATAATACTAAAAATAGCTCATAAGAGTTTAATTTCAGAGCTGATATCTATAGCTATTTTCTATGTTTTTCTTGATAATAACCAAAATCACTTTAGTTCTTACATCAATATCTATGACGTTGTGCTGACAAAAACAGTGCTTTTAGACATTCCATGTTTTCTTTTCTGTCTGTTTTAGTCACATGACACATACATGAGTTAGTACTTGATTGCATAACCATTGTTTTTGATGACTTTTGATGGTCTAATAATTTTTTTTCCATGCCTGTATGTGTTTAAAACATATACTTCTTGTGTGATATGAGAAACAATCCCAATATAAACATGTATTTTAACACTTACCAGGCACAAAACTATTATTGTGAGCTGCTTTACTTTGTTTCTTTTTGGTGTAAAGGATAGAGGACATAAGAGTGCAGTGGGAATTCATCACAGCTTTGAGCAAAAAAACAAAAAACAAAGCACCCCAAAACAAACTAAATGGATAAATAAACAAACAAACATGGAGGAACAGCAAATAATACATTTGTAGCAGTTAAAGTGGTTAAATGTTCTGTTATGGTGCCTTGTATTTCAGTTCTTATTTCTGTAGCCACATGGTTTCTTTTTGATAATAATTATTGCTGCAAATATAACACACCAGACTAAAACCAGCAGGGGTGTTTGTTTGCGGAGCCACCTGGAAGTTTGTGTTTCTGTTTCTAAAATGCTGAAGGTGAGTATCAGGACAAGGAAAAAAAAAAAGGCGGTGGGTGACTCCGTAGGGTTTTCCCTGTGGTGCATAAATTGTGCAGAGTGTGATTACTTCCGTTCTACCTCCTTGTGGTAATTATCGCACAGACTCCTTTCAAAGGTAGTTAATTAGGACTGAAATTAACTTGAGGACATGTGAAATGAACAAGAGAAACCAGGAAGGACAACTTATTGAGGTAAGACCCCGATGTTTTGCAGTGGATTTAAAACATTCAATGCTATAATGGAAAGAAATAAAAAACATAGTGTGAACCAACACGTGCATCATATCTCTGATGAGCAGGCAAATACCTAAATGTGTGCCTAAAGTCACCAAGTTCACAACACATTGAGACATAGACTAATTTTACATGCATGCGAATATTTAATTATTCCCCCCAACTCCAAATAAGCTGCTTAGCTGGCCAAAGAAAATAACATCCATCTTATATTCCTGTTTGCATGCAGTCACGCATACCCCATTAAAAGTAAAGTTTTCCACTGGTTTCTAACATTCCACTGTCTGATCTCTGCCTTCCTCTTTTATGCCATTACTCATTCACAAAAAGGCCTTGTTTCAAAAATATCCAAGTGGAATATAGACTGCTTACATGACACCTGTCAAATTCAGAATAAGAGTAAAATGTTACTGTGTATGAAAACATATTCATTGTCTCTGAACATCTTAAGCTTCTTAAACCACTTCGGGTGCAGATACCGCTGTTAAAGTAAGCACAGCAAGGGTGGCATTAGAGCTGTAATAAGGTCAATTAAAACCAAAAACCACTATAAAGTGAAGAAGCCTTGAGGTGCCAAAGTTGTGATAAGTCTCCTCACTGCACAAAAGAAGGAAAGGCAAGGAACATTTTTTTGTGTAGCACCATTCATACACGAGGCGATGCAAAGTGCTTTACTTGATTAAAATTAAGAATTTTGTGTTAAATCAATCAAAACTGTTAATATTGGGAGTTGCAGAGCAGGTATTAAAACTGAAAAAATCTTTAAAAAATAAATTAATCTTTAACCTTGATTTAAACAGACTTATCTCATGAAATCATGTTGTTCTTATGACATTTGGCGTGTAATACATGTGAATTTTCATCCTTTCACATTGTGTGTCAATATACGCCAAGATCTCCGGTTCACATATCCATAACCCCTAACCCTATACCCTGACCCCTAACTGCTAATCACATGGTATTTTACATGGTGTGAATATACATGTGGAAAGGTCATAATGTGGAAAAATAACACGCCAATTAAAAGTGCTGCGTTACCCAAACGCAATTCATCATATTAGGTTGGATTTAAAAGAACTGAGAGTTTCAGCAGACCTGCAGTTTTCTGGTAGTTTGTTCCAGATGTGTGGAGTATACAAACTAAAAGTTGCTTCTCCTTGTTCAGTTCTGACTCTGGGGACATAGAGCAAATGCGTGCCAGAGGACCTGAGCGGTCTGGATGGATCATATGGTAAAATGAGGTCACTGATGGATTTGGGCTTGGAACCATTCAGAGCTTTATAAACTAACAAAAGTATTTTAAAGTGTAGCCACTGAGAGATAGGAAGCCAGTGTAAAGACCTCAGAACTGGTGTGATGATGTCCACTTTTTTTGTTTCTAGTGAGGGGTCGAGCAGCAGCAGTTATTTGATGGACTTTTTAATCAGATCTGTGAAGACACTGTTACAGTCATCTAATTGACTGAAGATAAATGCATGAACCAGTTTTTCCAGGTCCTGCTGAGACGCAAGTCCTTTAATCCTAGAGATAACCTTCAGGTGGTCGAAAGATGTCCTTGTAATGGTCTTAATGTGGTTTTGAAAGTGCAGGTCTGAGTCCAAAACTGCACCCAGATTTCTGGCCTGACAGTTGGTTTTTAGTTGTAATATTTGAAGCTTTGTGCTGATTTTTGGCCGCTGTCCTTTTGGTCCAAAAACAACAATCTCTGTTTTGTCCATGTTTATCTGAAGAAATTATGGCACATCCATGCAATTATTTGCTCCATACATTTACCCAAGACCTGTATGGGACCAGGGGTCACCTAATGACACTAAGATATAAAACTGTGTGTCGTCAGCGTAGACGACATATAAGAAGATTTGTTCATGAATGACCTCAACCTACTCTTTCAACGCACTCACAGACAATAATGATAGAGGTATAGTAGTATAGTATTGTATAGTGCTTCTAAGGACACCGAAATTCTTAATATTTAACAATTGCTTTTTGTTTATTGTTATTTTAGTGTGTTTTTTGCTTGCATATAAAGGGAAATAATCAATTGAAAGTGTATAGAATCCACAAAGAACATAAAGAAAAGTGGAACACAAAAGGTTTTGGAGTAAGTAAAAATGACAGTTTTTCTCGGTTCTTTTGAGAGAAAGTGAAGGGATTTTTTTAATGGAAATGTGAAGCATGAATGAATGTGGCAAAATTTAATAAATTGCCAATGACATACTGAGTCTTCAATTTCTTTGGGATGTGATATTCTTTTTGATTGTACAAGTCAAAGCCTTGTACGTGGAAAATTAAGGCCTGAGATTCATGTAATTTCAACTACTTGCAGTGGCGCAGGGTAGCTGCAAATTTTCACTAACCTCATTTCTCATGGTATCCAAACAGAATAGCATCTGTACAGTCAGGTTCCTTCCCCTTCAGCTGATGCTGACCTAATACGGAAAACCCGGACAGCTCATATTTATGGTCCTCTGCAATGTAGGCTATAGACAATTTACAGTCACGCCACACAGCTCAATGTGATCTCTCTTTATTGTGGTATAAACAATACCGAACACAGAAGGGAAGGACAGTGGAGTCCAGACAGAAATAAACATGCATTTGAAATCTGCTGTAAACCTATCAGTCAGTGTACCTGAAGCCACTTGTACGTCCTCTAAAATCAAGCGTCTACACCACGGCGAGCATTATCTGCAATGACACAGCACTGAACCAATTACAGTTTGTGTAGCTATATCTCTGGGGTCTTGATGTTCAGAATGATAATAAAAGAAAACACTGAGATTGTTATTCTGACTCTGTTCCCACAGTGCCCTATCAGCTTTTATATCTTTGACTACACATTACCCTGTAAGCTCCCCGAAGACAGACAAAGCAATTTTACACAAGTCTAAAAAGTGATGGAAAATGACATCATCCAACAGCTGAGCCGTCCGGGGTCTATTCCTTGATTTATTAGCACGGCAGAGTCAGAATCTTTACTAAAACTGGGACCTGCCTTTTATTACCCGTTATAAGCACAAACACAAATTGAAAACAAAGCATACGGCAATCTGAGAATATATTTAGAGCCATACAAGTCGGCGCTCTGTTTGTGGTTCCATTTTTCACCCACGGCAATGCAATCAGAAAGGGCCAAATGAAAAGCTTTTGGTGGCATTGTTACGGAAACTAGTTTGCATCATAAACTCAGCAGTAAAATCAGCAGTGCACGCATACTCACATACAGTACAAACATATGCACACAAGCAGCAGCTCACTCAACGGTTATATTTCTTGCCATGGCATTAGAATATGAAATGATTCCCCAATGCCAGGCATCTGGTGGAGTTTGCATGTAAATCATAAAAGGAGAGCGGGAGCCATATTCAGTCACTGCAGCCCACAAACGGCTTGATGATTGTGTATATCAGTGCTACAAGTGAAGCATCTGCATGCTAATACATCCCACCATTCTACTGGGAGGCAACAAGTGTTTAAGCAGCAGTGTTGATGGCCTGGTGCTGATGAGATATGATTGTTCATAGTGATAAATTGAGATAGAATGTGTCTCATATTTGGCTAAGGGTTAACAGACTAAACTTGAAGTAGTTTAAAGTAAGCATTAAACACCAGTGATTCCCTTATCAGGTACTTATAAATATTTATGACTGCCTGCATTGCTAGACAGACAGCTACTTCATTGTGCTCCCAAGAGAAAAAATGTTACACAGTCTGCACACGAAAGCACCAACAGTTCAGTGCACACAGACACACGGTATAGACATGTGTGTAGCTGATTAGCTAAAGAGAAAACCTGTAGGCACAATCCAGCCCAAAGGAGATTTCTGAACTTGACTCAGAGATCAGCCAAATTGGACATAACTTAGAAATGCTTTGGGCCTGCGCAAAATACTAAGTGGACGCCCTAGCAGCCAATAAACGATCCAGTCTTTGCTGTAAGTGAGTCTGTATCACAATGAAAAACACCTCTGTTCCAAGACTAAAACATGAGCCTCTTATAATGCTAAAAGGAAGCGGTGAAAAAGCTGATTCATTTTTAATCAGTTTTTCCCAGCTGGTTAAGGTAACAGAGACAAGCAGTCTATGTGGGCTTAAAATGAATTGGAGGCAGCACATTAAGGTCATTGTTAACCAGGTTTTGTGCACTTGGGCGCATTGAGAATCTTTCCATAGCCTCCATTGAGGCTCAGTTACAAACACACCCACAATAAGATTACTGACCACGCTGTGGGACATGAACAAATCTCCTGTCACTGAGCTTGTTTTTTTCACAGCCTCCCACATGCTTGTACCCACTTTCCTTCGGTTAGTGTTTCCATGATTACTTATTTACTTCAATTGTCATATTTGTCACATTGTTGATTAAATGCCTGTAAAACAATCATACCGATAATGATTAGAACATGAAATGCCACAGAAATGACAGCAGTGGCCATTAATCAAATCTAAAATTCCTCTATCAGCATGTTATAGTCCAGTTACTGTTGTTTCATCGTATCTTATAACAGTTTCAAAAGACACCCATCGTGTATTTAATCTGCCCGTGCTCCCTCTGATAGTCCATGCCTCATACATGTCCTCTTTCTAGTTTCCAGCCTTGTATCTTGATTCTCATTCTCATTTGGAAGGCTGGGGACCAAACAGCTTTGTTAGCATGGGAGGAAGTAGGAGGGATGGAAGAGGAAGAAGGCAGGGTGTCTCTGTGTGTGAGGGGGAGTATGATTCTAATTACACAGCTGACACACATGGACACAAATCAACCTTCACACTCCCCTGCCTAATGCCATTGATTAGCCAGCATCATCTACTTTCTACTGTAGCTGTTACAGAGAAAGCACTAATGCCACTGAAGAGTGAAAGAAACAATATTTATTCATTAAAAAGTAAGATGATTGATTAACATATTCTCCAGGGTACTGTAAATATGACCAAGCTTCTATGCTTTAGGCTACATATCAACCAGTAAATCTGCACTGATCAAATCAGAGCTGGCGTGGGGTCTGGGATGGTGTGTCTGTAAGGTGACACCAAAGTCAGGTGACTTCCATGTTCTATTTTACCACCTCAACAGTGTCACTTTCATAATAACAAGGTGTATTTATAGTCTCTGTTGTCTAGTTCAATTCTGCAGCAACAAATATAACACTGGAGACAGACCATGTCAGTCATGAATGTATAGACAGATGAGGAGATACATCAAAGGACTGATGGTGATATGAGTGTCAATTAAATTGAGAATAATCTCTCGCTCCTGTTTCACCTTGGTCTCCATCCATTACATGTCCACTGTATCTTTGACATATACTGCACTTTAGACTCCAGATGCTCTGTGGTAAGGTGCTACAGCAGCCAGGCAGACGAGCTTTTTAATATTTCAGTCAGACTCCCAGCAGACTGATGGCTTACAGGGGCAGCCATGCAGGGTGCACAGCCAAGGTTAGCTGTAACATCAACCTCTCTTCATTTGAACCTGAACGTTGTACTAGTACACCCACAGAAAGGATGCCTGTCTAGATTCTTTCCTTCCAGTCATAGTTTTGTGTCATATAGCACTTCAAATCTAATACAGAGCTGGTGGGATTTATAGGATGCTTCGGTCACCATGGCACCGTAATATGCAGATTCAATCCGTCACGGTGCTGTAGCATGTGGGTAGTAATTAAAAGGATTAAGTTGAGTGTAAATGTAAGTGTTTTTATTATTATTATTGTTATATAAGTGCTCCTATAGTATCCATTTTGTTTTCCATGAGGAATACCTAGTTGTAAAAAAGTAAAGTTCCTCAGTTTCAGTGAACAACAACATGAGCCGTGTGACATTAAACCACAAAAACCTTTGTAAAGAATGGTTGGGGTTGTTATGGCAGAAGACAATGTCCCATTTTATATTGTGTGTGTGTGTGACTTTTTTTTCTTATTCAACCTCCTTTCATCCAATCCTTCTGCCACATCCTTGACCGAGTCGTCTTTATGCCTGAACCTGACATAACCGTAACCGTGTCATTGTCTGCATCCTATTGGACATCCTGCACATTGGATACAAGGCAAAAACACACTGCCCAAAAATACAATGCCAGAAACACCCAACACAGCAAAACCAGACAAACTGTAAAAATACACTTAGGGAACAGGTTCTGTCTGTAGGTAAATTTATCATAACACACCTCAAGAGTAAAGAGTCTGTATATAATTAGAAATAATGTTGCAATTAGGTATAATAGGAAAATGTTGCACGTTTTGCCCGTAGACACAATTAAAACTACTGATGATTGACATTTTCTCAAATAATCGTGATTAGAGATCTATACATGCTTATTCAGGTTTTTTCTGTTAATGACTTAGTGAAAAAGTAGCAACGATAACAATAATGTGCTCAAATTTTCAGTACCATCAAATACAATGAATGATTGTGTTTCTCCATATGGAGGCTTCCTCCAGCCAAGAACATACCACAGAAGATGGTACATGAACATATAGGGATTTCAAACAAAACAAACATCAAAACTTCTCTGAGGGTGACTGCTGTGGGCGACACATTGTGAAACAGAACACATCATTACCCACAGCGTGCTGTCAGTCAGTGTCATGTGCATAGAGATGAAGTTGCTAAATTTAACTTCCCCCATAGTCCCTGTGAACACGTCCATGTCAATGCAAACTCAGAGGAGTGTGGACGTGAGGATGAGGAGGTGTTAGTGTCTGATTTTGACTCAAACTCATTTTGGGAGGTGCTGGTAGAAATGAAATGGGATTCAAAGGATCTTAAATATGACATAAGCAGGATTGGTGGGGCTGAATAAAGACTGCAAGAACAAAAAAAAAAAAAAAAAGAAAAGCAAAGCAAAGCTAGAAGAATGTAGGTCGTCTAATCTGGTTGGCTGTGACTTGGGGGCATCAAGAAAGAAGAGAAGCAAACCAACTAATGCAGCCAATTAAACTTCCCCTGCCCCCACACCACACCCCCATCCTCCTTTAGCAAACACTTCAAAGTGCTGCCATCAGCGCATGGCAATAAAGTGAATGAGCAGGCTGTAAATGGCTTGGATGCTGAGGATGCTGAGGCAGGGGACTTTCAAATGATGCTCATCATCCTGAAAAACAGTGTTCCCATGATATAAGAACAAAATGGGTGTCCAGCATCTTCAAACAGGAGACAGCACACCCCGCCAAGATTGAAGAAAAATTGCAACAAATAGAACAGACAGCCGTAGCTTTTTCAGTGAATGGACATTTCTGCTGATAGGCTATGGGGTCGATGGCTCTGTTTGTGGGCGCTATGAAAGGAAAGCTACATTATTAACGCTCTGTGTCAGAATGTCCTAGAAGAAAGAGCAATCTCCCAGCAGGAGCTCTGAAATGACACCCTCTCCTGACGACCCGTCTGACGACTAAATCTGAGAAAATACATAACTGGAGTATTTTTGTGAAATGGAGGAGAGGCCCAGTGTAAGCTGAGAACAGCCGGCTCCATGGGGGAAAGGCACAAGGAGAGATTTTTATTTTCCAGCTCCAGGTAACACTATTTCAAAGAACAGAATTGGGGCGTCTCATTACACAAAATACATTTCACAGAAATCCCCTCCTTTACATAAAACCCCCAAAGTTTTTTTTCCTCTTTCTTCTTTTTCTCGGTGTCCTTTCAGAAATATTCCTCTCCCCTTCCCTCTCTTTTTTCCTTCCAGAGCCCAGCTGTTTTGTGTCCTGCCGGGCATTCGCAACAGGACGATTTCCACACTGATCTGAACGCCATTTAAATAAACATCAACAGAAGATGTCAGAGGCAGGCTGTGAATAACACCAGAGGCTTATCCACTTCTGCAGCTTTAAAGAAGGAAGAGGAGCCATCCAGTTCCTCATTTCTCTTTTTCTGTATTCTGTTTGAATAAGCAACATCCTGCCAAAAGCTTTGCAAGTGTCCACTTAATGTTAGCCAGAAAAGCCAGACCTTAGGTCCCAAAAGAGATGGAGCCCTGCTCCTCTGGAAGAGTTTCTTATGATGTACACATTTTTTCCTAAATTTATTTATCACTTTTTTTTTTTTTAACTTCCCTGTAGGATGGATGTTTGACTCTTGGTTAATTTTTATTGTGAAAATAAGCACAAGTGAAGCAGACACAAACTTGCATTAAATGTAGTATATGAATATGAATACCATATTCCTTTGTGAGTTTGGACATTTTTCAGCTAGAGTTTGCATATTTATACATTTTCCTTCTAAAGTATCATCTAAAGTGTTGCTGCCCATGGCTCAGTTTGGAAATAGTGCAAATAAGGTAAACAGCTGTGGCTTCTTAGTACTAAAAAAGAGAAGGAAAAACATCTGTCTGGGGATTATCACTTGAAAAGAATATGTATGAAGCTATATTTCTCATTAACCTTCTAAAATCAATCAAAAGCATGTGACTGCCAACTGTAGGACCCTCACACACCTGAAACCAACTGCCTCAATTCACACACCCCTATCCCCACTGCTCTCTGTTCTCTCTTCTTTTGTATTTGCATTGCTAAGCTCTTGCCAGCGCTTGTCATTTTGTTTCATAAGTGATAGCAATTACTATTCCAGCGCTTTGGATCAAAGAGACACCAAAAGCAGGTTTTTTTTTAGACAGCAGAAAACGCCAAACACTGCCTCCCCTCTTCTGTTTACACTGATAGAGGCTGAGGCCTAGGAGGCAGAATGGACGTGACTGACAGAATGGGAATACACCTCCCATTTTTAATCTGAGAGGAGAGGAGAGGATTGGCCTCCTGCTTCTTGTGTTTTAGTCTCATTACTGGTCCTTTTTCAAGCTGGAGGCACTGAACTGTGCAACTAGGCCTTGACTTATACTAATGACCATCTTAGAGGCATTCTTTTAGCTAAAATAACAAACACCCTGACATTTATTCAGTCTGTGTTATCTACAGTGCAGTTTAATATGTTCTGACACAACAGCAGGCTTTTAAGATATCTTGATTTGCAGTCATGATTGAGTTATATGTGTATTTGCAAAAGGCTGTTGGATAAAGAAAGCAAATGTGCAAGAATGAAAAAAAAAAAAAAATCATGACCTGATTTTAATGTATGAAGGCTATGTCAATGCCAAACTGTAAATAAATTAAAATTCTGTACACAGCGGCCTAGTTATTTTATATCAGTACAGCAGTGGTTTGGTTTGAAGACAATGCCTGTTGGTAAAATAATGAAAATTTAAAGAATCTTATTTCCTTTTCCAGACTTTTAGGCCTTTAAAAAGCCAGACACCTGCTGGCGGCAGATATTAATTAGTGCATGATAAAGAGAAAAATCACATTTCATAAATCATCTGCACAGGGCTAAAACCAGCTACTCTAAAGGCGAACTCCTCTGTGGTTTCTTGATCTAACATTTACATCCGTTAGCTGTGGTGTGTGGTTAACATTTTTTACCAGTAACCACATCTGACACTGTAACATTTTGTCCAACGTCTTGATTAGCTGGGGTTGTAATGCCTTTTCCTCACAGTTTTTTTTTTTTTTTTTTAATTCAAACACACACACAGGACGGTACTAGCTTTTTCTAAAAGCCAAACTTGACTTGATGTAATATTGTTAATGGACAACATAAACTATATTCTGTTCTTGGATGTAGAGCCAGTGACTCTAAAAATATTCCTGGCTAATAGTCTTAAATGTAAATTGAAATGTTGTTGCCCTGGTCACAATACTTGTACTTGACTTGTGGAATTAATCTGCAGCATGGTGACAAGCCTGGTCCAACAATATGCTTCGCCTCCCTTGTCGTCCCTGGACAATTCTCTCTGACACGCAGAGGACAGCTTCCTGGCCCTTCTCATCTCACTGTAATGGAGGTCGGATGCTGCTTTTCCGCGTTTCTGCCCACATTAGCATCTCCAGTTAATTGGCACCATTTGTTCAATGGCATCGCTTGAGTTTGTAAATTACTTTTACAATTGTCACTAATTATCAACCTCGATGAGTGGAATTGGGGCAATTGGTCCCCAGTGGAGCAGAAACACAACAGGCGGAGGAAGGATTAAGACTCTAGGGGCAACAAGAGGAGCAGGCTAGCTGCGAAATACAGTAGTACTACATGCTAATCAACAGACGATTAAATATAGATGGTGTGACTGTCTCTCCCTGCTGCATATTTGATGAACTATGAGTGCACTTGTGGCTACATCCTCAAGAGAGAAAGTTTAAATTCAAGTTTGTTTTCTGCCTCATCTTCATTTGGAAGATAAACAGTACCACTTGCTGATAAGCTGCTGCAGTGTCTGTACCAACCAATGCAAAACAGGATAAAACACAAAATGCATCTAAAATGAATAACATTTCACCAGATAACAAGCCAATCCCCTGAATGGTCTTTAGAAGATGGAATAAAAATTAAAAGTAAAAAAAAAAGCGGGGGGGGGGGGAGTCGTCGTCATCATCAGGTTATAATGCCCTGGAGCTTTTGCTGGATAGCCCCATGCAGACCTGTGGACAGAGTTTCTTCAAACCTGTCTGCAGGGCAAAATGGCACGGAGACAACGTCCAGCAGCAAATCAATAGCAGTGCTTTAGTTTCACTGTGGCCCACGGTGCTTATCTGCAGCAGATGACAGACATGCACAGCACACAGAAACATTCAGTTCAAAGAAGTCTCATAATTGAGGATGGAGCAGTTATCTGAGAGACTGTTTTGTCTGACTTGTCAGTATGAGCTAGACAGTCCAACCTCCTGAAAGGCCAGACAATTTGCGCTCCAAATGTCATGTTGTGAGAAGACAAACATGGCCTGGTGGAAGAAGGCCAGGAGGAGACAAAAGCTCAGGTTAAAGATGTGCCAGGCCTTATCATACAATTATTCTGCCAAAAGAAGCTATGGAGAATACTAACAGTATATTAGCTGCACTTTGTCTTAACGGTATATGCAAAAGATAAATACTCATCTGCTGCAATGCATTAATCACTGATTTAAAAAAAAAAAATCATTACTCTCTTCTTGTTTTGCATTTCCCCCCTTTTTTCACGGTGTGGAGGAAATTGGATTTTACTCTCTGGCACAGCGGCAGGATCAGATTGTGGCTGCAGTACCGTGGATCTTATCTTAGCTGCAGCATTGGTCCAAAACATATTGCTGCCCTTCTCTCAGTGGAAATAGGCTTCAGCGGTGCTTTACTGTTGACAGAGCAAAGGTACTGGACATATACATCAGCTGAGACACACACACACACACACACATTCTAAATCCTGTCACTATTCCTACTTTCTTTCTACCCTTTCTTTGTACACATACATGTATCTGCTTGTAGTGCAGTGGGATGGGGGGGTTATGTGCTGAATATAAATCTAAAGGGCGCCTGCTCTCACATGACCTAGAAAATACCTACTGCTATGATCTCCATGACGATGCTATTAAATCAGAGCACAGTCCCTAGAGTTGGCATTAAATGAAGTACTATGCCCCCCACAACTTTGACCCCTGCACGTGTAACATTCTACAGACATGAAGCAAACAAGACAGTACTTTGTGCATCATGTATTGGCTATGATATACCTGACTCTGTCATGTCATGTGTACATTTCAACCTTACTTAGTGTATATTTCTTGGCTGCAGGCTTAGGGCCTGATTTACTAAAGGTTTGTGTGTGTACAAACACACTCAAACTTGACTGTGCATGCAAAAACACATCGAAATGTATCTTCTAACAGGCCACACATTCTCTCAAAAGGGCAAAATAGCTTGCATAACCCATTTAACATGTTTGCTTAGGTGACTTTGCAATATGGGTGTTTCTTCCAGAACGCATAAAATTATTGGGAGGAGTAGATGCAAATACTTATTTAGTGTGGGAAAATTACCAAACCTGAAACTGATTACGGTGGCTGATTTTGTGTCTTTATTTTGCATGTCTGAGGTTTTAACTGTCACAGCATTGTACAAAAATGGCTACAGTTGTTGTGGTGTTGTAGGCCCAACCAAAGGCAATGTATAGAACAAACCTGTTCTCCCTCATCTACATTTTTGGAATGACAAAAGAAAAAATAATTAAGATGCATCGGCTACCCAGCAATGCCATTTTAGAACTTCTAGATGAACTAGGAGATGATTGTGGGACAGTCATAAGGAGGTCAAGGGCCTTCTATGAAAAAAGTCCTTGCAATGTAACATTTCCTTGTGTCTGGATCATTCCATTGCACTGTTGTTACTAGTGCTGGAGTATCCCAGAGCAGGCTTTCCACTGTCTCCATGCTGACAAGCAGTAGGGCATGTAAAATCTTCATTTAAATGGGGTGGTCTCCAAGACTTTGCATCTTACATCCCAGCAGCCACAGAAAACAGGACAGTCACTTCAGCCATTATAAAAACCACAGCCAGGCCAACAGAGCCCACTCAACACGTCCTCTTCTTTTTGGAAAATTTCACTCCTTTTCTTTCCTTTCTTTGTCTATCATTCTGCTCTTATACTTATCTCTTCTGTCTCTGCAACCCCTCCCCTCTCTATATCACCATGTGTAAAGAACATGCTGTGTTCACCGGATACAGTTGTGCTTTTAGCCTGTTTGTTTACCTCATCATCACCATGCTCCACATGGAGTCCCTACTAGTTAGCACAAACACAAGTATATACTTGTTCTGGCAAGCAGCTGAAAATCACTGTTACAATCACAATACATCTAATTATTTATATGAAATGAAAAGGAAGATCTCTTGGTATGTTTGATATTCTTATTACAGTATTCTAAACCTCATGAATAGCACAAAATAAATTTAAATAGAAGTGCAAAATCAAGTGCAGTCTCTTGGCACAGGGGGATACTGACTGCTTTCAGGAAATTTGTAAGATTTTGGTGACCAGAAGTAATCTGAAATCTTAGTGCAGCATTGAAAAGACTGAATAAGAAGTAGAAGCAGCATAAATCAGGATAGGGGGGGGGGGGGAAATGGAGGTTACAATCTTATTTTGCTAGTGCTATGTCAAGGAATGCAATTTATCCACAAGAAGGGACAAGAGAAAGAAGATATCCAGCAGCTGTGGACAACATTACCTTCAAGCCACAAATCTAGTTGAGTATGTCTGCTGCGTACCAGAAAAAAATGAATATGTGCTGAATGAACCTTTTTGAAACTTTTCTGGAAAGACAGATAATAAGGAAATCACACAACTGGTGTTATTTCAGAGAGGTCTGCCTGTTTTTGTTTTTGTCCTTGTATTCTGTCAATATGAATTTTCAGATAAAGAGACTGAGGTGCATTTTAATATTAAAACAAGCACCACTACATAGTCACCTTTGAGCTTGGTTAATTTTAAAACTTGCACCAGCATTTGCATTTTCAGTAGGTTGCCACTTGCATAAATTCCAAGTAAATGCTGTCTACTGGGAGACAGCAAAACCCAGTGGCCAGTAAACTCAAACAGCATTACTTCCTGCAGGTAATCTAGTTTTCCCAGTCTGTTCTCTACAAAGAGGTCAGAGGTCAGGGCCAGGGCCGGTGCAGGGGATGAGTTAAGTATGTCTTGCTTCATTACACTTAGTCAATGTGACAGTGGAAAGACGTGCTTGAAAGGACTGCTTTGGATCAAACGGCGCAGTCAAAGGTAAATGGTGCTGTTGAGCTACCAAGATGTACAACCTGCGGAGGGTATTCAGTCATTATGGCACATATAAACACATAAAGTGACAATCTGCCAAGAGGGAGAGTGATTGTTGCGGTGAGTCTGAGCACAAGAAGCAGCATCGTGATACCATCTGGCCGCATCTAATCATCACCAACGACACCAGTGTAGCTGCTGTTCCCGTGCATCACAGCTCTTAATGCACATTTGAACTCACACTTCTGGACTCATTACCTAGTGTTAAGGTGTCGCAGAGATGAAGAAGATAAAAAATGTAGTGACCCACAAGACTGTGACCTGTAAAATTGACATAATCTGCTGCCTTTGAGGAGCCAGTAATGACCTCTCGTCGCAGTGTGACACACTCTCCATCTTCATTTCACACCCTCTTAGAGCAGCACAGATGGCCTTGGCATTTCCTTAACAGCCTCTGAAGTCTTTCATAAGGCAGGCTGCAAGCTTGGTGCATCTCCTGTTGCTTGTTGGAGAATATTGAAAAATGCATGGAGACGACTGGAAGGTGTATTTGGCAAGTAGGCTAAAGCTGACTTTTTATTCACCACAGTCTTTCAAGGCTCTGAGGTATCTATGGTGTGTAGGGTACTTTACTAAGTTTCTCACAGCAGCATCAACATAGCATGGTAACCATTTCCTTGCTCTTGTATTTATCCCCTATCTGTTTTGCATCATTGTGTACTAACAATGCGTTCCACGGGTTAATACACAGGTTAATGAGGTGGGACAAGGCCACTGTAAAATGCTACTAAACCAGCCATGCAAGATAATTTGTCTTGCCACAGAAGTGTCAGCTCCTGCAACTCCCTGCTCTTTAATTCATTCAAATGAATTTTGTTTTAATTGTTTTATCCTCAGTGCTCGCTAACTCCATTAGTGTGGAAGGGAGGGGAGACAGAGGGAGAGAGATTAGATGCGGTGATAGAGAGACATTTGGAGAAAAGAGTAGAAGGGGAAGAGTCAGATGCAAATAGAGGAACACAAGAGAGTAAGAAGCAGAAAGAGATTTGAGGAGATACACTTTGTGTATGGGTATGCTTCCATGAATAATTAATCCCTTAGTTGTGATTACACAACAATTATTCTCTAGAGCTAAAACTTTAACCACCCTTATGAAAGATGGAAGATTGTTCTCTATCTATAACACAGCAGCTATGGTCTGCTGATCCCAGAGGTGTGTTAATGCAAACTGGGGAGAGGCTGAGGGAAACACAGACCACTGGGAATATAAGGAGATAGGAAGTGGGGCTGATGGAAGCACAGCTCTGTATCTGCTTGACCATGATGGATTCAGCCATAGTGGGCTGTTAGATGAGATGGCTATTTATGGTGGGGAGGAGAACAGAGTGCACTGATGATCTATAAAATATAACATGGAATTGTAATAAATGGTCAGTTTAGCTTTCAACTATCAGTTCATTTAAAAACAACCTTATAAGTACTATTGTAAATTATAAAGTATAAAGAGGTGCATATTTACAGTAAATATAAATCGATATAATGTATACAGCTGGGACTGTGTCACCCTGTTATATTTTGTTGTATCGAATGTTATTTCTTGGTTTAAACTATGTAGTAGAAGACTAAACTCATATGGTGTCATAGCTGTATGGTGTGGTATTGTGTTATAGGATGGTAATGATAATCTCCCTTCATGTTAAACATAGCAAAAATATTATTTAGATAAAATATGTATGTGTGTGTATGCTGTTACAGTTAGAATACAGTATGCTGACATCTATTATAGTCCTGTCACAGAGACATAAGCTGTACTTCTACTAAACTATGCTGTGTATGTCCTATATATGTCAGTGGCATCTATATACTGGAAGTTCTTTGAGCATATCTGTCTCTCTCTCTCTCTCTCTCTCTCTCTCTCTCTCTCTGTGTGTGTGTGTGTGTGTGTGTGTGTGTGTGTGTGTGTGT
>JAPSES010000001.1:14919654-14930324 GCA_029822895.1 Maxillicosta whitleyi
GTGTGTGTGTGTGTGTGTGTGTGTGTGTGTGTGTGTGTGTGTGTGTGTGTGTCTGCACAGTTCTGAGAAATTGAAACCTTTTTAACCGGCCAATTTGGTACCTACAGTTGAGAAATAGTCCCATTAAATATCTAGTTAAGTCAAGTTAGTAGGTTAATAGGACCAATATTTTGGGAAATATTAGTCATTTTTGAAAATAATAGCTTCACAATCACATTGCTCAGTTGACTAGAACAGTGCAATGCTGCATGACAAGAAATTAAGTTAAAAACAGGAACAACACATTTACTAACTTCAGTCCCTAGATATAATATTAATATGACACAGGTCAATTGGTTAATTGGTTTAAATGTGTCACTCTATCTATCCACTGTTTAATAATCATCAGTAATCATCAGTAAAACCGGATTCTGTAAAAAGATTATTATCATAATTAAACAATGTGATACAATGTTGTTATGATTACATTTGGATACACATCAGCATTAATTTTGCCAAAAAAAGTCATAATAATACTAACAATAATAATTCTATTGTAATGGTTGTTGTTGGTTTTTTTTTAATCTATCAGTGTGAAAGAATCCTAATCCTGTGTAGGAGTGAACATGCGGCACCCTACATTTGGATGTTACATAATATGAGCTGTTTGCTGGACCGGTGGCTGAAATTCACACTGAATTAAATAGTTTTTAGTGGTGGCCTGAAAACCTCGACAACATGCTTCTCTATTTCAGTGTTGAAAAGAAATACTGGCAGATATTTTCTTAGAACCTGAAAATCACCTTAGCACCTCTAAGTGAACACTCTCTTGTGCAGTACAATAAACAAAGTATCACTCTTCACAAGAAGAAAATCCAAACTGGACCAGTGCCAAAACATTCTGGAAGGGAACAAAGGAGTGACATGTGGAGCAGCACAAGCCAGGTTTATGACTGAGCGACACCTTTTCATTCAGCCTGTTTCTCAGGAGTGCAGTCTCCAGTAGGGGTGTGTATTGGCAAGAATCTGGCAATACAATGCAGACTACAATACTAGGATCACGATACGATACATCATGATACTGTTAAAAAGGACAATTTTTTGTATGATTGTTTGTTTTTTTTAAGTGATTATTTCCTTGAAAAATTTAATTGCACCTGAAATATGCACAAAACAAAACACATTTTATTTGATCACAACAGGATCTGATGCTACATCACAAAATTTTCCTTTGTTAAAAAGATCCTGCTCAAATGTTCATATTCCTTTAGTTCATAACTAACATCATAACATTATTTTTGTCCCAACAAAGGGGCTAACACCTGCCTCTCTGACAGGAAAAAGTGCTTTTAGGTAGGGATGTCTGATCACGTTTTTTTTTTGCCTCCGAGTCATTTGATTTGAGTCCTGATCCAATACTTTTATAAAACATTGTGAAATTAACTAAGAGCAAAGAATCAGATCCAGGATGTCCCTTACTTTAATTTCTTTTAGGTTGGTTGAATTACATTCTCAAGCCAGAACACAGAAATAAAATAACATTTTCTTCACATTAGGAATAGTGCAATATTACATGCACCCTTTCTTATTTTTCTACCTCTCGATATCCCGAGTTTGCAAAGCTCACAGTTTGCTAACGTATCGTTCTCCTCGTTCACTTGGAAATATCTCCACACAGCAGACATAACAGCAAAAAACTCTGCGCAAATCCCGCGCCTCAGTTTAAAAAGAAACTGTTGTGTGTGTGTGTGTAAATACAGTTTAGTTCTGATTTATTTTTAATCTCTACTTAATAAATAATGATAACCAATATATGTATTATTTATCTGATACCTGGTCGGAACACAACATCTGAGTCCGAATCGAGTCTGCAGTCACGTGATCGGCGCCAATTTCTGATCACATGATCGGATCAGGATAACCCTACTTGTAGGACACTTCAAATAACCATTTTTAATAAAACAGTGTTAAATAATAATAAATAAAATAGAAATAACAAAAAAATGAACCCAAATGAACCTAAAAATATTGATACACTACTTTTTAATATCGTCAAATGAAATATCGCAATATATTGTAGAACCGATATTTTCTTACACCCCTAGTCTCCAGTCAGTTCGCTAGTTCCTGACTTTAAATTACACCAATTAGGCGGAAAAGTTTCTCTGGTTCACAGAGTCAGACATCTCTTGTCTTTCTCATATCTCTCTTTTCTTTTTTTTTTTTACTCCATCATGGCTTATTTAATGGTTAGAACAAGTGTAGCTCTTAGAAACTCCTACTGACACAGCAGCGTCAACAGGGAACAGTCAGTGCTGTATTATAAGATATGGAAAATGCTGTCCAAACTGGGTTAGCTGTACTGTCTAGTGAGACTCTGTCCCTTGATGTTCATTAACTTGGAAGAAACTCATCAGCACTACATGAGTCTATTTCAAGGCCCAATGTAAATTACAGAAAACGCAATAATCATTAACAAAGTCCTCCAGGATTGGGAATATACTGTATGGTTGGGAGGTTGAATGAAAGTTCATGGCATAAAAAAATGTGTTTATGATTAGTCTGAGCTGAGTTAATGCACAGACAAATGTATATTATGGTATGAGTATGTCTTCATCAGCTACTTTCCAAACATAGGATTAATATTTTAAGCATTTAGTTGCAAAGATCTTTTAATTCCAGTCAGACAGATTTAGCCAAAAAGTTAATTATGAAAAGAAAAATCCCTGTTTTTAGGCTCCTGTGAATGTGAATTACAGTGAAATCCAGGTACTTAAATTAAATATAGTCAACTGTCGATGGTTGACAAAAGACTGTGGGTGTACTATGCCGGATAAATATTAGGAAATATGGAAATGAGCTAAATAAGGGTTTAAAAGAAATGTGTGAAAATTCAGAGATGATTAAATAATACTCTGTTGGGTTGGCATTGGAACAAAAAGCCTTGACATGTAGTGTAGAAATTCATTTTCTGGATTCATAATCAACTCAAGCACACAATAAAATAAACTGGGGAAAAAAAATGCATAAGGCAGCTTATGAGGAGTATTCCAATTTAGTTCTAAGTAATTCATGGAAATGCATGTGGAAGTTGTCCTGTACAATTTAATGGACATATTGTTGTGCTTTGCTGGAAACACTTCTGCTTGTTAAATGGTTTACAGTGTAACTACATTTGTATTCATTATAAAACAAAATGCAACTGCCTCTCACATAGCAAAAAGAGCAAACATGATACTTTCTGAACAGTTCCCCTTGGGGATGGAGCCAAATTGCTGCTGAGGTTCAAGAAGCTGCTGCAGAAAAGAGCGGCTTCCACTATTTCCACTCCTACAGTCCTCTGTGCTCTGCCTTATCCAGATATCTTATCGATGCTATATTAAGCTACTGTTAAATTCAGAGGACCGAAGACAACCTTCTGAACTATTGATATCAAAGACTTAAAAGGAAGAAGCTTCCAGTCAAAGTGCATCCAACAAGACGGCTCTGCAAGCCTGCCCTTTTATTTAGAGTTACTTTGCAAAGTATGGTGCAGCAGAGCAGTGTGTACATCTCAGTAGAAACATACCGATTGGACTGAAAGCACTTAGTTATTAGTGGTAGTCCTGACAGTCCCAAGCCCATAATATAATAAAACAAAAAATAGCTATTCTATTTGTACCAGGAACGCCATGTCCAATGCAACAACCCTGAGGCCACCCTTCACTCTATATCCATCTAGGGACAGAGAGAACCAGTGAATCCTTGTGAGGCCTCTCATGCAACTTTCAAGCACGATAAATAAGTAAACAGCCCTTTTTTGTATTTTCATTTTCTTTACAAGGTGCAAAGAGACCTAAGGAAAGACATCGGAGCTCGTTCCATAGTGAAAAGGTTGCATGCAGCCACCAAACCCTTTTAGGGTTCACTAAAAGCATCAGCAGGGGCATTAGCAGCAGAGATATAGGAAAGACAACAGAATATGACGACAGATGATTTCTAAAATTGGTCATCTTTTCTGGGAAGACATATGACAAAAACACTTAAAACAGGGGGGAAAGAAGCACTTCCTGGTGTGCCCATTGCTGTTTTCTTGGCAGTCCCCATCTGTCGTAGGCGTTCAGAGGAATAAATTAGAGCTAATTTAGATGGCTGGTACTGCAGCAACTGAGCAAAGGGTAAACAGATCTGTGCAGGAAAGACAAGAGGTTTGTGATCTGTAAATGCCCCTCTGTTTATGACATGGAATATGTGTTAGTTATATAACCTGTAGGCCAAGTGTTTGGACATTCTCTTTGTGGATGAAAAAGCTAAGTTTGAGAGAAAGTTTTTTTTTTTTAGGAATGAACACTCAAGAACAGAAGGGAAAAAATGAAGCACATGGTAGCACAGGTAGTGAATCAGTGTCATATACACAGTAAAAAAAATCTGAAACATCTGTTCAAAATGAGAAAAGTTGAATGATTCTTAGCTCTAAAAAAACGTCCATCTGCACAAGATATGTGAGAGTACTTCAGCGATACTACTTTACTATCCGTCAGAAATTTTACATGATACAGAATTTTATCAATTTAACAGTTTTAACCAGGAACCAGGACCATGGATGGATATGTCTAATAACAGCTGAGTGCTCTTCTACGGTTCCATTTATATCTTACTGTGCTGTGTAATTTCTGCTGCAATATAAAATACAATACAGTTTGTTACATGATACATTGATTCAGTCTATTTGCAGCCTACAGGAAAATGTTAGTATTTTTTGGTGTACGGCTTCTATCAGTGTGTTGTGCGATGAAAACGATACTTTCATCAAAGTAATAAATACAATGAAGAAAATGCGGAGCCAATTATATAAAGTGCTCTGCAAATGCACTCAGGATCAAGACATAAACATAGGTATATAGTCATTAATAATTGATCATATGACCACATTCAGCAGGAGACAACACATTGCAATGAAATATTCAGAACAGAGCAGGGTATTTGCGTGACGTTCGGATGGACACTTAGTCAGAGTCTGTCTGTCTGTCTGTCCATCCGTCTGTTTTGCGGACATGTCTTACAGCTTGGCGGCAGAGCTCACTCCAGCCACTCGAGGCCAAGTGAGGCAGTGATGCAGTAAATAGCGCCGTGTGTGTGTGTGTGTGTGTGTGCGCATGTGAGAGCTGATCATCCCCAGGCTGGGTTCAGGTAATGTAGCGGAGAGGAGGGTAAGCTACCCTGACACACACGCCTGGATCACCAAGGTTACACTGCTGCCGCCGGGTGCAGTTTGTACGCGAGTGTGTGCATCAGCGTAGGTGTGTGTGTGTGTGTGTGTGTGTGTGTGTGTATCAGTGTCTTGGTTTGTTTTTCCTTTAGGATTTATCTGCATGTTTATCAGTGCACCAAAAAAATAAAAAAACAAAACCAAAAAAAAAAAAAAAAACCCACAAAAACTGTCTATTTTGATTCAGTCAAAATCTAAAAAATGGAGTGAACTTTGCAGTTTCCTAGAAAGGCTCCCTGGGGTTTGGTTATGGCTGTATGTTTTACCCATCAGTCACAAAGATCCCTACACAAAATGTACACTCTAATGCTGCTTTTCCACTGACGCAGCTTAACTCGCCTCAACTCGGCACAGCTTGGCTTAGTTTTGGCACCAGCCTGTTGCATTTTCACTGCAGGTGTAGCACTCCCGGAGCGCAGCTGGTTGTCATAGTGATGCAGTGAAAATCAGAGTGACGCCATCTTTAGTAGGACTGCAGCTATGAGCTAGAATGGAGGAGGATGAAAGTTGAAAGTGTGAGTTATAATTTATGATATTAAATATTATATAAAGACTTTTTTTTTTTAGGCACAAATATAGCTGTTTATACTCTCACACTCACTACAGAGTTATGTGTAGGTATATTAACCCTTTACACCACTGCACAAAAAGACAAAACAAAATAAAACATCAGGATTTACCAAAGGGATGAATTGGTGCAGTTACCTTCACACCTAATCAAATTATACTTGTATTTATATTACATTTTGTATGTAAATGAGTCGTGCAGCATGATTCACCAAGGATACCGACTTTTGATTTACAACTGATTACACTGCTATTTAATGCCAAAAAAACGAAAAAAGAAAGCATGTCACATTTGCAAATGGCAGGACCCTGACAGTTATGCACAGATGAAGTGCCGCTGAGAAGAGAACAGAGAGCAGGGGGTAGACGAGCCAGAATTTTAGAGGGAGGTCTTATCAGAGCAGATCGACCAAAAAAACAAGCTACATTTCTGCTGCATTGTTCCTGTTCCTTAGAGTATGATTGGGTAGAACCACTGATAACTTAACCAATTCACCAGGAGGAACAATAAGTATTAGAACAGAGGATGTTCTTTTAGATGCAGTCATGAAGCTTTATGCCTAAAAATGTTGTTGAATGTAAATAAAATACAACGGCATTAACATTTCCAAGATTTTTCCTGGTTTGGTAGCAGATACAAATAGTGTGCAGTATTTCCCCTGAATTATTGATATTAAAAACAACTGATTGTCCAGTATATAGAATAAATATACGTATATACTACTCGGGTTTGGCCACAGTGTTGTGAATAATGGAAGTCAGAATTCAGTGCTAGAGCAGATACAAATGTCACTTCACCCTGCATCTCTTTTGTGTCACTGGCACTTTTCCATCTTCTTTTACTTTCTTTGTGGATTACATCTTTTTTTTTCCTCCTGTAGCCTATTTACCTCACAATGGTGATCTAGAAATGCCTTTCTGAACAGGCTGAACGATGTGGTTTTAGAGTATTTTAGTCGCTATAGTTGACCAGAAAACATTTCCAGGTCTAATGTGTTGCCTATTTTTGGTGTGTGTTACCATTTCCAGAGTTAAAGTGACACTCTGGAATTTTTGACATTGGGCCTCAGCCTGACTGTAGGAAATGTGTAGAGAATTTATTTATTTTTTATTCCACGCAGTCTTGGTAAAATCAGCTAGTAGGCTAGCAAAAGTGAACATAGGTCAGCTAGCCGACCACTAAAACAGCCATACCCAGTGCAAAACAAACACCCAAAGCAAATCAGTTATTGTGCCAGACTTTCTCTACACATTTCCTACACTCGGGCTGACTCGGAAATGAGGCCCAATCTCCAAAATTCCGGAGTGTCACTTTAAATACAGGCCTGAAACCTACAAAATTTACACATTACAGTTGTGCCAGTGTCGTAGATTCCCTCTGTCATCAGGTGTATCTATGTGGAACATGGCTCTACAACCAGCGCTGGGCACTACTGAAAACAACACTGACCAGTCCTTTCAGTGTGTTTTCTGTATCCTTTCTGATGTGCATTGCCTTACACCTGCAGTCAATTTATTAAGATTGCACTGATTTGCTTCAGTGTTTTCAGAGGCTATTCCGCCTTCGGTATTCCATATTGCAATCTGATACCATCCCAATACCCTTAGAGGAAAAGCTGTAAGTCACACTCTTAATTATGGCTAAATATGATAAAGTGTAGTCACCTTCACAGGCAACCTGCTGCCTGATCCCACTAACTCTGAATAATGTGACCCTGGCTCTTTGGTGTTTCAGCATTTATGGGTCAGTCATTTGCTTCAATCAGCATTTGCAAACTTTTAGTATGAATGCAGTTACACACTGAGGGTAACATGAACTGTATTGTTTTAGCTGTAGAATTAGACGGACTGTTGTGGTGAAAGTACCAAATATTTTAAAAATATTCTACAGAAATGACAGTAAGAAATGGGAATACTACAGAGAAATATACATATACGCTAAAAATAACACTTCCTTTCAAAAAAAAAAAACCTGCTAAGAGTTATTTCAAGAAACATCCATCTTTAAATCAGTGATTTATACGCAGCAGTCTTGCCTTCCTAACATAAATGTCAGTCAACACTATTCTTCCATCATTTGTCAGCCCCTCTTGACGTTACCTTCGACTTTTGTTTGTTCAGTGTATATTTGGAGTCAAAACTCTGTAGTGAAATGAAGCCATAAATAGTGTTTGTATCATCTGCTCCTTACATAAACAAATAGCAGCTGCCAGCAACTATTGTGGATGAGTCCCAGAAATACCCAGATTGAAGAGCGGGTAATGATTACGCAGCCCTATCAGGACCTTCAGAATTAGCTGAAACTGGTTTCTATTTATATAATTCACATCTTCTGGATGTACTGCTTCTGCACTCTAATTAATTCTCACATCAAATGAGCAAATAATAAGGATTTAAATCAAATTTTCGATGATCTTGAGTTCTGCAGGAGTGCATCACAAAATATATAATGTAGTTTATGATGTGATGCTCCTTTTTTGCAGTTTTTGATGACTATGTTTGCATATTAATGGCATAAACTTTATAAAAGTTCTGATTCTGCTTTGACAATAACACTTTCAGATGGCAGGTACTGCACGTATGTTGAAAATAAACGGTGTGGCTGAAGAGAAATGAGTGACTTGTATCTGTTTTGAAGGGGTTATATTGAGAATGCCGTTAAGGTGGGGAAATTATATACATTTTGCTCTATACCTACTGCACTTACAGCAGCAGGGGTGGGGTAATTCTCTACCAGAACATAGGATAAGATGACAGGAGAGCATAATACTTATTAGAGACACGCTGAGTGTCTTTTTCTAAAGAAGCATTATTGATTTCCTGCTGACAAAAAATCTCTTTGAAAGACATTCAGAGCCCACTGGCGAGAATCACAATGTGAAAGATGAGCCTGCTGCTTAGACTGCACAACGTTTTAGCTGGGAGGTAAGGTGACAACATATTGATCAGTCCAACAGGTTATCTACAGTATGAGTATATTTTAATGCACACACACATAGACACAAAGATGCACACATTGGGGGCATGGTATATTTTATAAAGCCACAATTACAACTTTATAAAGTGAGCAGCAGTGAATCAGTCAGAGTCATAAAGGCACAGTAGCCAGTGGACGTACCTGGGGGCCCTGAGATATTAGCAAATCAACCGAATCTAGTTCACGCACACACACACACACACTCATACACATACACACTCTGCAATCACATAAAGAAAAAAAAAAAAGAGTTTTTATTGGATACCCAGAAACGGTTGGTGATCAAACTCCAACAACCAAAAGAGCCACAGTGATTTAGTGGAGCAAAAATCCATTATGGCTCCATCCAAAGGTAATGACTTCTTCAGGCCTCCCAGCTGATTCTCCAAAACAACAGTGGGAGGAGGGAAATAAAACACACACACACACACACACACACACACACTGGACAAATCAGGCCTTTGTAGAGAACTCATGAGGTCCTGAAAGAGCTCACTCCTGACATCACCTCTCTTTAAGTCTTTTATACCTTCAATCACTCACAATGACAGCTTCTCCAATAGTGTCTCCATTTAACATACCCAAAGTATAGTGGTGCCCACAGTGCTGTCTTCAAGGTGGTAAATTAAAGGAGGACTCACAACAAAGCAAGTATTGATTATACCTATTGGTTAATCTATACAAAAAGACAGAAAGCTAAGTTTTACAGCAACAATAAGATGTAAAAATGTAGACACAGTATTGAACAGTTATCTTACAGGCTGCAGAACATGGTCCTATTGTACTGAACTTTGTCTTAAACTGGGGGAAAAAAAGCTGTGGTAAATGCCCAACCAAGTAATTTGCTCATTCTTCAATATGCTTCAATTTACTTTGCTGTTAGAGTAAAACAATTTATTAAAAAAAAAAAAAAAATCGCACAAGGCAGCTAAGCTCATAATTACTTCATGAAAATCTGAAAGTTAAATATTTTTTATGAGAAATGCTCTTCAGCCTGATGAGAAAAAAAAATGTTGAAATTCCCTTGAGCCAAGTGGGTTTTCTTAACGAATTTTTACAAGTGTTGCTTAGGAACCATGTGGTACTTGGTGAGATGGCCCTGCAGCGGGGTTTTTAAAAAATACCCCACAGTGTCCAAGAGAACTGTGGACCTTGCCATCAAGGAGATAAATGACCTTCTTCACTGCGTACTAAAACTGCATTTGAAGCATCCTTCTGCTAAGAGCTGAAATAACTCCTAGGATGAAGTCAGGTACTGCAAGTATTAAAACATGTTACACTCTCAATCCTGCCAGCATTGTGGAGCAGAGACTCCCATTTAAGAGCAAATAAAAAAGAAAAATAAGGCAGATCTGTACAGGCCTTAAACTGTTAAACTGAATCATATTGATTTTTGGATGATGCATAACACCTTGGATTATGAGTTAAATTTAGATCACTAAAAGCACCGCGTGGCTGTAGATGGACATACGTAAATATGATATTGCTTTCTCATAGCAAGTTTTATAGATTTGTGTATTGAAAACACTATCAATTATTATTATTATTTTTTTTTTTTCCTTTTTGAAACATTGTCAGTGTAACTTAACCCTTTATTGGGCAAGTAACTATTTCTGGTAATCTCCACACACATTACAACACAGTGACAGCAACAGTTCCAGTGAGGACAGTGAGTGAGCAATCTAAGGTCTAATGTGGTCTACAGGGTCTGTAAGGTCCACCTGTGTATGAACAGTGACTGGACCTGCTTTGTTAGGTACCATGAAGTAATGGTACTAATGTAAGGAATGATGGAGTAAAGGTACTAATGTAAGGAATGATGAAGTAATGGTACTAATGTAAGGGATGATGAAGTAACGGTACTAATGTAAGGGATGATGAAGTAACGGTACTAATGTA
>JAPSES010000001.1:14930424-14967248 GCA_029822895.1 Maxillicosta whitleyi
TAAGGGATGATGAAGTAACGGTACTAATGTAAGGGATGATGAAGTAACGGTACTAATGTAAGGAATGATGAAGTAACGGTACTAATGTAAGGGATGATGAAGTAACGGTACTAATGTAAGGAATGATGAAGTAAAGGTACTAATGTAAGGAATAATGAAGTAATGGTACTAATGTAAGGAATGATGAAGTAAAGGTACTAATGTAAGGAATGATGAAGTAATGGTACTAATGTAAGGGATGATGAAGTAACTGTACTAATGTAATGATGAAGTAATGGTACTAATGTAATGATGAAGTAATGGTACTAATGTAATGTTTTCACCTTACATGTGTTTTTCTTCTATTTTTTAAAATGTATTTATTTATTTTTTGCCACTTACCAGTAAGGAACCAACTTGATCTTGATTTTCTATATAACAATAAAACACTTTTTAAAAGTTTCCCAATTTCACACAAGTAATCCTGTTACATCCCCTGGTAAGACACTAAGGTTGAGATTTATAATTTCACAATATTTCTATGAGTACCTTATAAAGAATTAATAATTTTTATTCATCATTTTTGCTTCAACTATAATTCATTTTAATTTTTATTATGTTTTTTTTAATGCAATTTATTTAATTTATTTCCCACCTAATTTGTGGTCAGGTTGTAAATTCTTATGACTTTACATGTAAATCCTCATTAAATATCAGACTTATCTTTGATTAGAGCCAGCATTAGGCTACTGCATTAATGGCCACCGCCTAAATAATTACAGCAGTGTCCTTTATGGAGGTAACTAACAAACGTCAACCGTGTGAAGAAGCTAATTATGGGATGAAAGCGGATAATTCCATGTTATACTATGCTCATTTTGTGGAACATGGAAGATTCGTGGATTGAACTAATGGATCATCCTGCCGTCTTCTTAAAGATTTTGATGTAAATTAATCAAGACACAAATGCGCCAAACTGGCAGATACAGTATGTGGAGAAGTGAGCAGACTGATTTACTATAAAGCCAGCAGAGAGCAAATGCATATGGAAGGGGATCATGAGCTGAAATCCATGCATCTTGTCATGATAGGACACAGGGATTTGTGTTACATAAGTGATACAAACCACCAAACAAGATCACATGGCACTACCCAGCCCCACCAACGATAAGAGCTGTAGCTGGCAGGTGGGCAAACACTTAAACCTGAACCACAGGACTTGAGCCGTTAACATCTCCTTGCTGCATTGCTCTGCTCTCTGTTTCTAGACAAGCGCGATGACAGCCTTTCCCTCTTGTACGACGCCGACGCCAGAGAGATAAGCTAAACCTGGAGCTGACCCAAAATGAAAGCTCAGCATGCACAAAAGCCATATTAATCCTATTGAATTCTTCAGCATGATCGACAGCACTGAGTCCACTAATTAATTCAGGATCCCTTTTGCCATCGCTCTCTATAGTAGACGCTGAGAACCCATGAGGTGTATGTACAGTACATGGACCTCCTCTACATGCTCACTGTTCTTCAGTATTGATTGAGCTGTCTTTTTGTATGCAAGTGACTGAGAGATTGGTAATCTATAAGCTTTAGTAGAAGTCACCTATAGTAGGATGATGCAACACATGTGTACCATGTCCTGCAATGCAGCAGCTTCTAAGATCATTAATTCTACCTTCCAAAGAGATTTTTTTTTTTTTTTTTCTAAATGAGTCCTCTTGGGAATGAGAAAAAAAAAATCACAGCAGTGATTCACTAAACTCATCGTGGAAAAGTAGGACTTCTAAACTAGCTGTAGCACATTTTCTTTTTGGACAAAGGTTTTGAAGACAAGATTAGCTAGGGGAATGGATTCTGCACCATGATGCAACTGGCAGAAAAGCTGGAGAAAAACAAAGCTGACTATCTGCCTGTCTGATTATTTTTCGTAGACTTACCTTTCATACCGAATTTGGAGCGCCGGCCGTATTTGTTGATCAGAACAAAAAGGACGAGGAGAAGAACGCAAGCGAAGCCCGCCAAACCCACAGCAATGGAAACCTGAGAGAAATGAAACGCTGTGTCAGACTCCAGCAGTGATTACATCATAATCCTTTCCAGATTTCTGATCACCTAAATACTGAAAATCGGAGTTTAATCCCTAGATTGTGGCAACTGCTTTCTTGTACATTATACCATCTTTGGGGAAAAAAGTTAAACACCTTTCCTGTGATATATTCAAGATAAGAGTAATTTAACCAAAGGTAAGAGTAATTCAAATATAATCCTCATCTACAGCCATATTTTTTTTCTCAGTGCAGCTTTGGGGAAAATGCACAAGTTAGTTTGTAGTCATGTGTCATCATCAACACTAGCGGTAAGTGATCAAAACTGGATGAATATAAATAAAAGGAAAATATATGCTGTAAATACACCTAAACATAAACATCAACCTATATTCTCTGCTTCTTTTCAACATGTCATTTTTCATATCTGTCTGTTTATGTAATACAACGCAGTGTGATTACTCCCACATATTATATATGAAACAAAAAATACAAATGAAAATAAATGTCAAACGTCTAGCTGATCATTTGCTAGTCAGCATTCTAGTAAAGTAAATGTCTAATTATATATTAGTAATTGTATGTAAGATGGTGAAGTTTGCATTAGACTGAAAGTGAATTAAGGGACAGAGGGAGAATAGTTTGTTTTTAATCTTTCTAAAATAAAATATGTATAACGTTAGAATTAACAGAGACAGATGGATCGCTGTATTTTTGTGCTCACACATAAACACATAATTGCACATGGTTCAGATCTGTGATACTCTAACTATACTATTTTTGTGGTGTTACAAAGTCCAAAATATGATTAGTTAGTTTACATTCATTGATTAATCCTAATGCATTTCCACTTGAAATGATAAAAGTTCTAAAATAGGAAACATACTGTGTCTTTGACCTTTTACCAAATAAATATATATAATCTCCATCCTTTACAACAACATAAATCTGTGCAGTCATTTTAAAGCCCAAATATTAAATAAAATGATCAACTGGAATCACTTAAAAATGTATGGCTGTGCTTAATAATTGTAGCTGATAAAGCCATTTGTAGCCAATTTATCCGGCCAAATCTAAAGTAAAAGCTAGAAATTAGCTTTTGTGTCCTGGTTTATGATCAAGCACACATAAAATAACAAGTAAAAGTGATAAACAGTGTTATCGGTGTTAAATAATTGTGGACTATGCAGGAAGTGGCAATTTGGTAGGGCTTAGAAACTGGTCAATACATGATTATTTGCCCTAAATCGATGTTTCACAGTAGATCTTTAATCAAATTCGTCAAATGACTAAAAAAGACATCAACGACTGTTAATTATTCTAACAGTCGCTTGATTTCTTTGTATTTATCCCCATAAGGTGTGCCAGTGATCCAACATGGAACCTGAACTGTCACACCCCAATGGACTGCAGCCATTATTAATGTTATTAATTATACCTGTATGTTTCCTGCAGTGCCATGTCAAAAAACCTGCTGAGAAAAAAGCCCATTATTCATTGTAATGTTAGCACCTCTATCAATTAACCTGTGGTGGAATAACTTCCCACCCTGGGTGTCTAAACCTAAACAAACAGCAACACCCACTGCATGATAGAATGGCATTTTTTATCCATGCAGCTTATTTTTGTGGCATTGTTTTATATGTTGTAGTCTTTGTGCCTCTGTGCTGCCTGTTGGTACAGTGTAAAAAACAACCCCACACAGGGTCCTTTTTAATACAGAAAAACCCGTCTGCATTTGTCTTGAAATGAAAAGCCAAGTCCAGGGGCAACAGCTGCTTCATCAACATCGTTAAGAAGAAAACTCACCCCAAATGTATCTTCGTCTGGTCGGCCTGATTCACCATCTGATAGCGTTGAAAGGAAAAGGAACACAAAAACACAAGGCTGCATTAATAAATGAATGTAACAAGAACTTCAAAGGCTGTGGTTTACTCTGGCAATCACTTAAAGTTAATGTGTAATAAACTGTGTGGTTTGCATTTCCTAATGGTAAGATTTCATTCTGTGCTCATGTCTGATCTGAGAAAAATATATTCAAGCACGCAGCTTAGGGAATATAGAAATAAAACAATTTTTCACTTTGCAGTCCTGCGATTCTAGTGCATGAATCTACTTTGCACTCAATTATCAAATTAAATTCCTAAGCAGTGTAAATGTAACACTTTTCTGGGTTAATTCACAGACTAACAGTCTATAAGGTGACCTAATGAGGTCTCCACTCTAATGTAAGTGAAACACTATTTACAGGAGTTAGCTCCACAAGGCCACATTCTTTTATTTAATTTTACATTCTTAGTGATAGCTCCAAATGCCATCGAATGCTTTACTGCCTGGGGGGCAAATTATTAGAAACAAAAGTGCTTGTTCCATAATGTTTTTACTCCATGTTGGTATGGAATAACACTGCCTGGTGCATCCATCCATCCTTTATCCGCCGCTGATCCAGGGTCAGGTCCCAGACTTCCCTCTCCCCGGCCTCTTCATCCAGCTTATCCGGCGGGATCCCGAGGCATTCCCAGGATAGCCAAGAGACATAGTCTCTCCAGCGTGTCCTGGGTCTTCCCTGGGGCCTCCTGCCGGTGGGATGTGCCTGGAACACCTCACCAGGGAGGTGTCCAGGAGGCATCCTAACCAGATGCCCAAACCACCTCATCTGGCTCCTCTCAACACAAAGGAGCAGCGGTTCTACTCTGAGCCCCTCCCGGAAGACTGAGCTTCTCACCCTATCTTTAAGGGAGAGCCCAGACACCCTGCGGAGAAAGCTTTTATTCGCAACCTCATTCTTTCAGTCACTACCTAAAGCTCGTGACCATAGGTGAGGGTAGGAACGTAGATTGACCAAGAATGACCTGTAGAACTCCTTCTTCAGCTTGATAGCATCCTTTACCGCTGGTGTCCAATAACGGATTCAGGGGTTACCACCATGACAGGAACCAACCACCTTATGGCCACAACTCCGGTCAGCTGCCTCAACACCCCCTGAGATACGGTCGAAGCTCTCCCGGAGGTGGGAGTTGAAACTCCTTCTGACAGGAGACTCTGCCAGATGTTCCCAGCAGACCCTCACAAGATGTTTGGGCCTACCAGGTTTGACCAGCCTCCTCCCCCACCATCGGAGCCAACTCAACACCAGGTGGTAATCAGTTGTCAGCTCTGCCCTTCTCTTTACCCAAGTGTCCAAGACATGCAGTTGCAGGTCTGATGACCACAAACTCCACAAAGTCGATCATCGATCTGCAACTTAGGGTGTCCTGATGCCAGATGCACATATGGACACCCCTATGTCTGAACATGGACAAATCATAACGAGCACAGAAGTCCAACAACAGAACGCCGCTCAGGTTTAGGTCAGGGGGGCCGTTCCTCCCAATCACACCCCTCCAGGTATCACTGTCATCGCCCACGTGAGCATTGAAGTCCCCCAGGAGAACGAAAGAGTCCCCTGAGGGAGTGACTTCCAACACCCCCTCCAAGGACTCTAAAAAGGGTGGGTTCTCTGAACTGCTGCTTGGTGCATAAGCACAAACAATGGTCAGGACCATTCTCCACACCCAAAGGCGGAGGGAGGCTACCCTCACTGGGTTAAACCTCAATGTACTGGCACCCAGCTGGGGGGAAATAAGTATTCCCACCCCTGCCTGGCGCCTCACAGTGGGCGCAACTCCAGAGTGGAAGAGACTCCAACCACTCTCGTTTCAGAGCCCCTGCTGTGCGTCGAGGTGAGCCTGACTATATCTAGTCAGTACCTCTCAACCTTGCACACCAGCTCAGGTTACTTCCACACCACAGAGATGATGTTCCACGTCCCAAGAGCTAGTTTCTGTAGCCAAGGATCGGACCGCCAAGGTCCCTGCCCTCGGCTGCTGCCCATTTCGCAATGCACCCGACCCCTTGGCCCCTCCCCCATGAGAAGGGGGTCCCATATTCCCTCTTTGGGCTATGCCTGGTCAGGCCCCATGGATGAAGGCCCGACCACCAGGTGCTCACTGTCGTGCCCCACCCCCAGGCCTGGCTCCAGGGGGGACCACAGTGGCCCACGTCTGGGCAAGGGAAACTGGTTCCTTGGATTTCTTTCCATAGGGGTCTTTGGGCCACGCTTTTTCTGGCCCCTCATCTGGGACCTGTTTGCCTTGGGTGACCCTACCAGGGACATAAAGCCCCTGACAACTTAGCTCCCAGGATCATGAGGACATGCAAACCCCTTCCACCGTGAGTGGTGGCCTCGGAGGCCTGGTCCATAGGACGTCAATTCACCCACACATGCAAATATGCTAGAGTATTGGAGACAGGAAACCTATTATTGCTATGACAGCTGTGTATTTGTTTTATGTACTTTCAGCCACACATTAAAGTAACAGGAAGAGAACCAAAAAACATAGGCACCTTTTTTATATATCAAACTTGAACAAATGCATGCTAGTGATTAGACAAAGACAGGGAACAATTAAAAAAAAGCTACTCAGGATTATACACAGTTACATAAAAAGAAAAACAGAAAACAAGTTCAAACAGCCTGGAGCTCCCAGTGGTAAATTAGGTAAAATTAAATCAGCTTAAAAATGCACCAAACTAATTCAAACTTGATGTCTTTACTCCAAAAACTCTGGTCTAATCCTTCATAGACCTGAAGCCTATTTGATTAAGTTAGCAGAACGTTTCCTGATGTTAAAATTCTGCACATCACATACCAGAAAAAACAAGAATTTAAGCAGACAGCGGTGGTTTAGGCAGTAAAGTAGGAGAGGACAGACACAGAGCCATGAAACGAAATGAACTGGTGTCAGGGAAACTCCAGTCTGAAGCCCCCAGCCAGGACATCAGAGAGTAATTGTGGGCAAATTAATGGCCACATGGTAGACTGGCTGCCACTGGCTCAGACCCACACACACACACTGGTAGTGCATTACTCTGTGTGTAAGTGTGTTTGCCCTAACTACCATCTCACTGTCCCCCCTTTCCAGCCTTCCGCCCTCCCTCTTTCCCTCTCGTCTCTCCTCCCTCTGCCCTCCTCTCTCCTCAGCAGTGCTGGTATCAGTCAGCTTGTCAGTCTCCTTTCTACGGCTGAACTCCCTCACACCACATGCTATAATGTTTCACACTCTCATCACCTAAACACCTCTCTCTCACCTGCCTCAGTCCCTGAAGCTGTGTGAGAGTGTGCGTAATGTGTGGCAGAACAAAGTCATTGGTTGCCCGGTGCAGCTCGCCGCACAGGCAGCGTCCATCCGTCTCCATCCCTGGCTCTGCTGCAGCTCCGTAATCCATCGCTGATTAGAAAAAATTGCCTCATATGGAGATGGAGGAAGCCTCTGATGAAGGTCAGAGATCAGACCAGCCCACTTTGTTTGAACCATCAACAATGAGCCTGCCAAGCCACACATCATACACACACCAGATTTACAACGTCGCGTGACAGCGAGTCAATGCAGCCAATAGACCAGCTGTGTGACTATACTTATGACTGTAAGAATAATCACACTTCACCTGCTAAGATGATGGAAAACTGGCTTATGTATATATCTAAGGTGCAGTATTGTGCACTGAGTTGCTGATAAAGCTCCCTCAAAAAAATATTGCATTTTTCCTGTCCATTAAAGACCCAGCGGCCCCTGTACTATAGAACACCCAACATGAGCGTGCATTAAAATGTATAAAACTGAGGAAGGACATCACATTTCTCAAGCCTCCCAAATAAAGGAGGGGTTGTGATGTTTCTGGTCAATTCTATTCTCAATCTGACATCTGACAATCTGAATTTCTCAGCTAAATCTGACAGGGAAAGTAACGTGGCATCAGCGTGTAAGAGGAGTGAAACAAGGATTCAGCAAACTGTAAATAAACTGAAAGACACGCTTTTTTGACCCAGAGGTGTCCAATTTGACTGTCTTGCCTGGCAGGGGTGATCAAGTCAGAAAAATTGATGTCTCAGCTCCTTCAAAAACCTTAGGTGCCCTTTAGCAAGGCATACAATATGATATACACTTTGCAGTGAGCGCAGATTTTCTAGACATGAATTCTTCCAGGGTCCAAACAGCTAAGCTGCGATGCTAACAGATTTATAACAAACTGATAGCAACACAAAGCCCACAAATTTCTCCATGGTTATACTCTTAAGCACAAATAAGAGTTGTGTGTGTGTGTGTGTGTGTGTGTGTGTGTGTGGTGCTGCCAAACAAACATACAGGAAAATCAAACAAAAAATAAAAAGCAGGGTTAAATTTCAAAATACAAATACTCACCTACTTCCACTGGATCTGCAAAAGAGAAGACAGTGAAAGTCATGCTATGTCAATAAATTGACACAAGGTATTAACCTTGGAATATTGACCATGGGGAGAAATTTGCCAGCCTTTGTGGGTTTATTTCCCCTCCCTGTGAACTCAGGATGAACTGCAAATGAACAATCTACCTGACTGAACTGTGGATGAACTCTGGCTGCTTTCCAGCCAGCAGGGATCAGCTCCACAACCTGTATCCTGTGAAGGCAGATTTTAATAAAAACTAAAAACCCCCAGTAGTTTTACTGGTTAGATTGGAACTTATATTTAATGCAACAGGTCGTTTCAGGAGAAACTCAACAGGTTGAAGACCTGTTTCTAATTGCAATGTTCATTCCCAAACAAGTAGGCCATACTGACTCTGTGGAATTCAGGGAGTTACTCATCTGTATTACTTCCCTTTCTCTGCTTTTATATTTTCCTAAAGCACACATAAATCAGGATTGTGTTCAAATTGTAAAACAAATCTTGGTAATCATTATATATCCTTAAATGATAATCCTTAAATGTCATCTATAAGGGTACAGACTGGATTGCCAGCATGGGGATGTCCGATCTGTTAAAATAAACTTGTTAAACAAAAGTTCAACAACATAAAGAAACACAAACCTTCATCACCTGAGTCTGGTTCAGGTTCCGTGAGGAAGTGACCGTACACAGTCTTAGTGGCTGTTCCCAGAGTGTTGCTGGCTTCCAAAGTGTAGTTGCCGTTGTTGATGTGTGTTGGGTTTTGAAAGGTGAGACATCCCTCCAGATAGTCCTGGAAAAAATCCATTTCTGTCCGGATGTACTTGTTCTGGATTATCTCCTTTTGCTTGAAGAACCAACGTAGCTTGGGGTGGGGATAACCCCTGACTGTGAACTCAATGCAGGTATCATGGCGCTGCTCAGGTTCAGCAAGTCTCAGGATGACTGGAGGAACTGCAGAGAGAAAGCAAATAAACATGACTCATTAACACTTCAGGCATTTAGCTCGTCATCCATCTGGAGCATGAGAGCAAACGCAGAATCAGCTCTGGTTCCTACATTAACCACAAATCTTTTCTTTTTCCTTTTCTACACTCAGATGGCCTTATTTTATGTTATTACATTACTGGAAGAATTATGCAGACTTTCATGTGTTCAGAAAGTACCACAACCCTTGGGGTGATGAAAACCTTTTATATTTCTTTGGATAACCTCAAAAAGGCAGCGGCAGACTAAACTCAAAGCTGTTTTGATTTGTTCTGGGAAAGCTGACATTTAGAATGCAGGTTTCTTGCCTGGGAGTGGCAATGAGACTTTTTAGTTTTTGTTATATTTTGCAGTTTGCAGGGCAGTGAGGAAAACAAAAAGATTTCGGCAGCTCGTCTTGGCTGACACCGACAGAGGAATGTCCTCTGCATGAGCAGCCACAGAACCTCTGTTTCCTGACATGTAGCAACGCACCTCTGAATGCACACCGTCGCTGCACTGAGAGGCAATTTATCACTTTAATACCATCAGATACATTTCATAAACAATTCATCTACTGATTTGTCTTTGCGATGAGTCACTATTGCAGCTACATCATCAAAAGGAAATATTTGGCAGACGGTATTACCTGGCAGTCTAACTCTGTCTCTGTCTGTTCTACATAGCAGCCACCCCCTCCTCACCAAATCAAGATAACCACCTCCACCCCTCATACACACAGCACACCATTGCGTATCTCTTGAGACATAGACATGTGTGAATCCTATTTACAGCATATGACTACATAGCTCCGTGGATATGTTTATGGTGTACGTCCATCTTTGCAGATCATTTTAAGAATACTGCAGATGCCTCGATGAATCACCACCCACAGTTTCACCCAGAGCCCCAATATGCTACTGAACAGTTCCTGACTTCTGGTTATATAATAACTTGGGTACAGCTTATTTATGTAATTTTGTTAAATGCGAATTATCACAACATGCATTTGCATACATGTAGTCCTGGTGCTATACAATGCAGATTACACACTTCAATATTCTTGTTATTTTTCTTATTTGTTTGTAATAAAATAATAATAATAATAATGCATTTTATTTATATTGCCCTTTACATCCAAAGATCTCAAAGGGCTACAGGTTAAAAAGAGACGAAAAAGTAAAACAAATATAATATTAAAAGAAACTGTCTAAAAATAATATTAAAAGAAATTGTCTAAAAAATGTGTTTGAAATCCATAGCTCACCTGTTTCTCTTATGCTAGAAAATTGTTATTGTCTGACTATATTCGTGGCTTAAGCCCAATTTGTCAGCAACATGTGGGATATGAATTGCTCATCAAATCCATACTTAAATCACATTTCACACAACTTAGCCTCATGTACTAAACTTGAAATATTTTGGACCCTCTGATATGTGAATATAGTTGCTTTCTTTGCCCAATTTGCTGGTCCAAACACTGTTTTAAATTGGAAAAATGTTGTTTGTTCTCATTATAGGCTCTGATAGACTGTATTTGAGTCATTTAAAAATGATTGACAAATACAATGATAATAAAAACAAATGTCACTTAGAGCTCTAGTTATTATAACTGTCATTGATTGTGTATTAAGGGATAGCTTGTGTTTTCAAACCAAATAATCACCCAGTAAAAAGATGAATAAGCTATTTATTGGTGTTTGAAAGCTGTCACTTCATAAATTGCTTTGGTCATATTGTTTCTGCCAGACAATAGTGACAATGAAGTCATTCAATTGAACTAAAGGCTAAGCATGTGTATGTGTGAAAGTGTTGGTATGGGGGCGTGTGCAGAACTGTGATTTTGAGCACAGGAAGAAAGCAAAAAGATGAAGTGAAGGCGGAATATAGAGAGAAAAGAAAAGCGATGGGAAAAAAATTTTTAAAAAAAGTTGGTGATGGACAGTTAGGGACCAATCCATTTTCTCTTCAGTATGGCTGTCAGCCTAGTCTGAGTCAATACAATACAAGTCATTACAGCGCTCCATACTGGTCTATAACAACATGGTGTTCTCGTGGTGCTCATACTGATGACAAGCTTTGATAACTACATGGTTTAGATCAGTGAGGACACTGAATGCAAGCTACTTGTGCAATGTTATCTGGTGGTAACACTGGTGGCATATTTCAAATGCCATGTTCAGGTCAGGATAGAGATAGGAGATCATGGCCACCGGTGACAAGGAAGGAAAGAGCTTTATGAGCCAGAACTGCTACATATTACCCGAGGGCTCTTCCACACTGGGAATAATATTTTAACCTGTAAGAACCAGCACAGTGAGATTAGTCTCCAGAGGGGGGGAAGGGCAATTTCATAATTCCCTTAATAACAGGTCATAATTAGGGTTAAAACCTCTCTCTATCTGAACCTTACTCAAGTAAAAGAACTACAAAACCCAGGTCACCTCCTTAATACTTTAACCAATAATGCCTCTGACAGAGGAAACTGTGGAAGTCATATGAGTCTGCAGTGCTGCAGAGTGGCAGTTGTTCCAGAGAGCAGAGGAACAATGGATGTGCAGAATTTGCATTGTAGTTAATTACAGTTTCTCTTTAAAAAAAAAAAAAAAAAGAAAGAAGGGAACTCATCTTTGAATGCAGAGAATGTTACTTGACGGCTGGTAATTTGGCTGTCAATCAGATTACTCCCTAATCAGAGCAGCGGTTTAAGCTATTTTATGACATTTCCAGAGACAATAGCCTGCACAGGGGAAGAAATGTAATTACCATCAGAGCATGTGGTGAAAAATTAATAAGTTAATTTGCAGCACCAGCAGAGAGTGTCAACAGAAAAAAAATGCCTGGAGATGTACATCCATAGAGTGTCCGGATAGAGGAAGCCCTGAAGACTAAGCTGCAAAGTCAATCTATCATTCTAGCGTGGTCCTTAGCAGCTCTGCTCCAGTAGGGAGTGTTTGAATTGGTGACAAATCTCCCCTGTCCTGTTGTGTGATGCATTGCAAACAGCCACAATAGATTATGCTTTACAACAGCAAGCTTGGTACAAAGAGTAAAATGTCAGACACCTTTGATAAATATTTCCTTTGAATACAGTCTGTTTCGAATCTGCCCAGAGCCAATCCACAGGGTAAACTTATGTAAGAGCAGAGGTATACACTGTAATTCAAGGTCTGGATATTAGGGAAACATGGGTTTCCGATGGTTACCAATCATTACTTTATCATTGCTGAGGGTTGTATTTTTTTTTTTTTTTTTCGTATCTCTTTCCGCTCAGATCAAGGCTGTGCTTTCATGTGGGCTGGAGGGTATATTCTTGCTAATTGGCTACATCAGTTTCACTTGGTTTGTAACAGTGCAACACCTCATTGCATTCTAAATGTACCTGCATAATTTGGCTGTTCTGCTTGATAAAGGAGATTTTTTATCTTGTTGTAAATTATTCTCTTAGACTGTCAGTGTCATTAATACAAGATTTATTTCAGTCCCCAACATATTCTCTCAAGTCCATCAAAGCCATCATGAAAGCTGCTATCTAATGCAAGTGAAAACCACCAAGTATTCTGCCTCCCAGCATTCATTCTGTTCATCTGATACATTCTAAATAAATATTTTAGTGTGCAGCCAGCCTGCATGAATAATTGTTTCAAAGCTTTGGACAAGCAGTATCCAAAAGTAAGCACTGCGACTGGTCTTGACCAAATTCATGTCATAAATCTGACATAAACATAAAATCTGATGAGATAATTTATGGAATTTAAGAAGACTGGGGCTATACTATATGTCACGCTTTCTCTGCCCCCCCCATCACTGCAAACAGTTAATCAAAACAGCTGCAACTGTGTACCTTTGCAAAACTGGATGTGATATACTACCAATCTGCAATAGCAAATGAATTTTAGCGGAAACATAATTACTGCAATTACAGCAAGGAAGAAAGTCCAAATGGAGGTCAGGCTTCCACACAGAACACCACAGACCAGAGTTCAGATCCTGTGGCCCATGTCTGATTAGCCTCAGGCTACTGCAGCATTTACAAAAGGATTATGAAAGGATCATAGCTTCGGTTGATACTGAAATATGTCAAATCTTAGGCTTCAAGTAACCGCTGACCTTTTCAGTATGTAAGTAAATCCAAAACAAAACATACTCTTCATTGTTTACTCGTTCATTGTTTCAAACACTTCAACACTATAATGATAAAAAAAATTGTTATGTATTTACTGGCTCAGTAATCACTATATTTATTAGCACTAGGCCTACCTCATATGAGCGCTTCACTATGGTCAGACACATTTACAGCAGCAATACTGTTGTGTTCAAAGGCGTGTCGGCTTTGTTTGGCCAGGAGACACAAGTCTAAAACCTGCAAAGCCAAATGTTGCCAGATTGTATGAGTCTGCCAGGCCAAAGACAAGTTGACAGCCTCTAATGTGAATAAACCACAGCTCAGTGGTCGTCAACAGGATTTTATTCCATGCAATCACTACCGCAGCAGGGTTCACTGATTATCACCCTTTTACAACAAAGCAGCATCATTTTACAATTTGAGCATCCACAGTATTATGACAAGTGAACAAAAAGTACTTAATAGCTTACCTAAAGCACTAAACTCTTCATGGATGCAGTTCAATAAATCACTGATACAATGGTACATTTGTACCTCATGATGACACTATTAGCTCATGCTCAGCCTCTGATCAACTGTGATACCTTAACATAAACATGTAAGAATTAGTATTCGCTTACTCTATTGTCTGTTCTTCTGTTGTGTCTTTGTTGCTGTTGCCATGGTAACATTTTTCTACACTATGTACACACCTGGGGCCAAGCTCCCGGCTTTAGTATGTAAACAAAAGGTAAATCCTAATGTCACATCATTAACCTTAATAATATTCAACACAAACAGTAATTCAAATTAGAAAATGATTTAAACAAATTAGTTTATTATAGGTAAATATTTAATGTCAACATACTTCTTCCCTTAACAATGCATTCAGGTAGAACTGACTATTAAAACTTGATGATGTTTTCTTATTAGTATGCTAATTTAAACAACAAGGTGCCCCAAGGTCAAAGCAGGTAATCCCACCTGTGATGCAAGTACACTGACGCTTATGGACTAAATGTCTACACGAGAAGGCATGATCATGGCACCATAATTGAACTGTCAATGCTGACTCAGTAGATTATACACATTATGATTTTTTTTTTTTTTTGCCTAATATAGAGATATATTCAGGTAAAAATCCAACTCACATTGGACATTGAGCTGGATGGAGGAGTTGGTCATCCCCACAACATTCTCCGCGATGCAGGTCAGCTGAAAGTTGTTGTCATCTCGGCTGATGTTAGAGAGAGTGAGGTTAATCGAGTGGATGTTCGGCCAGTACACGTTAGACTGTGGAAAGACAATAACAAACACAGCCTTTTAAATACTCACATTTAGGTCCACAATTTCCAAACGTATCTGATTTGATACGGATAATCAAGTTAACAGAACCTCAATAAAGAGCATGAAACCCATGTGCTGTGTGTTTATGATGAGAGCTAATTTTATCTTGTTCCCTGTTAGGCTTTTACATAGACTATATCAAAATATGCAGTTTATTTCCTCATAGAATTATAATTAGTGTACAGATGCAGTCGTACAATGAAACACATGTACATAGATACAAAGCAGAATTAGCTAAAATGACTCCAGTTCTTTCTTATAATTTGGATTAAAGGACCACAATGGAAATAAGCCTTCGAGCTTTATTGTGTTATCCTGACTCTCTGTTTTTTTTGTGTTTTTTTTTAGTTTTTAGTGGGTATGTGGTGCAGTTTCACCTAAACTAAATCATATACTTACTTTTTTATGCAAGAAATGAGAATGTCAAATAAAATCAATCAATCAATCAATTATTTGTACACTCACTTGCTACAATAACAGATTTGGTTTAGTGTGAGTTGATTAAAATGAAGTTGAAAAAACTGAAAAAAAAAAAAAAAAAAAAAAAAACATGTCTGGAGCCATCATAAAGAACATGGCAGTACAGAGGATGTGGCATATTGTAAAATTGGCAGTAATTTAAACTAAAACAGGTCTGACTGATTTACTACGTTTTAGTTTAAAGTAGCCATCTACTGTACAAAGCTCATTCTTTCCTCCTTGCCTTCACTTGGCTAGGTTCCCCAATATTTCACTCATCCTGATGAGCTACAGTTTCTGTCTGCCTTAAAACATCAAGCCTCAGGCTGCAGTAACTTTCATCTGTAAAGTCACTGTGAGCATTAAAGACATAGATGACAAATACAGCCACACTGCAATTTTAGAAAATGGCTGTTCTTCTCTCTTTTTTTTTTTTTTTTTTTGCTGTTTATCTGTTGTTATTTCTGACATCCTTAGAGCCCTTCTCAAGAAGACAGATTAGTTGCCTAGTCTGCTTTCTTTGCGTCCAACCCATGTCTTTCAGTCTACAATATGGGCCTCTTTACACAGAGGTAGATCACCATGGTGACGTGCTTTATATTGCACAGTTAATCACTTTACAACAAAGTGGTTACATTCAGGTTAAGACAGGGTCATACTATGTATCACCTGTTCAATGGAGAAATAATTTCAGTAATTTCATAAAACATCGAAGCTGCAGTGGAAAAAACCTGCAAACCTTGAATAACAAAGCTCTATGAATGAGCCAAAAATATGAGTCATATAAATATTGTTATTATTTAGTATTACATATATCTCAATAAATGTTTTAAATAACTACATATATAAACTATTTTGCTGTTGTTCGACAATGTGGGTGTTGTGGTGGATGATGAGTGCGGTTTGGTTTTAATATTAATACATTTATGGTGAGTTATATTTTTATTACACCTTTCTGTACGTTCCTCATATCAAACCAAACCTAGATCTTCTTTTTAACCCTAGCAATATCAGTGTGTAAACCTAACCTTCATAAATACTTAAAAATTCTGCTGAAACCTAAATATAAAAATGATTAAATATTTATACTTATGAAAACATACTCTGGCCAAAAAATCCTGAGACGCATTACATCTATAGGTTACATTCCCCTTTGCATCCCATTCCTGTTGATTCGATATATTATCATGATAATAATGTTCAGCCAATAATTAGGCTGTCAAAACAAATGTCAAATCAATATTTAATTAGATTTATAGTTAAAACACAATTTTTTTCCTCTATAGCAAGAATGACAGTTCTCTGAATTCCAGAAGTCTAGGAAAAAATACCAATTCTATTGATAAAAAATGTAATAATTTAATGAAAACTGTGATGCATTAAGTGCAGTAAGTATATATAACAATGTAAACAAAACCTGAAACATAAAATAAACTGACTGCTTAGTGTAATTATATTTATTACAATATGACATTATATTGTGACATTTGTCATTATGGTTTTACAGCCCACTGAAACATCAGAATTCCATGAGTCCCAGTATAGCTGTCTATATACGGTCATAAAGGCCTTACAGTGTAAAAGCGCTATGAGCAGCTAAAATGTCATAATATTGCTGTACAGGTAGGAAGAAATCTGTATATGAGAAGTATTTTTTGATTCACTTGATAATTATATGTGTCCATGCTTTGCAGAAATGTGCAATGGCAGTATTTGTTATGCTTACTGATTACTACTGTATGTGTGCTTCAGTGTGTGTGTGTGTGTGTGTGTGTGCACTTGTCTGACCTGGTGTGTGTTGATGGAGTGGAGGGCACTAACAGTCCAGTCCACTTCAGGCAAGGGAGATCCGGTCCCATTGCAGATCACTGTCACATTGTCGCCCTCTGTCACCAACACACTGCTGTGGCTCACACTGATCTCCGGCAAGTCTGAAAAAGTCACACATACACACACACACGCGCGCACACACACACAAGGAGAGGACGGTCACATTAATACACGGCTGTCACTGCCAGTGTCTACATAGTTACACATTGAATCAATTAATCACTTTTCATTAATGTAATAAAATTAGTACAAAGGAGCAATGAGGAGCACACACACACACACACACACACACACATCAACACACACACACACATTAGATATGGGATGAGTCACCACTGGGAGATAATACCGCAGAGCCTCTGTCAGAACCAACACACAACTCCTCACATCAGATTCACCCCCTGAACTCTGTCACACCTCCTCCCCCTCTCCCGCCTCAACTCCTCTTCCTACTCTTCTTCACTTTCCTATTTCACCTTTCACCCTGTCCTCCGCCTCCCCTGCTTTTCCTGTCTCCTCTCTCCATCCGTCAGCCATCCTTTTTTTTTTTCACCCTCCACTGCTTTTTCCCCCTTCTCTGACACTCATGTATCATTCTCTGATGTCCCCTCCCCCTCTGTTTCTAACTCTCTCTCTCTCTCTCTCTCTGACTCTCTCGTCTCCGCTGTTTGCCCTTATTTTTCATTTCCCCCCCTCTTATAAACACAGTTTCCTCCCCTCCTCTCCTGCCTCTTACCACAGTTGTGGATGTACATGTTGTGCAGTCGTATCTCTGAGGCTCCGTTCCTGCAGTACAGCAGCTGTGTGTGGAGCCCGGCTTCTCCCCTCTGCTGCCACAGCTGGATCCAGCGGATATCACAGCCGCAGTCGAACACTACACCATCCAGACGCCTTGAAACACAATTACAAAATGTCATCATCAGCAAACAGACTGCGCAGCCACTTGAAGATATGCACAGTTGTGAACATGTAGCCATTATCAAGGGAAAGCAGAACATGTGTGGCACAAAAATGTTCTTACAATGAAAATTAATATTGGAAATTATGCCAGTCAGGAAGAGTGGAAGCGATAACAGCTTATGTGTAGCACAAACCAGCACATGAAAACAACTTAATCATTTATCAGGCACTGTTAAGTGACTGTTTTTGGTCATTCTCATGTGCATTACAAGACAGTAGTGGCTTTTCCATTGGACGTCTGTTCAAAACTCGACTGATATTTACTAAATGTAAAAAAAAAAATAGAAGTGCATAATGTTAGTTTTTCCATTAAATCATATATGGGATGATTTGCTTATTTATTATCACGAGATGACACACACACACACACACACACACCCATGTAAAATATTATTCTTACATTATTAACCCTCTATCCTGTACTAAATTAAAAAAAAAAAAAAAAAAATCAGTTTCCTGTTTTGTCTACACATACAGCACCATGTTTCTTTGCTTGTTGTAACATCTGTTAACATCTGTTTTGTGTTGTTTTGTATTCACATTCACACTAGTTGCAGAAAAACGTTTTCCCATTGCAGTTTTACATGATATACCAATTTCACTATGCCTGAAAAACCACATCTTGCTTGCACAGAAACTTTTCATTTTCATCAATAAGTGAGAGTTTTGATGAAATGGTCAATTGTCCATTTGGTAAAATTTTATGTGCAAGCATTGTAAGAAATATTTCATTTAATCTAAAGTCATGTCAGTTCATAAGATAATGAAATATATAATAGGCCACGTCCAGTGTACATTTCAGCGATGCATGTAGTTATATAGTTTAAATAATAAATGTTAGGAATGTGATTAGTGTGATTAATAAATGCCTTGTATATCATACCCTTATACATTATACATGAAGATTTTTTTCTTTAAATTTGATTACATTTTATATTAATTGGATCTATTCCAGCAGTCAACAGATATGAGCGAGAGTGCCTTCAAATGTGAGAAGGTCAGAGGTCAAAGCTTTGTTCAGACCATCAGTTTGGGGTTGTATTAGCAGTAGTGAGGCATCATTAGGGTCTTCTGTGGATACAATTTATCCCCACATTGGTGTGTAGCGTAAAGCCACATTATTCAACACTGTATGCCACCTCTGCATTTTGCATATGTCCAATTTAGATGCTGTGATTGGTCAAATTTGTCAAGATGAATGCCTGTCCAAATGTCCTTGACAGAGGTCAATAAGATATTGCAGAAAGCATGAATAATGTATGCAGTATGGTGCTGTACGCAGTAATAAGAATAGATTCCCGCAGGTGGATCTGACTTATTATCATGTGCTCACTGGATCTGAGGCTGTAGGTAGATTGCAGCTTTTTTAGTGTTCACTATATAACTGATTACTCACACTGCTTCAAAGAGGGACGTAACACCAAACCCATCACTTAAGACCTGCTTTTCTTCAATTACTGCTATTACTTTGATTTGTAGTGTTGGTTGATGATGGAGGAGTCAATTTTCTCTAGATTTCTTCTTGATACTTCAGTGTGCTTTGTGCTAAAGTCAAACAAGGGAAAATCTATACATTTTACTCTCTATTACTGCGGTCTCTGAAACCCTTATACCATTACCAACTATTATGTTGTCTGCTAATTTGTGACACTTGAAGGTGTATACCATGAGTTTTTTTTTTTCTCCTTACTAAAGCAAGTAGAAACAGTTTATGGAGAACAAATCATTTTCTTCAGTTTCTGACATTTATTATTTAGTGAAATCCCACCACAAACTCACCTCATGAAAGAAATTGTGATTAAGTTAATGTGCAGGGAAATTAGATGTGGGCCATTTTGTGTGTTGTATCTACAGTTGCAGGTGGTTTTCATGCAATATTTTTGATTAAATAAGCCATGACATGATATAATACTTCCTAGACAAGAAAAAAATAGTTATAGGACATGAATTTAAACAAAATTCACCAGTGCACATGTGGTTTTCTGTTGAATCAGTAAATAATAGTTGTTTTTTTTTAAGTTGTCTAATCTTGAATTTTATTTTATTTTATTTTATATTTGACGCTGCTGCAGTATAAAATCAATGAAGTCACTTTGGTGTTTGTTACCACCTCAGCCATACTGTGCCTACGTGGAATTCTGAAGGAAAGAAAAAGAAAAAAAAAAAACAACAAAAACAGAGTAACGATTTTGTTTAGGTTTCAGTTCGATATGTAAACAAATGGAGTGTTTGTGGTGCAGTACGATGATGGAAGTGATTCAGGTGCGTGATCATGGAAAGACTAATGGATTAATGATATTTAGGTTATTACTGGGGTTTTAGAGATTTGATGAAAATTTGGTGACAAACGTCATACACAGCTTTAAAGATCACAGTGGATCTATGGAGGCACAAAGGATTGTGTAAGTTAAGTATTGTAAATAGTAAATTATTGTTAAAACTGTACTTATTTTTCTAAAAAACAATGTCAAGTTGTTCATGGTTGTTTAACATATTCACAGGCTAGTTATTAAATGCAAACATTTTCATCATGTAATTATACGTTGTCATTATTTACAAGGTCTTATGCTATTATTTTACTTCAGGTACTTCAGGGGGGTCCTAAATTGGGGTATGCATAATACCCTCAGGGGTACTTAGAAGCCCAGGGGGGGTACTTGAAACATTTTGGGAAAAATACATTAAATAAGTCATCATGTACTGAATACAAAATAAATAATGACAATTAATGCTGAAATATGAAACACAATTTATGTGTTTGTTTATTTTGTTTAGCTTTGATAACATTTTAAAAACATTTCTATTTTATATTATTCAGAATGAGTTTTATGAGTAAATAAGTCATTATTTGTTGTTGAGGAAAGGTTTGTTTATTGATTAATTAATGATTTATTTAATTGTTTTTCTTATCAATAAGTACATATTTTGCACACAAAAATGTATTTCAAACTTAAATTCTGTTTTTACATATTACCATTAAATGTATATGAAGAGCTCTTTTCCAAAATGCTATAAAAACCATTTAATTAAAAAAAATTATTTTATTTTATACAATCTGATTTTGAGGTAGCATCAGGAAAATTGGAACTATAGGTAATGTTGCTATTTCCATAACAATTTTAAACATTATAACATAGATTTCAGTGATATTGACAAGAGAAAGACAATAAAAAAGATGAAAAGAGCTCTTCATATATATTGTTTGTTTGCAGAGGTTAGAAAATATAAACACACATTTGGCTGAAGTGACAGTTGGGGGGGGTCCTTGGTTTAAAAAAGTATATTTCAGAGGGATTTCCACTCTGAAAAATTTGAGAACCACTGGTATACCTGAACTAAAATGACTTTGACCCCTGGACTGTTAATATTTCTGTACCTCTGACTGAACACATGTCTGACACCCCTGTTTCAGACTAACATAGGTTTTACAGTCCTACTATATATAGACACGTTATGAGACATCAGAGTAAAAAAAAATACAACTAAAAAACTGACAGCTGGAAGTTGATAAATGTCTGGAGGAGAGCAGATTAGACTTTGAAAAGAACAAAACCAAACAGCAAAGCGACCTCAGATACAGAGAGCTAACAGCATGATGTTTCCTTGAAGCTGGCTAACGATCCACCTCACTACTCCAGAGGAGAGGTAATGATCACCACCAGAGGCTGTTTTTTTGGGAAATGTACACACAGGTGCTTTGGCTGTGGAGCCGTGGATCACAAGCAACGATAAGCCATATTCTGCATTGTTGCTTGAGCACTTTGATCTCAGCTTGAATGCACTGTTTCCTCTTCTTATACCATTGTCGGGTTTCTAAATCCTCTGTGTTTAATAAATGGCTTTATTTGGCTTATTTTTATTTGTTTTTGTTTTTTTTTAACCACAGTGCCACTGATCTTGGGTGTGTGACAGTTTGTTATTTTCTCAGGGGCATTTTGTGATAATTTAGAAAATCGATGTGTAGATAGTTGCTCCAGGTGCCGTGCTTGTCACACTGTTAGACACATTTACAACATTATATCCAGATGTTGATGCATACAAATGAGCAGTAATGCTTTAGTAAATGTATCTAAATGCAGTCCACAGATATTTATGAATTCCTCCTGTAATATATTGCGCCACAGTGTATTTTATTGCCTTTTTAATCAGATCAGTCTGTTCATGTCTAAACGTTTGATGCAAATTGCTGCTGTGTTCCTGCATCTGACTCCCCATACATTGTCAATCAAACAGTGTGGCTAGCACTGTCATTATCATTAAAATATGGAGAAGAGATAATCTTGCTGTCAATCCATCAAATTGGTTTCGAGACACTTGAAGCAACTGAGTGACAACTTGACACCTATTCACAGCAAATGGGATGAATAAACAGATGTAGCCATGAACTGGGCTCATTTTATGTTGTGTGCTTGCTGGATCTGTGTTGTACTGTTACTCGATCTTTGTCAGAAATGTCAAGTTATGCCTCAAGTCCGTTTCGCCGAAAAGGGTTTGAGAGATTACAGTTTTAAGGAAGAATAAAATCTATCAGTCAGGAGGAATAAATGCTAAAAAATGGTGAGTTGACCCAACCGGCGTCACATTTAACACTTCTCGTCAGCAGGAGCTTTTACATTTTCCCCTGATCCTGCAAAATTTGCTAAACAGCTGCTTTTACTACACCGTGCTAAGTATGTATTATTGCTTCACCACAGTCCTGGTTGTTGCTGGACTGGCTCCATCATTCTCACACTGTATCTTCTGCTTATGTCATGGATAAAGCAGTATGCTGTGAATAAATAAATCACCATTTTGTCCTGTCGTTTCTTTTCTGTAAGGTTGCAGCCAGTCAGCGTCTCTGCAGGTTCTCTCTCTCTCTCTGGTTCTCTCTCTCTCTCTCTCTCTGGCTGCCTTTTTTTTTCCCCAGACCACTACAGCATAATTTGTCTCAGGAGTCAGACCTGACTTTGGCTTATCGACAACACCACCTGCACTGCAATCATGTAGAGGAGAGGGGACACCCGAGTCAGGTCAGGGAGAGCTCCGGCTTGGAAAAATGGACAAAGTGAGCAAAAGCTTAAGGCAATTTATTCTTCAGAGTCAAATATTTTAGCCAGGACAGTTGAAATAGTTTTGGTGGTGATTTTTTTTTTTTTTTAAGTGCTGATGTTTTGAGGGGTACTTGGTGTGTTTATTCATAATGACTTCGCAGAAAGTAAGATTGAGTGATATATCAAGCAGGCGCCAGCATAAAATGTTTCCACTGTACATTTCTGCAAACAAATTTGTCACTGAAAGATTCATAAGTTTACTTAGCTTTAGTAGATGGAATGTGGCATAAATTAGGATTTAGTTGGCATGTGCATGCAGACTCTTGCAGGTTTTTAGGCTTAAATGATAAAAATCAGAGGTTAAGGTTAGTAAAATATTTTAGGCTGGTTTAAATATTACTACTTCGGTCATTTTTAACATGTTTTTTTTTTTCTAAATGAAGCCAAATCGTGGTGTACTTTCTGAACTCAAAGTGTAAATTCAGGATATAAACATTAATAATTGCTGAATAAATATAAATGTGACTTCTGAGAGGTTAAAACCCTATAATGTTGACATACATAAGTAAGGGTTGGTTATATGAAATGTATTTTCAGTTTAGAAACATGAAAGTAAATTATTTGTGGTTTCCTTAAAAACAATGGCTAAATACACTGAATAAGTATTTACAGTATTGCTTCTTGATTGCCTTAAGCTAGATTCAGTTCAGTTTTTAATATCAAATAAGTACTGTTTTTTTATACTTTTATCACAGATTCTATTATCTGCATTATTTATTTATTATTTTTATTATTTATATATTTTTATACTATTTTATTATGTCCAGAGTTTTATCCATGTGTGTGTTTAGACACCAATGCATTGTCATTTTGTTTTTACATTACATCTATGATGGATATGTTTAAATGACAAACAACTGTTGTCAGGCACAACAAACCCCGCCCCTCACACATATTATAGCTTAGTTTGGTATCGATCCAGCTGATGTTATCATGTCTATGCGTGTGGTGATGTCAGCATATCAATCACCTCTATATATGTGCCAATTTTGAAGTCAATTCAAACAAAAGTGATGATTTTATAGACATTTGAAATGCTTATAAGTAAACGAGGGGGGAAAAAGATGTTAAAAATGTGATATTGGTAATTATATTTTCAGATAGACTGACCACTTCAGTAAAATCATTTTTCACTTTCATATCCAGGCATAAGAGCTGCCCAGAGAATTGGCCTGCTCGGGTATGTTTGTACTGAAGGGTTTCACAGAAGTGTTTTTTTTTGCACATTTAAAGCATCAGATGGCAAAATCCAAAATAGTTTAGAACACTGCAGCTGTCAAAATGCAGCCATTTGGAAATACTTTTCCTACCTTGAAACAGCAGCAGAGACATGTTTCATAAATGTCAGTTACTTGCGAATTCTAAATAAATCTGAATGTACTATGTAGCATCGCATTATGGCAAAGACATGGTTACTACAGCCATCAGAAATAATCTTTAAAATAAAATGCCTAGGTTGAGTCTGCTCAACATTCAAAAGTCTATTGATTCTTTAGCATAATGTCATCCACAGATGCAAGCTGCATGATTGAAAGCTTTCCCTTTCAGCTGATTAAACAGCTACAGACATACATAGTCTGAAATTTAATGTACTGTGCTTTTCTCAGCCAAGCAAAATTTCCTCTGGATAATAAAATCATTTCTGTCAACTAAGTGAGTTTATTGGTTGTCAGTTATTGCATACATGTAATCCTGGCTATTGCTTTTCTCACAGTATTGGAGTAGTTTAATTAGAACACCCTCACAAAATCAATCAAATCTGGCTAATTACACTAGTAAACTGTAGTCTGGTCATCGTTTTCTGGGTCCACTCATTTTAGAGGCAGTTAAGAAGATTTAAGTTAAGTTAAGTTTAGTTGAATGTGCCGTCAATATGTGTAGTATATTTTGTGTAGCAAAATAGGATGACATATGAATTAGTCAGCGCTCATCAGCTGATTCATGGAATGATTTTTCACCATCATGTCTTCCAGCTCTTTTAAATAATTAGTATAACCAGCTGCCCCTCCCCCCCTTCCACACACACACGCTTTCTGAGATTCAGACTGATGACCTTGTAAAAGTCTAGGCTACTTTTGCCCCAAACCAGTCTTTTCTGCCACATTAAACAGTTTAATACTCTCTTTTCCTCTTGCAAGGCAGTCTTTGATGTTTTTTAAGACTCAGTGTAAATGTCATATATTTCAATAAGAGTTTGCCCTGAGTGCAATTTGGCTCTAATAAAATGAAGGTTAAAATTTGGTAATTTACCTGTCATATAACCCGTTGGAAATGTAATGTTTAATTCATCCTAATCCACTGGCAGTCATATCAGAAGATTACAGGTTTGATCTATTCCTATTTCATCCATATTCAAAGAAAAAATCCATTTTGCAGTGAGAGGCGTAAATGTTTGACTTTGTGTCGGCCCCTGCTTCCCAGAGAACTGGGATTAAAGAAGTGCTAACAGAATAAAGGGATACGGGATGCACATTGCCCCAGGCAGATTGCTTTAGTTGCTAAAGACGAGGAGAATATTTCCCTCTTTTTGTAGACCAGACGGAGTGAGCTTCCTCGAAGACGGCCGTATCGGTGACTGCCGCTAAGTCAGCTTCGAATAATCTCCAATAATATCACCCTGGAAGCCATAGCAGCAGATTTAGCATTTAGCCAGCCCTTCACCCTGCTTCTGTTCTCAGGCTTGTGATTGGCTGGGCTGTGCACCACACTGCAGCAGCTCCAGTCCTTTGGCTAAAGGGCACGCAGACAAAGAGGCAGAGCCGATTATCTGTGTCTCATCCAGAGGCAGCACACAGCAGACTTCCATTGTACAGCTTCAATGTGACAGAGCCTTTTCACAGTAGCCATAAAAGACTTCAGATTATTGAGATTTCACTGATAGTATTAGCCATTGTTACTGATATTAAGATATTGCACAGAGTGTGAAATATCTGTGCAACCAACCTGCAAAACAAAGCAACTGTTTTGCATTAACACTTTACTCGGCTTAAGGAGTGTTTGATAAGGAATTAAAACATACTTAATGTATATTGAGTGAGTTATAGACGTTTCTTTTTGCTCTTCACTTTCCAATGATGTTTAATTATATACAGGGGAACGACTGCAATCTCATTTGTGATGGTAATTGTGTAATTAAAAGCAAGATTTCACAAAGTGAATGATTTCATACGAGTCAGTAGTGGACTAAACACTCTGGTGGGTAACGCTGCTGTATGTGAGGATCACAAGGAGGTTGTAACAATAAAGCAGCTGAATTTAGGGTCCAATGATTCTTCAAATTATACAAAAAAATAATAAATTACATATTAAATATTATATATAATTTTGGAGCTAGTCTTTTGTCTTTGATATAGCTACAGTATTATTGATTTCATAGTTTTCTATTCATAAAAACTTTATTTACACAGGAGACAATATTCAGTTAAAGTAATGGTCATGTGAAGGGTAGCATTAATGCCTTGGTCTTATATTGGCGTTAGCATGCATATTGTCTTAAATGTGTCATGTGGAGGTATTTAATATCTTGTCATGGTAGATAGAAAACTGTAACCCACTGGCTTCACTAAAGCTAGTGTTTGGATTGTGCTGTACTACTGTAGAAATATTAAAAAGGATTTGCTTCCTCTGCAGACATAAATGACTAATATGAAACTACAGAAATATTAATGTATTATTTCCATGTGATTGGTGAAAATGTAATAACATGTTCTATTTCTGCAAATAGAGCCCTTGAAAATGTACACACTGTGCCTTTAATAATAGCCACTAATTCACACCCAACAGGCATTTTCACATTTCATTTTCACTTCTGAATTGAACATACAATCACAAGTCATTGAAAACTGTAGTCTTTTATTGTTTTTGAAGGTCCTATGATGTAATTGCAGGCTTTAAACTGTTTGTTAATTGCTTATCCAATACAGGTCACTGTCATTGAGTGGTTGCTTTGAAATGGGTTCTCTTTCATTGGGAAAAAAAAAAAAATTAAATACAATTACAATGGCACCGCCTAAAGTGACGGAGATAACACGGTGTAGCGACAATGTCATGGCAAAGGCCTGTGCTCCCCTTTCGTCACATAAAACGGAAATTATTTCAGTCGGTTTGATCTTCCTCTATTTACATAATATCAGTATGGTTCAGCTGCATGGGAGGGAGCATTCCACTGATACTACATTGTGCCTTATTCTAATAATTAAAAGCAATAAGCACCTGGTGAGCATGCTTCATTTGCCATGATTGAATGATTGGCACGTAGGACGCTAATATGGTAAGGGCAGGCACATGCAGAGTGAAAACAGTAATGATGTCAGGACCACGTCGCAGCCTCTGCCCATGATAGAATGACTCATTTCCTATTAGCAAGGCTTGATTCCACATGGCTTCCTTCTTGCATAACGCCCCAGCCCACGTCTGTGCCGCCACGCCACTCCAACTGACACTTCTTAACCAAACACACCAAATGGAATAGACATAAACCCTCACTCCTCATCAGCATTCACTAGGAACAACTGGCATCACCCTGGCCCTGCTTTTCATGTAGAACAACAAAGACACCATTTGTACGCATCTAAAATGGTTGCTTAAGAACAAATAGGATTGCACATCAGAGCAAATCGTGCTCTTTGAGCTGTGCTGGTGATGGGGAGGGACCTGCACTACTTATTTGAGTTTGTTGTATGCAGTCTGTTTAGAAGTGCAAAATCATTAACCTGCTCCACCATGATGCTACTAAAGGACCTCTTTGGGCTAAAATGGCCCTGGTCATGCTCTCCTGCTGAAGTCTGAAATAAACATCCACGACAACATGGAAAAAGGTCATTAACTTGAGTATCGTATTTATGTTTCTAAGGTTCTGCTTCTTAACATTGAAATTCTTTATACAGAGTTTCAATGAAGACAGAATTACCGGTACTTCTGCACCAAATTGCACTTCCGTTATGTTTTAGTTTTTGTCATCAGAGGAAGAAAACACTTTATTTATCACTATATTATACACGTGGACATACACCACACACACACACTACATTAAACCCATCACTACCTGAACATACAGGCAGGTGAAGGGTTAAAGTGCAGAATGGGACTAGTGGGCTGCCATGTCAGGTTAAATGCATTTCCCAAGGGCACATCAGCTCTTTCTCTGCTCGTCCGGGGATTCGAACCAGAGACCCTTCAGTCACAAAACCATGTCCAACCTTTAACTCTCTCATTATGGGCTCACAAGAGGACATTTCCATAATATTACACAATGACTATTATTTGCATAGTGATATCATGACTTATGTAAACATACACATCACTTTTAATTGGTGTGTTATCTATATGCTTTGTAAACTTTCTTTGTATGTACGTGTCAAATACCACACTTAGTGTGTGGTATTTGATTAGGTTAGGGCTAGGGTTAGGGCATTATTTTTTCAACCTTTGGGTTGAGACCCCACATTGGGTCGCCTGGAATTAAAATGGGGTCGCTTGAAGTTTCTAGTAATTGATTGAAAATGAAATTGAAAAGGGTTGCCCTTTGTCACTGGTTCGGTTCATAACTTTTATGGAAAGAATTTCCAGGCACAGCCAGGGTGCTGAGGGGGTCCGGTTCGGTGACCTCAGGATTGGGTCTCTGTTATTTGCAGATGACGTTGTCCTGTTGGCTTCATCGGGCCGTGACCTCCAGCCGTCACGGGGACAGTTCGCAACCCATTGTGAAGCGGCTGGGAATATTATCAGCACCTCCAAATCTGAGGCCATGGTCATCAACTGGAAAAGGGTGGATTGCACCCTCCAGGTCGGGGAGGAGGTACTACCCCAAGTTGAGGATTTTAAGTATCTTGGGGTCTCATTCATGAGTGAGGGAAGGATGGAGTGGGAGATTGACAGGCGGATTGGTGTGGCGTCAGCAGTAATGCAGGCATCATTGGGAAGAGGGAGTTGAGGCGAAAGGCAAAGCTCTCTGGGTAGTGGGTAGTGACCGAAAGAATGACATCGCGAATAGAAGCGGCCAAAATGAGCTTTCTCCGCAGGGTGTCTGGGCTCTCCCTTAGAGATAGGGTGAGAAGCTCAGTCATCCGGGAGGGACTCAGAGTAGAACCGCTGCTCTTTCGCGTTGAGAGGAGTCAGATGAGGTGGTTTGGGCATCTGGTCAGCATGCCTCCCGGACGCCTCCCTGGTGAGGTGTTCCAGGCACGTCCCACCGGCAGGAGGCCCCGGGGAAGACCCAGGACATGCTGGAGAGATCCTGCTGCTCGGGATCCCACCCATGACCCAACCACAGATAAGCTGCGGATGAATGGATGGATGGATATGTACATGTTATCCTATATCATATACTGGATAGGATACAGCAGTAGCAAGATGAGAAGTTAACTACTAAAGCAGTTTCAACAAAAGCACAATTGGACAGCTGGTAAGACAACAAAAATATAAAAGTTTGACATTTTAGTGAAGAATGAAATTCACAACCCAATAACAGGCACAATGAGGGATTCAGAGCCCCATCTGCCTCTGATGAGAGCCCATAGTGAGATGACACTTGTGTAGTACTGGTATGGGGTCTGGTGTGTGAACTGCTTCCTACACAGGACGGATAAGAATAAGCACTGTAATATCATTGCATCACGCATGTGCAAGGGACTAAGATTTTCTCAGGATGTCACATAAGCTAAATGCACGAAATGCAAACTATACTGTTGCAGGGTAAGCAGGGTTTTCCCTCCACGCTGCTGCTTGTAGTGTAACAGTAGCAGGACTATCCCAGATCAACATTGTGCCATGCTCTCTGTGGACCTGCCCTGCTTCTACCTCTGAAAATAGCACAATAAGGAGGCCTGCTTGAAATAGTGTTGTATCGCATCCTGCCATACCTCAAGTTTATAAGCCACGAGGCACATGATCGTGCCTGTGCACAGTGAAGGTTCAAATGATGGACAGTTGTGATGGGCGTAATGATGTGTAAATTACAAGCGGGTCGACACAGCAATGTTCTCCCTGGTGGTGAAAGAGCAAACTCATTTCATAAACACAATGATAGCTAAAATATTCATAACAAACAAGAAAATGGGGTCAGACTCTCTCCTCTTGCCAGGCCATTACATTTCCTTTGTGTGTGTTAATTAAGTCAACAAATGACTTATAAGATCACAGCCCCCACTCTACTGCCTATAGGTTCAGTCTTTTACATGTGCTCAGACAAATTAGAGGTTTTGTACAACAAAGACAGGAATTATAATGGTTTGCAGTGAAGACAATTTGTATTGAGGCAGATAGAACACACAGAGCGATGATAAATTGCTCTAATAAAATACAAACAAAAGCCAACAAGAGATCAGACGAGGGAAGAAGACTTACAGCTCGGAGAGTTGGAGGTGCTGGAAGAGCTGCCATGACAGAGTGGTGAGAGGATTCTTTGACAAGTTTCTGCAAAGAGAAAAAAAACACAAAGATAAACGAATTATTTAAATTATTAAACATAAGTCACTTATATCCTTTGATTGATATTATGCCCAGTCTGTTTTGGTAGCATTTATTTTACAATTATTATTTTTCTATGTTTGGTTTCAGAAGCTCAGTTACAAAAAAAAAAAAAACTGTTTGTAACCAAGGTCACTTTTTTGTGTGTGTCTTTTTCATCCTCTGTGATGAAAAACATTTATCAGATTCTTTCTTTATCCTTTATCGTGTCTTGTCCATTGTACAAATACACCACTATGTAACAAAGGGACAACAATATATTTTGTACTAGAATAAAAAATAAACAAACAACCTCTATCTCCATCAAAATCTGATCTTTGGAATAAAATAAAATAAGGCGGCATGGTAAATTGGTACAGAGCCCTGCATTAATGGATGAAAATAGGACAAAGTAATATGGACAAAGAAAAGGAAACAGGCGAGGCTGTGTGGCGCTTCAGGGCTCACCCAACTCAATAAAAGAAAGTTGACCGCTTTCAAGTCAAATAATTCAATGGACTTAAGGAACCCCTCAGGCTTAGGAAGCCACTAAATTCAATAGTAGATTGCCAGAGACTTGCAAGTGATCTGACCAGAACCTTGAATTAGTTTAGATATGAACATTAGACATCAGTCTTTTGAGAAATACATCACTGAAGGCTTAACACAGTGTTTGTCATGAACACAGTCAAATACCATTATCCCAGCCCGTGCAGCATCAACCCGTTGTGTTACAGGATGAAAGAACAGCATCTTATCTGGTTATTTGTTTTCCGTCAGGTGCATGTACGCAATTTTACTCTACACTTTAATAATGCATGGTTTGAACCTTACTCTTGTAATACACGGGCTGATATCACAGCTGACACAGGCACAATGGAGTAAACAATTTAGAAATACTAGCTGAAATCCATAAGTAGACGTCTATCAGTCCTGTGCATCTGCAATCTGTCCGTCCATGGGAGGGGATCTGTCCTTCACTGTGGTTGTCCCCGAGGTTTCTCTTTTCCAACTGGGTTTTTGAAGTTTTTATTTCCCAAGAAGAAGGGTCTAAGGACAGGGGATTAACTTCATTCACCTACAGTTTATTTGACTGTTGTTTAATTCTGTAAAGCCCCTCTGAGGCAACCTTGTTGTGATATATTGTGATAGGGCTCTACAAATAAAATTGAATTGAATTGAAATGCACATGATTTAGAATAGTAGAGAGGACTGGATGTAAAACCCAAATCAGAAAAGGCCGGAATGGTATGTTACATTAAAATGAACACTAAAAACAATACAACTGTCAGTTATTTGACATTTCACCTCATGACGTCCTTTGGTTTTTCAAAAGAACTAAAATTGGACAGTAAAGCAATTACCACTTTGTAATGTTGCCATTGATTTACACAACACACCAAGTCAGGTATTAGATTCTGCCATTGTTCTTGCAAATAAGGTTTAAATTGTGCAACAGTGTGGGGTCTTTGTGGTCATGTTATGTACTTCAGTTGAAATGCTACTCCTCTATTCTCCATAGGGGACAAGTCTGGAAGGTATAAGGCCAGCCCAGCACCCATACCCTCTTCCTCCTCAGCCACGCCTTTGTAATGTTTGTACAGCACTGTTTCGCATTGTCTAGTTGAACTATGCTTGGATGTTCAGGAATAAATGCATATTTGCAAATGAAATGACAGAGACCGGACCGAGCATGAGAAATAGGTTGTATTCATACTTTCTACAATGAAAATTAGCATTTTCCATACTCACAGCTTTTAAGTATTTGGTATTGTAAGGATGTAGATGAAAAGAGTATACCACCGTTTTTATATAAATATGTATGAATACTGTGACAGTACAAAAACAAATAGGGGTCAATTTACATACATGGCTTATAATAGATCTATGCAGATATGGACATGTTCATATGCACACACTCGCCATAGTAGGTTAATTCATAGAAGAGATCCTGTAACCAGAGGTGTCACCATGGCAACAGGCAGGTAAGGATGCTGCAGGTCTTTCTCACTTCCTGTGATATTACACCAGTGTCACTCATGCATTTTCAGACACACAGGAGCATACAATAGTACAGACACACAAGGAAATGATATATTTACATAAAGTGACTCTCACACACACACACACACACAATCACACACACATACACACACAAGCTGAAATGCTGTCACCTTGAAATGCGTGTGCGCTGGTATGAATACAGATTCTGTTAATACCAGGCATGTGTGTGAAAACATGTAGGAATCCTGCATGAAATTCCACCTCCCAAAGAAAACCTGTTGTCCCAAAGGGACTGTATTATACGCTGAGAGAATACATTAGAGCGAGAGAGCAAGAGATAGAAAAGGTGGGCGAGTAAACAGCAGCTCGTTATGCGATATAGTGCACGGCTCAACACTTACATCACATCACAGACCTGAAAATAGCTACACATTAAACTATAGATCTCTAAATAGACCAACGTCAAATGACAAACCTAAAAATATGTGCAATTTAAACCAAAGACCTAGAAATATGCACACATTACACCACGGAGCTCAATAAAATAAACAATTATGTGACACTCATGTCTTCATATGAAACCTTAAATTGTTTAACAAAGTCTTGACAGTGTTACATGATGAATTAGACACAGAGAAATGAAATTACACCATTCCTTATTTTGTGCGATTTATTATGGAATCCCTTTGAGATGCCAAGAGGCACATTATAGACTCCTGAAAGCACCTAAAGGAGCCCTGAAGGTTACTGACCATTGGAGCAAATCCTGAACAGCTCGCAATATTAAGTAGTATGGTCAGTATTTTTTATTGATGGTAAAGTTGATGAATATGGAGAGGAGAGGAGAGAGGAGAGGAGAGGAGAGGAGAGAGGAGAGGAGAGGAGAGGAGAAAAGAGAGGAGAGGAGAGGAGTTTTTTGTCTGGGCAGAGAGTGAGACCTCCTTCACATCTCTGGCAGGAAGTGTTCTGTTTTCAAAGGTCATCCTTCGCATCTCGACAAGAAATGTCAGCTAAAATTGGATTGGGGTGTGTGTGTGTGTATGTGTGTGTGTATGTGGGGGTAAATGAATTAATAAATATATAAACAAATCAACAAATAAGCCATCAAAGCCAATGAAATGCCAAAAGACAGGAGGTGAGGAGTGCCAAGAGCTGTGGAGAGGAGGGGCAATGATTATTAAATTAAAAAATTAGCAGTGTAGAAAATTAATCAATTTCATAAGCCACATAGGCGGCTCTGTTTCCAGGCTTGGAAGGACATACAGTATTCTCTCGTCTACTGAACACGTGCACACACACACACACACACACACACACACACACACACCGACCACACAAAAAGATTAGACTAAACTGTAAAACAGGCAGAGCATCAGCAGCCACAAATCATCTCTGCTTTTCACACCAGTACTCATTTGAATAAGGAATTATAACTGTGAGATCGCATGAAATTTTCATTGGATTGGGGTAAAAAATACTCCTTACACAGACGGATGTATCTAGGTGTTAATATTGATGGCAGCGTTAGCTCCCCAGCCAGGGGGCGATGATGTGAATGCTAAACTGAACCCTGGTGTTTGCTCCTATGCAGAGGAGGTGCGACTCCTCCCCCTGCTTCTTTAATAATTCTGTTTGGCACAGATGCCATTGGGAAGACTTGGCTACTCGAGAGGGTTGGCTAATTAGTGCAGCATCACTGGTAGCTACTGTCTGAGTGTGGGGGAGCGCTGCAGATTGACATTCAGGACCATGCAGGGGAGAACCAGACAGCCACTGAGTGAGGTGTCGCAACGGATCAGCAATATGGCTGTCATTAAATCTAGTCGTCATCTGTCACACCTAGGAGAAGCTGTTAATATTTGGTGCAGTGATCATAAATTGCTTTTCTTTTTTTTTTGTTCATTTCACTGTAAGTTAGAAAGCAATTTTGTTTTTACAAATATCTCAGAAACCTTTATGTTAGGTAATGTTGATGACGGTGCACTCTGAAAATACCTTTCACAATATGATGTCTAACTTTAAAATATCATAGGTGTCAATCTTAAGATGAAGTTGTTTTTCTTCAGCCTTGAGAATCTGACATTTTGGAATAGGACTTTTTTTATTTATGTTTTTTTTTTTTTTTTTACATATGACAGGCATGTGCAGTTTATGGGGGAAAAAAAGATACCATAATAACATATAAACATTTTATCTTATTTTATAGATTTTGGATAATACAGATCGTTTCATATTTCTGTGCCTGGTACAGCACAAGTGCATTCCAGCCTAAAGTTAAATGCATTTTAATTCCACATCTGTGCTCATTATGTTGATCCAGTGACTAACACATCAAAGCCAGCACTGTTTATCACCAAAGGTATTCCCGAAATAAATACTTCCCCTCATTTGTTGATGCTGAACTAACCACAACCTCAACATTGTCCTTAATCACTGAGGTCAGTATAAGAACTTACTCAACAGTGACAAATGTAAAGTTCGTGCACCAGTAGTACAGCTGGTGTGCGTCTATACCACTCCAGCCTCTGGAACCTCTGCATGTCACAGTCTGATAATACTGCAAACTTATTTCATGCCTTTCATTCCACTCAGTGCAACTACGCAGCTCATGGTCCACTGGTTCAGTGCACTGTGACTCTCTATAGCTCAAATCCACTGCATGAATCCTGCTTCAGTGCACATAGTAATAGAGAACCACATGTGTATGTTTATATGCATATCCAACCTGACCTGCAAGACCTCTGGTAAAGGATGAAAATGCATATTTGAGATGTCTTACTGTTAATTGACCCCCCCTTATCGATAATTTCACATAATACTAATTGTCATATACCTATAGTCACACTTTTACATTTGTTATGACTTTTTCCTGTTTTATTCTCAAAAAACCCTGCTGTCAGGATCATACCAATCCAACTCTGCCCCAAAGCCTTGTGGGAAAATCACACATTATGCCAACACATCTATGAGATGATGCAAACGGTGCAAACAGTGATGTTGCAAACCTAACATTACTTTCCCTGTTCACTTAAAAACTGAGGTTACTTATTATCTACATGTAGGTTAATTCTCATGTTTGTGTCCTTGACCACAGTGCTGTAGATATGTGCTTATGTTAATGCTAGGTACCATGTGTATGTATTATGAAAATGTAAAATACAGATACAGAATTTCCCTGTGGAGATGATAAAACAAGATTTTTTTTTTCTTTTTAATTTAACCTTTTATCTTTACTCAAAATGGAGTTTTCCAAAAGGTTTGTTTTCCATGACACAATACTGTGTTTATACATACAGCTGTGGAAAAAATTATTAAACCACCCTTTGTTTTCTTCAGTTTCGTGTTCATTTTAATGTCTGGTACAACTAAAAGCACATTTGTTTGGACAAATATAATGATGACAATACAAGTAGCTCAAAATAGTTTAATTTCAAAACTCTTATCATGTCATGTTCCACGGTTTCTTGATGATAACCAAAATCACTTCAGTTCTTCAGTTCAATATCTACAGTACGTCATTGTCTTTTCTCACTTATTTCATTTTTACAGACACACAATAATGCACTCGTATAAAATAGAAATCTCACTCAATCTCTGCTGCTTTATGACTCCAGCATCTTTATACATTGATGTTTTTGGACGTGTTGACTTTGCTCGTGTTTGATGCTCCAATATATACATATATGCACAACGCACACAATAAATTCAACATAGGATCATGTGTTGTTATGCATGGGATGATTTTTCACAGTACAAATATTATATCTGCCTGGATTTTTTAAGGGCTGCATCAAAGACATTTTTTTTTTCCTGCCAAAACAGTTATATAACCACCCAAAAAGTAGCCAATTCCTTTTTTTTGGTTATGGTTGTGGTTGTTTTAGATACAGTATTCAAACCCAAAATGTCCACCCACCACTCAACCTTGCATATATGCAGAGCTGTAAGCACATCACACTGCCTTTTAGATTTGCATTTAACCACGGTTCAGGATATGGAGTGTAGGCTAATGTAATATATCACACCAGTGACGTCAGCCTCTGCGGGGTCTATACTGGGTCGACTGTAAAGCGGTAATAGTGATTCGCATTGACCATTTTAAGGTCTATTTCAAAGTATTATTGGTAGTTTTTTCCCTGTCAGTGCAGCCCAAAATACAAAATCAATACAATTATAGAATTAAAGCTGTTACATTAATGAGCACTATATTCACAAACTGAACTTAACACACAGACGCTTTTTCAAAGTAAGGGTCATATCCTTGCATTAATTGGTTTAAAAACACTTTTGCAGTCTACATGAACACCCATCTGTGCAAACAATTTTCTTTCCCTAGTTTGGACCATAA
>JAPSES010000001.1:14978088-14991857 GCA_029822895.1 Maxillicosta whitleyi
ACACACACACACACACACACACACACACACACACACACACACACACACACACACACACACACACACACACAATCACAGTACATTACTACTAATACTGATGAATTACTTTTTCTGGACAAAAAAAAAACAACCTGAAATTACACTGCCAAAATGTACCTGTTACAAATAAGCCTAATATTCCTAAATCAGGTCAAATTGGCTTATACTGAAAAAAATACAAAAATCTGCCAGTGGGGTAAGAAAAATGGTAGACTTTTAGCAAACAGTGATTAGTAAAAGAAATAAAATCAGAATCATTTAAGACAAAATTACTTTAGATGAGTAATTGTTGTGTCTGACTGAGCTGGCTATAAGAAAAAGGTAGGAGAAAAAAAAATCTTAAAATAAACATTTGATTCTCTTGATTGAGCTGAAAATGCATGCTTCAACCAGGAAATCAATCCTGGGTCTTTCATATCGGAGTCCGATGCGTTACTGAGCTAAACACTCACTGTGCTGTTAAAGACCAATTTTCTGCTCCTTATAGAGCAGCTATGGGCGTCCATATTGAACTGACTAAGAATCACCTCAAACTATTATTAATCCATAACCGAGCACCCCATCTCCAAAATTCTTGCAAATTAGACTTTTGAGTCTTGTGAATGTACCGATATGTGTGTGTGGGGAAAAAAGTCAGAAATGAATAAACAGTGATTGAGGGAGCGTGGATTTTGTCAAACTTGTTAGTGACATGGGAGTGAATGAGACAAAAAATGAGGATTTGGTTTCATTTTTCAGTCATTTTTCAAATTCGTTAAGGGTTAGGTTAAAGTGTGTTATCATTTTTGTCATGTTTTAAGCCTGTAAATAATAATAAATGATTAAAATAAATAAGTTAGATGCTCTTATTTTTATTAACAATCTTATATTGAGAAGTTGTGCACGTGGTTTCAGTCTTAAAACAATGAAAACAATCTTGATCCTTTGTTGAGATAATTTGCAAAATGTTGCCATACCTTGTTAATATGATATGATATTAGCTGGAAAATTTTATTTAAAAAAAAAAAAAGTTGTATATATATATTTAAAAAAAATTTTTTTTTCTTATGTAAAAAAAAAAAAGTTGTATATATATGTATATTTAAAAATATATACATATATTTTTCTTATGTAAAAAAAAAAACTTGGCAAGCTTTTTTTGTATTGAGATGAAAAATAAGACAAACATTCTCGAAATAAGGCTTTTTTCACTGTTTTAGATTTTTTTTTTTTTTTGCAGTGTAGGGAAAAAAAGGGAAAATATTTTTGAAAAGTGAAATAAATAGTAAAGATCTGATTTGGACAGTGATGATAACAGTATGTGATGTGTGCAGCACAGCACACTAATGCTGACATTTATGAGTGAAAGCCTCTACTGATTATCAAAGGGTTGAGCGAGTCTTAAGCTGTGATTGCTAACATCACTTCAGAGTGTGGAGAGAGTCACTGAGTTAGCATCTTTGAAAATTATCACTTGAGCTGTCTCGTTTTTCTGTGAAATGTAACAGCTATTTTGAAAATCAGCAGCTATTTAGACTGTAAAACCCTTTTAGTGGATTCTCAATAATCCATATACCCTTTGCTGACTTTGAGCAAACACTTTATTTGATTGTGTTTCCGATTTTTCCATGTTAATATCACACTCACACTGCTAAACAAACACACTTGAAGGAAAAACTAAGACTGCATTTAATCTATTAGGGCTGTGGGAGTGCAATTAAAAAATATTTTCATCATTGAACCATATTTTGATCTAAAAAAAACAAAACAAAACAAAACATTTAGTAAAAACAAAAAAAAAGTTCAACAGATGGAAATTAACATCTGATGTCTGAAAATATTAGATCAGCAAATATACCCAATAAGAATATGCAGCCAATTTTGGATCTTTTTTGCTAAACTATTGTTTTCATGACATAAATAGACACATACATAAATATATATTTTCATGAATACATAAATTACAATGAAATCTACAGATGAAATTTTCCAGAACTGTTGATCTCATGCATGGCTAACAGACTGCATAGCTTATTGCATCCATCTTATCAGTCTCCCAGGATAAACAGAAGGAGAAAGAAAGCATTTCCTTTTTTCACATTATCAAAGTCCGTCTCCTTTATCTGTTTCTGTCACAGAGAAATCAGCCCACTACCACACTCACACCGCAGCGGTGTGTGAGAGGCCGGAGGCTCCATCCAGAGGCCAAACAGCAGAGCCACAGGGCTGGGGAGAGATCCTCTCCCCTCATGGCACAGTAAATAGCAATCTGCACAGTTGAAATCCTCATCCTCTTGTCCAAACACATCTGAGAGTGCCTCGCTAGTGTCATTTGATTGACAGCCCCTGTGTCGGAGGGCTTGGCACTGTGTACACCGAATGTCAGAGCGAGGCCAGACAACTGTCTGTCAGCGCACAGGTTGCGGAGTGAGTGGCGAGTGATGTGGGAGGAGAGACGAGGGTGGATGTGAGAGGAGGGAAGGGAGGCCAGGGCAAAGTGCTGCCTCAGGAATCACAGAACCTCATCTGGCCTACGGGATTTGGCTGCGTCGGAGAAGAGCTGTTGCTGCTCCAGCTTTTAGTCTCAGGCACTGACAGACACACTGCTGGTGATCACTGTGAGAGAGTAGCATGATGACACTGCATGTTCGACCCCTACACCGCAACTTGAAAGCCCTCCAGCGTCTTGGCTAAGAGGACAGCGGGCCACAGACAGGCTCCCGCACATCGCCTAAAAACCAATCCTTCACCTTGATGAAAGCAGCTATTTTTAGCCACTCCGTCAGCTCAAGTAAAGAAAATGTTGTCTCGCCTCCATCATCCCTTTGCCTTTAGTTGTTGAACACTCAAGAGATCAAAAGCGACATCAAAAAAGAGAAGACAGCAAGGTGAGGATGCGGTGAACTGTTGGTGGGAGGTTTGAACATGAAGTGGTAGGAGAAGGCTCAGTGTTACGGATACTATCGATCCAGTTACGCCACTTGACATGGCGTCCCTTGAGACTGAATGTCCTGTACAGCAGATTAACTGGAGCCATTATTCCTGTGGCTCACCACGACCCACATCCACCCACCACTCTCTCAGAACCAGCATAGCCGTCATAACGCATTAGGCTCTACTAGACTGCTGTGATTATGGATGTAAAGATCGCCTGCATAGCCTGACTACTCTTTGTCTCTTTGAATGGGCCTTGAGGTGAAAGCCTCCTTTTCCCTTAGTGGTGCTTTCATGCCTAATTTCTCTGTCTCTTGCTCTCTCACCATCATTATCTGCTGTGGCCTCAAGTCTGAGTCTCTTCCTGTCTGTCCACTGTCTTCTTTTTCACCCACTTCCTTTTTCCTTTATATTTTCAGCTTGGCTTCAGCCAGTCACTGTCTGGCATTAAACCACATTTCTTCTTACTGAGCTTTCGTCTCATTAACTGAGACTTGGAATCCTGTATCAACATTTCAGTGTCAAATGACCATTTGTCAAAGGAGGACAGCACATTATGGGCAATGCATTATTTTGCAATATTCATGCAAAATATGATGTGGCTTTTCATAACCATACATCACACCCACATCAATTTGTCAGGACGTTGACTGAGTGAAGCAAGAAAAGTAATTAAAACCCAAAGCAACACGAAAGAACACACACTTAAACACAAACTAGCAATTCACTTGCATTTTGTAAGAGAACCACAAAGGAACATTCACTGATATCTGACCACTGCTTTGATGAAAAATACCCAGCACCGAGCCATTGTTCATATGGCTGTAGCTTTCAACAGCCACTAGAAAGAAAGGAAAAGTGTTTCATTGTAAATAACATTTCTTCCTCAGTATACCACAGAGAGCTTTTTGCTGCAAGAGCTTCTTCTAGAGACCAGAAATGGCTCTGCACCATTTCAGACAGGTCAGACAATACAGAATTGGCATGATGAGATGTTGCACATATTATTTTAGAGGGTAGTTGAGATCAAACAGACAATGACAGGACAGCAGACAGCAGAAATTTACATCATGAGAAGCCTCGTGCCCGTGCAGATGACAAGTATAATTTGAGCTTTATGAAATAGTATGGGCATGTCTTTTCATGAGCCAGCAGCCGGAATACAAACTATTCTAAGGAGCCATTTTGACAGAGCATCGGTGTCCTTCACCAGCGTCCTTCATGTGTCATATTCTGGGCTGAAATCCCTTAACGCCGTTCTATCTCTCTCTTCTTGAAAGCTTATTCTAAATATACAGTCAATACAACTGGTGTCAACCCAGAGTATGAGTTGATGCACTCCATTCATAGCCAGCGAGTGTCCCAGTGGTCAAGACGTAGCAGATAGTCTGGTGGTGAGCAGTGGAGCGTTTCTCTTTGCAGTCCACATAGGCAGTAGAAACCACACTCCATGACACCACTATCAGACAGCAAGCCTGCATGTTTGTGTTTACACTGAGATTAACCACACACTTTCTAGCACTTGAGCATGGGGATGTAATGTAAATTTAAGCTCAGCATGAATTTATGAATGTGCTGCTTCAACCCCAACTACTATTCTGCTCTGCCAAACATAGAATTTAGGATAGAAATCTGACTGTATGTCCTACCTGACCAGAGTGCCTAATGTCTGATGTGTTCACTGTGTCTGTGTGTTCTTTTGTTTTTCTTTTTTTTTTTTTTTTGTTTTACATCCATTGTTGAAGTTTCAGATAGCAACTAATTAAATACCCCCCCCCCCCCCTCTCTCTCTCTCGCTCTCAAGTGGGGCTGCTGAAATCTCAAAAAATCTGAAAATACTAATCCTAACTCTCCAAAACAAGTGCTTGGTTTATCCATTCTGGGCTTTTTGGTTTAGGGAATAAACACTCAAATATTCCACACTCAAGAATTATAGGTAAGCATAATGTCCTCTAAATAATGGAAAAAAAGAAGCCTTTTCTGATCTACAGTGGGAAAAAAAAACCTGCATGGATGAAAAGTATTGAAAGAATTATGAATATTATGTTCCTTTCCCTCAGATACTCCTATATCTTGTACAATGAGTCCATAAGTTACAAATTCATGTATCAAAAGGCTTTTTTTTTTTTTTTTTTAATTCTATTGGTAAAATCTGCAAAAAATGTCTACTATCAAACATCAGTTTAGTTTAACAATAACGATGCAGCAGCTGCATGTCCCATCATGTGTTTCCCATATTTAATAGTGATTTCATGTGGTGCATCGTGGGTGGTGAGATTTTGAAAAATGGCGGAGGCGATCTACTACGAAGTCTAACATTAGACGGAGATCCTGAAGTACCCTTCACCCCCCCATCAGCTATATCCCACAGTCACATGGCTTCAACCCTGGCAGAGCAGAGCGGCAGGCCGGCCTGTGGGTGGGAATCAGGTCCATGAAACCTTTACCCACGGAGCAACGCCAACTTCCAATTTAACACACGAGGAAAGCAGGAACGCGCCCACACTGAGTGTAGTGGGCTGGATCTGTTATAATGTGATGTGATGGTATCTGTAACTGTTGATTCAAGGATGGATACTGCAATGTAAGGCAAATGTGTACACCCTTTGCCTACATACGGTATATAGCATTTATTTTACTGCATATATGTGTGTGTGTGTGTGTGTGTGTGTGTGTGTGTGTGTGTGTGTGTGTGTGTGTGTGTGTGCAGCTCAGAGCAACATAGAGATGTAGAGTGCTGGCCTCCAAAGGGTACAGCACGAGTGTGGGAGGAACTCCTCCCCCAGAGCAATGCTAAATTAAGACAGGAAAGGATGGGAAGAAGTAAACAGCTGCTATGCATTTCTTCAAGGATCAAGGGTCATGCAACAACTCCCACAAAAGCTAAATATTGAAGGTAGCCCACATTAATGGATTCATTATTAATGCTTTGCAAATACAACTGAATAGTTATTTTAGTAAACTACTACAATGTCATAACTGGAAATCAGGAGAGATGGAAATAATTTCCTCTTGAGAAAGTAGTGCAAAAGATTAGAGTTGTAGTAATTGTATTTTTTTTTTAAATTTTTTTATTGCAATTAAGGCTCTTCTGTTCCATTACATTACCTTTGTTAATGGAGGCTGTTCCATTAATGAATCACGTTAATGGATTGTGATTTTAGGAATTGCAATTACCTTCTTCACAGTGATATTAATGTGTGATTCTAATCAAAAATACACTTGTTTTAAAAGCTGCACCTTAAATTGGTAAAAGGTCTATACTGTTGCATGGGCATAAGCATATGTTGTATCATGAACTGGTCTGTTCAATCTTCAGTCACAAATGAGCATAAACACTCAGACATACCCAGTTCCAGATAGAAATAGCTCCAGTAACAGCAGGTACATTACTTGTAATGAGTAATTTATTCTTTTCAGAGAAGATAAAGTCAGTGTGGGTGCAGTTTCTAACAGCACCCTGCTTCATATTCATATTGTTATATATACTCACCGTAAGAACTCAGTAAAACTAAGCATCTATGGGAAAAGCTGCCTCATTACATCCTCACATATTTTACTAACTTGTCTGCGTTTGAAATGGCAATTCTCCAAACTTGGTTCAATTCACACTTCTATCTACAGGACTATTTCCACCTCACGTTCATCACACAAGAGTTATCACCTGATTAAAAGTTTTTGATGCATCTGTACAGACAATTCATTTGAGACTAGGAGAAAGATACAAAAAAAAAACAAACTGTGGCTATAAAACTTTTCACAAGGTCACAAGTTCAATCCTCTCCACAGTTGATGTGTCAAAGCAGCACTATATTAGTCGGAGACACACACGTCCTCACACATCACACTGTATTCTGTCAACTTTCTCCGAGAAAAAGCAATAGCTAAGTGCCTCAAGTGTGAATATAAGATGCTTGACATAGACTGTATATCAGGGTTTAGCATTAATTTACACCTTGGAGATCACTGCACTATATTTATGTGCCTCTGGATGCACCAAGCAAAATATTATCGAGACTGCTGGTGTCATCCGGATGACTGTTTCATCTCAGAGTCAGCTCCCACTTAAAGTGAACAGGCCACCTTACAACCCTAAGGAGTAACTCCTTAAACACGTAAAAGAGGAAGTCTATTTTAAAGGAATGTTGGGGAGGGGGGAAGCAAAGCCATTAAAAATCTCAACAAGGTAAACAGAGAATAATCGGACTTCTAATTAAAGGTGGTCTCGGGCTAGCTGACCAGCTGACCCGAGTATGAACGTGACATTTAGGGAAAAAGAAAAAAATGTAGGCAAGAAGATTTAATGAGTGAGAGTCTCTCCACTTCCTTCTCCCTGTGGGGAGTGACCTTTCAGACTCCCCGGTGACAACGTTCCCTCCAGATTTATTGGGCCTCTCCCTCAGCAGCAGTGGAATAAAGAGAAGAGTTGCCTTACCATCCAGACTCTGACCTTTAATTTGACACAGGCGGGGACAAGCACGACGCACAACGCCTAGGCCGCCAGCAGCATCAAATAGAAAACTGGACCCAACAGTGGCAGAAATGAGTTGAAAGCCCAAGACCTTGTAGTGGAGCCTTTGTTGATGGACTTCATTTCCACCGGGTGTTTTGTGTGCAGGATGTATGTGTGAAACGAATGTCATTGAAAGAGAACATGAACAGTAGGTCAGACACATGGAACTATCAAAGAGGATCAGCAGAACAGGAAGTGATTAAATTGGCACAGACAGGTCTCCACCTAACCAGCAGCTAGCTATTGTCTTAAAGTGTTAATCAGAAGTACAACTCACTCTGCCCCTGGGTGAAGAGGAAGTCAGAGCTCCTACAGGGAAGGGGAAATGCCTGTATCTTCTTTATTGGCAAGAGTTACACAGGAAGAACCCAGATATGCTTAAGCCTGAATAAAACACTGAATTTGAGGGGAGACGACTGGTTTACAAACCTGGAACCCCTTCAAAGAGTACTTACCATTTCAGCAATGCTTTATATGAAGCCCATGTCTATGATGCAACACAACACAATATTAACATATTAATAATGAGTTATAATGTTCAAATAGTTCTGTATAATCATACCTTTAAGCACCCAAGCTTATTCCCAAAGCTTTATAACTATTATAACATATCATTAAGCCAATATTTTCATGAATTATGTTTTTCATCATTAAATACCTGAAATTTGTTACACAATGTGCACAGTTCTTGATTTAGTTATTTATTTATTTTTATCTTTCCTAAACATTACTTAATCAGTTTAAAATGCATTATTTTATTTAAAACCACCTATTGTTGCTTACATGGACTTATAATGCCATTGTAACCCAATATAATAACAATATTATGAATAGTGAATTGAATTGAAACACTTCACAGTGATTAAAATGAATAGTGAGTGAAAAATAAAGTGGTGACATCTTATCTTATTAATTCCTTAGGAAATCTGTATTTCATGATTATTGTGCAAACCATAACCTATAAATATGGAATTAACGTTGGTAATTGGCATAATAATGGGTTAAGATGACTGTTGTAAAGCATAATAATAATAATAATAATAATAATGGTTTGGATTTCTATCGTGCATTTTCAAGGCACCCATAACAGGGTGAATTACATTTTTAAACCATTATACATTCACTCTCACATTCATACCCTGGTGGTGGTGAACTGCACCTTCATAGGTGGGTGACGTGTCTTTCCAACACAATGGCACATGACGTGGATAGGGTGGGATTCAAACCACCAATCCTCTGGTTATTAGGTTACTTGCTCTACTTGCTGAGTCTGAATAAAATAAAGTGTTTAAAACTATGAATATTCAGCACAAATGTAAATGTATGTTTGGTTGCTCCCTTGTCTGAAACGTTGACAAATGTTTCTTCCATTTGCCAGCAAACTCTTCTAAAAGATGTTTTTTTAAATTTCAATGACTGGGTTGAATTAAAACATAATAATCATAAATTAGAATCCATTTGATGTATTTCTCATGATGAGGTTTATGCTGTGGTTTCAAAGAATGCACTACAGTATTATTCTGAAGCCACAATTTACTCATTTGTCTCGTATTTTGATGAGTAATTGATTTCATAAATCTAAACAAGTTAAATGATTATTAATACTTCACATATTTGTGTACAGATATAGGATTCAACTAAATTAACGTTTTTTAAAGTGAGCTTTTTTAAGTGTCTGAAGTACAGATTTTTTTATGTCCAGCCTCGTCCACAGCTGTACATTTCTCAGATTCAGAGCCAGTATTCCTGTGTGCTGTTCCTAAATGGGGGCGTGTTGACCGCCATGCACTGCAGGCAATATACCGACTATGAATAACTACCATATAACCCCACTTCAGACAATCCAAACTATTCCTTTAACCTGTCAAATCTCAAACCTACATAATGTGACCTCCTTTCAGCAGTAAGCCTCCTCTGCCTGCAGAGCAAGGTCATATCACAGCTTCTCAAACGCTTGTAACATCAAGCATGGCTGATGCTGAAATGGACAGGCGAACATTGAGCAAAAAACAATAGCGATTTAATAATAATGAAGCTATAACCCTGTGCTGTTCTATTTCCACGCTGAGATTATATAATGAATCCCAGTAAAATACTGCAGCACAGCTGTAAAGCCCATGTTATAACTCAGACCAGTGCAGTGGCAATATGTAAAGACATGCAGCACAAACCCTCAGTGGCACCAGGTGTGTGTGTATGTGTGTGTAATCTCAATAAAGACCAGTCTGATGGAGATTAAAGCTTTCATACAGTTATTTCCATCTAACTACACATCATAAGAGCGCTTGCCCTTTGATGCTGCAGATGTAGAAACCCCATTTCTGACACAATGACTTAGACAACGGATCACAGGTTCCACACACCTGCAGAAATGCTGAAAACAAAGCACTTACAAAAAAACATTCTGCCAGTGAAAAGTAATGAGATTGTGAGACTGACTCTGCTTCCCCTGTTATTGTAACGAAACAAACATCTTTTTGTTTGTTTATTTGTGAAAACCCACCAAAAGCTTAAAATTATATAATATATGTATGGACACACTTCATGAATAATATAATTTGGGCTTATTTAGCTGAACCTCAATCTTTTACTATTATTTTGTCATATATTAACATTATGTATTAGTTAAAACATTTTTTTCATGGTATTATTATGAATAAATACAAGGACAGATCCACAGACAAAAGAAAGCGAACACAATCACATCACCTCGGTTAATTTACACTGAAATATCCTCCTTTTTTGCTCATCTAATCTTTCTCCTGTCCTGGCAGTGATGCAAAAGCTAATTCAAGTGACAAAAATGACATTTGCTGTAGTGGACACTGGTGTCATCGTTGCACTGTTGGAACACACACTGCCCAGTGCCATCATCTTACTGGTTACAGGCCAGGGTTTTGGGCTCCAGACACACTGATATAACTGTAGCTAGGCATGGCTAAAATAATTGGCTGAGGTCATGTTCAACAGCTCAGAGGATAGCTAGATGTGGGTGAGGGATAAAGTTGGGATCAGTTTTAAGTGGGGGGAAATATATTCTCCAACACAACACCTGAAGTGGCAGCTGTCCATCAAACCAAAGCACAAAACGCCCCTCCAGCCCGCTAAGACATAAACAACGTCTGATTGATGATTGAGACATGAACCTGCCAGAGTAGAAAATCTTCTTTGACATCTGTTTTCTCAGCTCTCACACATATTTGCAAAACTGAATAGGTTTGACTCAGGCACAGATGTTGGACACACATTGAAATATTGCTGCTCTGCAAAGTCTGACATCTCAGTGGCTTCAGAGGTAACGGCGAAGCCACTGGCTCCGGGTATATGGTCATTTTCTGCAACGACAGTGCAAAATATTACTGATGGTTCTTTTAATGTCCCCTTATGGTACTTAAGAGATTCTGTTTAATCAGTTTCTCCAGCCACAACAATTGGTGAAATGGGATTTCCTGCTGAATCACTGGTGCCACAGAGACAACATGGTAATGTGTTTACTTGATCAGTTCAGTCCATTATGGACCGCACATGTCCCACAGAGATGTATCTAAATTGCTTTGCATGAAACAAGTTTGAATGTTAAAATTAATAAAATTTGTTGTGCTGAACTATGGCTAATAATTTTAAACACAAATGTAAAGTTAAGCACATTCACTGCCTCATGCAAAAAAAAGAAAAAAAAAAGAAAAGAAAATTAGCCAGATTTCAAGCATCTCCTTGAGATTTTTTTTTTTTTTTAGCTCTAGCACAGTCTTCCCAGAATAAATAAAAATAAATAGACAAAAAACACATTTTACAGACTAGTTAGAAGAATAACAGTAGTTCCATATTTCATCAAATACTTATTTTCTTCCAAATACCATACATAACTGGTGTTTATTTTAAGAGTCTTCAAAACTTTTATTTATTATATTTTTAAGTTCATAGATGCAGAATCATTGTTTATGGAATTTTTCTGCCGGAGTGTTGGGAATGTTAAGTCTGACAAAGTGTTTTTATTTATTTTATTATTATATTTACTTTATAATAATAATAATAATAATAATAATAATAATAATAATAGGGATAGATAGATAGAAACGATGTTGGAACTTAATCAACTTAACTTGCTTTGACCTGGCCTTTCTTTGAGGAGGCTTATATTAGTGGCAGGTTTATAATATCATCTGTTTAATAAGTAATAATTTCCATATTTGTCATAAAACATTATTTTGACATGCTCATGGTTGCAAAAATTGTACAACTCAGCTATTTTCTACAAATGCAACACTTCCTTTATTTTACAAAAATAAAAAATTATATATGTTTCAGTGTATAGAAAATGAATTGCTCATAAAACTGAACATAAAATAGAAGCTTGACTTGATTTTTATCCTGAAAATCTGCATTAGACATGGAATCAGTCTTTATGGGTTTATGTCTACATTAACATCACACACGGAAGTACCGTAGATGGGACAGTAAGACCGCACATGACTCTACAGAAGTAATTTCCTCTGCGACAGCATCTGATTCCATATGTTATTATTGAACATAGATGAAGAATGTAATATAGGTAATATATGATATAGATGGATCGTTATTGCCCTCATAAACGCCAGCTTCTTCTCATCTCTATGGTTCATGATCATTTTCATGAGGTCATTCAGTTTACAGGATGCACTGACCTCTGGCTCCAACTACACAGTAGAATCTCATCTCCTTGAAAAGCTCATTTTCTCGTAATAACAGGACATTTTGAGAAAACTAGCTTTGTTATCTAAAGATAATGAGATAATCAACCTGTTATCACAAGAAAACAAACTGTAATTTCCGGAGATGTGTTTCCAGTAAGTTGTTATGATATAGCTGTTCAAGTGATGGGTAATAAAACCAGCTTAAAGTTATGATAGTTTGTGTTTGTTATAGTGAATCCACAGCAGTTTTTTCAGATATTATCTCCACCAGACATGAGGAGTGATGTGCATTTATTCAATGTGTGCAATAAATGTTATCCAGACTAGGGATTTTTAAAAAAAAAGACATTTAAAGACATTTCTTTTTAACAAAACTTTTGGTCCCATTTTTAATAGTCTCATTTCTCTTTTTAGTAGTCTCTCTTTTAAGACTCCTTTTAGACAATTTCTCTTAATATTATATTAGTGTTTTACTTTTTAGTCTCTTTTTAACCTGTAGCCCTTTGAGATCCTTGGATGTAAAGGGCAATATAAATAAAATGCATTATTCATTATTATTATTTAGGGGTTCCCAAACTTTTAAACCCATGACTCCCAAAATAGAGAGACTGGCCATTCCTACTATCTTCAAAGTGACTGAAACATTAAAAAAAATAATAATAATAATTTAAATGTGCCCACAGGAGACACTCAATGACACAAATTTTTCCTGTAAATTGATTGGCCAGTTTCTGTCATAGGCCTACTCAGTGAAAAAAAAAACCTTCACACACTGATCTTCTGAGTACCCCAGAAAGGTGATAATATTTACCCCCTAGTATTAGTTTTTGCACATGCACACTATGTGGTTAAATCTGGTGCAGTGTTTTGGTTTTACACCTCTATTATTTTTAACCCCATTAACTGTGTAATATCCATATAAAGTGAAATTTACTGTAGTAAATGATAAATAAAGGGGGTTAATTCAATACGACAGGTTTCACTACTGGATAACTACTTGATGTTTATATCAAAAAGAATCTGGTTGTGCATGCCCGACATTTTGAAGCATGCGTGTAATTCTTAGGGGGTAAAAAAAAAAAAAAAATACAAGGGTACAAATTATACAGCAGCATGGATTGTGCATGACTTCTTAGTGACAAAAATAAACCTATTATATATTAAATATGTTTATAAGTCTAATGTGATGGTGATGATTATTTGGATTAAATGTATGGTGTGGTGGCAGGGAACCCTAGTGCATTGTGGGTACTTGATATTTTACTCATTGTGTTCTGTTTTATGTGGAGGGATTCAAGGGGGGAGGAGTTGTGGTAATATTTATTTACGTTAATGTGTTTGTTTTACAGTGTTTATGGGCGCCCTTTTAATGATTATTTTTATTCATTACCATTAGTCAAACCTGTAGGCCCAACAATTACCTTACCTGTTTGTCACTGCAGAGCTGTTAACATAACTTATTAACAAAATATTTGCTCTTTCAAAGTAAAAGCTTTTCCTATGCATCTTGAAACTCAATGTAGCAGTATCCTTCCTTCAGAGATGCAACAATATTACCCTTATTCAGTCAAAAGCACCTCAGGGGTACTACACAAAGCAGTTTCTGAAAATCATCTTGTGACCCCCCCCCC
>JAPSES010000001.1:14991957-15002583 GCA_029822895.1 Maxillicosta whitleyi
TAGAACCCCTCATCTAGACAACTGTAGCAACTCATTTAAGATGACACCATCAGATTAAGGAGTAACCATTAGTGATTATTGCAATCAATGTCTACTTTATGAAAGATCTACCTTTAGTTTTGTCATGATAATCCATATTAAGACAATTCCCAGACACCCAATGGAATCCTCCAGGAGCAAACTGTTGGTGACAGTGGTGTGGAAATCATAAATTATCAGAGTAAAATCAGTCTGTTATCTCAAGATAAAAAAATAATTGACGTTATCTTAAAAAAAAAAAAAAAAAGGACTTTGATGTATATAACAAAGAAATTCCCTTGTGATCTTGAACTACATGCATTAACAAATGGATTAATAATTAACAATAAAGCATGACTATTCTATCATTGCTTGGGGCTTCAAAAGAAAATTATAATTTCTTGATAAGCACATTGGCTAGAGTGTTGATTTATTTTTCATTTCATACTGGTATGTTAGACTCGTTAATTACAGCCTTAATGCTATGTGAGCGATAGTAGCATGTGTGTTATTTTAAGTGTTTCGGGTTTGGTGTGAGTAGTCAGATATGAGGTTATTGGTATTAGCTGCACCTCCTCTTGTAATATCCTGCTGATTAGGAGTATGGTCTACCTGTAATTAGGTTTATTTTGTGTTAGAATAAAGCACAGTGAGTCCATAGAGGTCACCTAATAATGGCAGTACTAATGCTGAAACTACATGAGGCTTCATAAACACACACACACACACACACACTGAACAGAGCTGACTTTGTGCATTTCTTTGTTTGTAATAAAGTAGGCTACCAGGATAAATGGCCTTATTTGTGCTTGTGCATGATGTATTTGTTTACTTTCTTTAACAGCAGATATGTTTAGAATTTCTCTCCTTTTGATTGAATTCTTGTTGCATTACACCAATAATAGAATGAAAAGGAAACTGCACAGTAAACATAAAGGCAAGTAAAATCACTGCATCATCTTACATACTACAATTTGTGATAAAGAATCATGTCTACTCTGTGCAGTTTGAGAAAGAATATGGGAATAAACTAAAAAAAAAAAAAAAAAAAAAAAAACCTTGATTGTAGGTGGGTTGGGTTCTTATTACAGTAATGAGGTTTGTGTCGTGTGGGATCAGTGCTGGCTTTACTACGTGTGAAATAGCTTCTTTTGCGAGAAAGTGGCTTTAATTCTCTTCACAAAGGAGCAACCGGTTGAGCGTCTGTTCACAGGGCTTTAAGCAGACCTGGCTGACACAGACATCAATGAGGTTGGCCTTCTAAGGCTAGCTCTAAGCATAATAATTAATCTTATTTGACATCATCATCCTCAGTGTCACCTAGCAACTGTCCAACTGCATTAACAAGACCACAACAGAGGCCTGTCAGTGACTCTGTGGTGGAGTTTTTATTGTAGGTTCCAATGCAAATATATCTCTGCATTGAAGTAGTCAGAACATAGTGACGGCTACATGCGCTAAGCCTAATTTGGTGTTTCAGAAGCTGCAGAAAAGCATTTACCAGCTTTCAGCCTTAAACACACAGTATGTCATTTCTCCTACCAGGGCTGCTGCAATTAAAACAACACTAAAAGATAAGTCGTTTGATGATGAAGCAGTGGGAGATTATGGGAGCTGTTGATTTTTAACAAGTGAAAAGTGTGCCTTTTATTCAGATTGGAGTTCAGTAAAATATAGTAATTTATGTTTATGCTTATGTTATTTCATATAATTCTACTCATATGTAACATTAATAATAATCTTTGATGACTTTGACAGACAACCAGAAGAAATAAGCAATTAGATTAACAATGTTTAAACAAATATAGACAAACAAATTGTGAAAGATGTGTGTTTCTATAAACTGGTTTGAAGCGAATAAACAGGCTGTTATATGTTCAGAAGGTTGTGTTATGAGCTATGTAATAAATATAAATAGTGGAAGACGCAGAATATCGTTTATCCAGGAGATTACTGCACGTCACATGACTTCAGTTGTTTTGTCCATTTAATTATTTAATTTCTCATTATGCATATTACCTTATTTCTCAAGAAAGAAAGCCAACCCCAATGGCAGGTAACGTCTTTATTTTTAGATTCTTTTCCAAAATTGAGAGAATTGAAAATGGATATTTTATATTTCATTTAAAAATACACTTAAAAATCATTAGTGGAATTGGCTCGATTGATTAAAAGAACATTTCTCTGACTTTGAAGGTTGTTGAACACACTTTATACAATGCAGCACACGTCATTAATCTGTAACACAGGTCTAGTTGTTTGAAGTTGTTTTAGTGCAGAAAGGTTATATAATAAAGGTATGAGTACACTATAAAATATTAAACTGACTAATGTATTATAACATTCCTGAACGTTTCTGGAAAAACTGATTTGTTTTTACTGAGATCATTTCTTGTAAATCATTCATCGGAAACTATCAACACATCACAAAAAAAAAAAAAAAAAAAAATCAAGTAAAAACAAACTAGTATAAAAATGAAAGATTTGCTGAAGTATTTTTAAGTATATTTGAGGGAAAGTGAAAGTGAAAGATTTAACCACCACGAAAGTAGATGAACAGCATCCAGTTCAGTTACTGGTTTATGCAAAAGAACATTGAAACTCTGTGCTCCAATAACATACACACAGTTATTCTATAATAAGCAGCTTTTACTGAAACTCGATAATCTGACTGGTTTTTCTCCATCTCGCTAACAGACAAAATTAGGCTGTTAAATCACATATATTGCTTTCCATTAAATAACCATATTATGAACCACCACTTACTGACTGTGTCTCATACACACAGACTGAAATGAACACACACATAGAGCAAACGGCACAGATTCAACCCTAACAACAGTCATCTGCAGAAGAAAAGAGGGACAAAACTGTCTCTCAGTCAACAACTGGAAACTGCAAATGGCAGTGTGTTCAGGTAAAAGGCTATGACTGAGTTCCTCACCGTGTTTACTCCTAGAAAATTGGGGAATAACAGGCTGTCATATGGTGACACATCAGCCTTTGTTAAAGAAATTACTTTGCTCTTCACACGGCTCTCTGATGTTCGCCCTCCTGGACAAATTGTTCATTTGGTGACTGCAGACGAGATGGAACTGCGTCTTCGGCATGTTGCTTTACCAAAGCAAAAAGAAGCGTGGCAGATAGGAATCCAATTATCCAAGTCAAATAATGGATGTCTCATTTAAGATGGGCGGCTGTCGCAGCAGTAATGGCAGAGCCACAATTTTCCTGAAGCCAGTCTCTATCAGCTGCATCATCTTCTGCTCAACACTAACTCAACTACAGCCATATAGTACTAGAAGCTGTCAAGTATTATAGATTATAATAAATCTTTTCAAGGCAGAGGATGCACGGTTGTCAAGGAATATTTACTCACATGTAGCGTAGGTGTGGGTTCTGGGCGAAAGCTCGAGGCTGGATCACCTTCAGGTTGCAATTCATGATTGTTCTGAAATAAAAAGCGGTTAAACACGGGTGAAACTGTGATCCGATCAACCACCAGAGTAAAGACATGTCTGTCATTCTGTCTGGCATGGGATCATACTGTTCATATTGTTGTGTGCTTTTTTTTTTTGTGATCAACATTTTCTTGGTTATCATCAGGGGGAAGGGGGGGAGGTTACAGACATATTGTATTACAGATCTCTAAACAGAAAAAGTCAAAGTAAACAAACAGCAGCAAACATAATAATACAGTAATAATAAAAATAGTAATAATAAAAAAAATGATAATAAAAAAAACCCCAGTGACATAAGCTATTGTCTAATCAAAGGACTTATATTAGAAGAGAAATGTTCCCAGGTTTCTATTGTATATATTGTTGTGTGCTTTTGACCATTTCTATTCCTTGTATTGTTTTTGGTTCAGTATGTTTGTTTGTTTGTTAACACTCTAGCAACAAAACTATTTTATTGTTTTAGAGTTCAAGAGACCCAGGATCAAAGTCATTCCGTTTTGAGAAAAGTAGGTCAAAGTTAGAATTTTTATGAATTTTTAAAAACATTTTTTCTTGTTCCGAATATTTATAATGGGAGAAATTTCAAATGTCTATAAAACATATATTTTGTTTCAATTTACTTCTAAACATGGCATATATATATATATATATATATATATATATATAGAGAGAGAGAGAGAGAGAGAGAGGCAAATGATACACTGACATCAACACACGCATAGACATGATGACATCAGCTGGATCGATGCCATAATAAGCTGCATGCGAGAGGTTTGTTGTGCCTGACATCACTTGTACGTATTTCTCTTATTCAATTTTATTTTATTATTATTATTAATATGTACTTGTACATATTCCTCATCTGTTGTATAGAGTCTGAAGCATATATACACTGCTATTTTTTTTTTTTTTTTTTTAAATTTAGGTCTCATCTATAGAATCTTTTCTTATTTATTTAATACAAATAACAGTTTTGAAATTATATACAGTCAATGCTGAAGCTATCATATCTGATACATGAGTTTTGAAGCCCTCTACATGATCAGTGTGATATTTTTTTTCTTGAAACACCTGATGTATACAATTAGATACATGTAATACACAGATAATCCACCAGGGGGAGGACTTCATTCAAAGGAGGCCTTTCCAGTGACACCACAAGACTGTCCGGAGATATAACTTTTCTAAGGAAATATCAATTTGTTAGACATGTTTGTGTTATAATATGTTTTTGTTTGTTAAAAAAAATAATAATATTTGAGCATTGAGGCCCGATGCATCAAATATGAAACAAAATTTAAACTCATGTGGAAATTGATATGAAAATTAAATATGAAATTGATGACAAACATCTTTTTTTGGTTGTTCAGAAGGTTCTGGTTTCAAAGAAGAGGAATTTTCTGTCAATGATTTAATTGTTCAGGCTTTACAGAGTTAATAGAATTACAATCTCCATAAAATAGAACAAAAATAGTGATCATGTACTGGTAGAAAACATTTCAAGAAAAGATAGTTCAACCACTTTTCATCTTTTTGTCTGTACCAAGTCAGAACGGTTCTCTATTCAAATTATTCTTTTAACTTGAGTCTTTGTGTGTACAGCCTGGAGCACACACTGAAATAGAAATTCACTTTGAAGCACCATTTGGTGAGAGATTTATGAGCTTGTGTGTCTTTACAGAAAGCAGGTGAAACTTCTTATTACAGCATGCATTCCTCGTTGGGTTAGCATCTATTGAGTGTAATAACTGTGAAATTAAACTAATACTCATTTTGCAAGGGGACCCCATGGAATCATGTCAAGAAGTCCTGGAATTCCCAGTGCCCCATTGGGAACCAGTGTGTTCGACGACAATGGTAATGACTTCTAATCTCATAATCACAGATGGTGCTCTCCAAAGAAGTCATTGAAATCAGCAGTGAGCACCTCATAATACAGTATGCTGATTACACCCAGCGTTTGATGCCAGTTACCTTCTTAAATCTGATCACATGCGTTATATAACCTCTAAAGGTGCTTCTTCAGAGTGCTTCAGAGTTTAATGGTCTTTTAACTTTTACCATGTTTCTCAGAAAACCTGTGGTTCACAATTGTAATGTAATTAAATTCAATACACAGTCAAAGATAACTAAGAGAACTGAGCTTTTTTTTAATGAGCATTGCTCACACACGCATACTAAAAAAACATTTCACGCATTTCTTATAGCTTGAATTACATTTAATGTCCAATCTGAACATAGTCTTTAGAACTCACAAAGCCACTATTCTAATTTAGCTCAGAATCTCTAAATTATTTCACCTAACCTCACAAATAGTAAATGAAGTCACAGCACATTACCAAAACACATTTTAGTTAATTACTTATTTGAGTGAAACACAGTTATCTGAAAAATAAGTCTGTTACTTGTTCTGTTTTCAATTCAAAATGCATTTTGTTAAAATTGTGAAATCTCCTCTTCGAAACTGGGATCCATGCCAAACATGAAGGGACAAAAATGGTCATAAATGGTATGGAGAGAACATGTGACAGTGATATGGAAAACTATAAGGTATGTTAAAAGGAGTCATATTTATCTAAACCCAGTTTTATTAGTCTTTGGATCATTTATTTGTGTATTTGGACCCTGATAGTTTAAAAGGTTTGAATTTGAACCCTCCAAAGCTATTTTTATATTCATCTGGACAAAAACATTTCAACTCCTTTTTAATTTGTTTCATCTATAACTAGTTACATCACAAGATTTGCCCATATAAGGTCGAAACTTGTCAATTGTTTGTCAGCAGCAGTGGTTGTAGTAAAAACAATTACCTAAAACGTTCAGTTGTTGGTTGCATTAATGGACAGAAGTGGTTGAATGGGACAGAATAGCACGGTTAACAACCTGCAGGGGGTGGGGTTAGAAGTGGCTCATTTGCATTTAAAGGGCCAGTGCTCAAAAACACCTTTCTGGTGTCATTACTTAAAAATGGGGTTGAAGATGAACCTGGGGAGTTGAATTAATGAAGAATTCAGAACCAAGCAGAGCATTTACAGTTCATGTAGACCACTGGGAAATTATTTGAAAGGCATAATTCCATTTTAAAAAAAGCAAAATATCACTCCTTTAATCCTAGGTAAATGCATGAATATAATTAGGACATTAAATCAGCTCATCATTGCCTTTAACTCAGTACTAATCTTCAGCATAACATTTGGTTTGTGTTTGTGTTCTAAAAAAATACAGAAAAAGAAAACTTCTAAAGACTACCAAGAAAAGTCTGCTTGGAGTCAGTACGATCTACTTCTTATTCTAGGCAGAAATATACAATTATTGTGTTCTGTGTCCAGATGAATTAAATATTGCATCGTTATTCAGTTATTCAAACAGAGATGAATAAGCTTAAATATAAAAATGAGGCGCTCTAAGCTGCCCTCGAATAACTATGGTTCAGTCGTCCCTCCACACTATCAGCCCCACAAGGCAGTATCACACAAGGTAACAACGTTCCCTGGGAAGGCCCAACTGCAGGCAGGGAGGAGCCGGTGTCCCCAGACAAGGCAGCAGGAGAGAGGTGGTGGTAATGAGAAAAATGCTAATTTAGTGGTGGAGATATTGCTGTTGGCCTCCCTGATGAGGGATCAAGGGGATCAGGGGAGAGGCCAGTTCTGACTTTGGAGGGCAAAAGAGAATACTATTCTCTGCGAAAAGGAAAAAAAAAATAAAGAGGAAGAGGAGGTCGGGAGGCAGGAGCTGAGAGGGGAGTGGCGAGGACGACAGGAATGTAAAGGATGTGGCCTCACAGTATAGGATAGCCAAGCAGAAAAGGAGCGTGACATTACTTTAAGAAGTGAAGAGATGGGAATGCAGAAAAAAAAAAAAAAATCACAACGTTACAGCAGGGACCTCTAATTCAATTTTCTCCGCTGCTTTTTAGCATTATTTGATCAGCGGCTAAGCAAAACGAAAAGAATGTTCCGTCGGTGTGTGACTATCAAGAATTAAAAGCTGGTTTAAACATCAGCTTGTGTTAGGATCAGAAACAGACTCTTCACTCCTTTTTTCTCTCAGTGAAACCCGACTAACACCTTGTCATCTCCTTAGAGTATTAGCTCGGATTGTGTCACATTCATAGATGTATCGGACATTAAATCCTCATGCTTTGCTGGTGTTTTTTTTTTTTTTTTTTGCGGCTGCAGCTACTTGTGTTCTAAGAAGAGCTAGTGCTTTCATCTCTGAGAGGAAATCTTTGACCTCTGTGCACTAAGTAGACAGGCAACCTGATGGAAAACAGGGATTAACAGTAGTGTAGGGTGCACTGTTCTTTTTAAAATGTGCAACACGTAATGTGCAAACACAGTAAAGGGTCTGTCACTGGTTCCACCCCCACCCTTTTCCCCCATCCCCATCCTCACAACCACCACCCCTACCACCAGATAACAGAATACACACTCACAGTCTCTGTAGTCCAGTGTAGAGCTCCATATCGACATCTCTGAGAGTCTGCAATCCTGTCCAGTTCTCTATGTGTCTGTAAACAGAAACAAAGGGAATGGTAAATGTGATTTTCCTGTACAAGGAGGGAGGAAAATGAATCAAAAACATCATGGAAAATATTCTTTTTTTTTTCAGTCCTAAGTTGGAAATAACTGGCTCTGTGTTGTCAAAGTTTTTGAATCCATATTCATTTAAACTGCAATTATTGGAAATGCTCTGACAGAGCCCTCTCCGCTGCCCTCTGATAGATTTAATTGCCATGAGGCGGCTTCTGGAGCTCAATCTATCTGAGGGGGAAGTGTGAGGGGGGAACAAAACAAATAAATACACCACATGATTTTCTGTAATGAGGTTGGATCTTGACTAGATGCACAACACAGAGACAGAAAGTGGTTTAACAGTGGTTTATTGTCAGACAGGTTGACATGGTGTAGCGGATCGGAGCGGTGTCAGAACATCAGAAGGCATAGGTAAACACAGGACTGGAGGAGGATGGAGAATGGAGCACGGTTTAAGGGTGAGGTAGATTGAAAGAGACGGTCCATCACTGGAATCAGGTAGAGAAGGATAAGACCGGGTAGCACAGATGTTGAGTGAAGGTACATAGAGGACTGAAGGTAGGAAGTTGGTGCAAAAGTGGTCGGGAAAACAAACTGAGTCAGGAGCAAGTTGAAAGATTTATCAGTGATGGTCATTGATATGCAGTTACTGTCTACCGTACACTTGAAGAGTCTGAAAAGATACTGAAAATACGTGTAAGAGACTAACGATTGGCCGCCTCTCACATCTAAAGACTGGAAATCTTACAGGGTCACTTACTATAAGACCACAACTGGTTTCCTTATGAATCATGTTTGTTTTTTTAAGTCTTTCTGCCTCTTTTTTTTTTATTTATTTTTTTTTTTTGAGTGAGTAAAATAAAATGTACAGTTTGAAACATATTCTACTGAGGTTTGGACACTCAAGTCCAAATAAGTGATTAAAAAAAGGCACTAGACCTGTTGGAAAGTAGTGAAATGACCAACAGTTGTGCCTGTAGGGGGTGATCAAACCACTTTAATCATTTAACACAGAAAGGAGAATACTGTGCAAAAGTAGTGGCATAAACACATACATCCATGACTGAATTTCTGTCTGCACATCAACTGCACCATCTGCATATGTATATACCCTAGATTGTCCTGTATATATCCTTATTTATTACCTCGTCCCCCAAACGGCAGGCAAGGGGATTGTTTTTGGTTCAGTTTGTTTGTTTGTTTGCAACAAAACTTTTTTTTTTTTTAGAGTTCCAGTGACCCATAATAAAAGTCATTACGTTTGAGAAAAGTAGGACAAAGTTAGAATTTTAATGAATTTTTAAAAACATTTTTCTTGTTCCGAATATTTATAATGGGAAACATTTCAAATGTCTATAAAACATATATTTTGTTTTAATTTACTTCAAAACATGGCACACACACACACATATATATATATATATATAGAGGCAAATGATACGCTGACATCAACACACGCATAGACATGATGACATCAACTGGATCGATGCCAAAATAAGCTGCAATACATACGAGAGGTTTGTTGTGCCTGACATCACATGTATGTATTTCTGTTTTTTAATTTTATTATTATTATTAATATGTACATGTGCATATTCCTCATCTGTTGTATAGTCTGAAGCATATATACAATGAGTAAAAATATAAATGCACCATGTACAACATTTCTGTAACCCAAAATGAACTCATGATGTCAGCTCATGAAATTAAGGTTAATTCTCTTGATTTGTAAACAAATTTTGTGTCCATGTCTGTGAGTGTACATTTGTTCCAGTCATTCCACCCTGAACACAGCTGTGGCATGTCCAGACACTGCTCTAACAAACAGTATTCAGACATTCTTTATACTGGGGACAATAAAAGGACACCTCAAAATGCCACATTTCCTCAGATGTCACCACAACACAGATCTTGCAAATGACGCAGAAATGGTTCTGGTTAACATCCCATAGCTCTGTGTAGCCCTCGAAGTGGAGTGGAATGACATCCACAGGCCACAAATGACAATATTGTCAACTCGATGAGAAGACAATGTGTCGCTCTACAGGAAGCTGATGGTGGACACTTAAGATATGGAGTTGTGATTTCTTACAACAGGCCCCCACCGTGTCCACCTGAAGGCCCCTGAATGTCAGATGGCACTAATGTGTTCTGATCACTTTAATCTGTAACACACTGATCAGCAAAATATGTTGTGTACGCCTTCATAGATCGTGCATCATCTAATGTTATTAAAATTTTAAGCATCACATAATGCGTTTGGATTTATGCTCAGTGTATATTTAATATTTTATTCTTTCCCTTTTCACATGCCTACATTTTCACTATTTGTGTGATATTTTTACACAGCCTTTTGCACTGAGCTGCTAAAGTGATTTTCATTGTTCATGTGACAGTGACAATAAAGATCTATTCTATTCTGTTCTATTTTATTCTATTATGTTCTGTTTTATTCTATTCTATTCTATTTTATTTTATTCTATTCTATTCTGATCTATTTTATTCTATTATGTTCTGTTTTATTCTATTCTATTTTATTCTATTCTATTCTGATCTATTTTATTCTATTATGTTCTGTTTTATTCTATTCTATTTTATTCTATTCTATTCTG
>JAPSES010000001.1:15002683-15020299 GCA_029822895.1 Maxillicosta whitleyi
TTTTATTCTATTCTATTTTATTCTATTCTATTCTGATCTATTTTATTCTATTATGTTCTGTTTTATTCTATTCTATTCTATTTTATTTTATTCTATTCTATTCTATTCTATTCTATTCTATAAACCATCAACAACATGACTGGGTTCTGTTGCTTTTTTCACATTTTGTGCTTGTAACAGCACATTTACTGATTTTTGATTATGTTCTAGTGACTGTTTGTGTGAGCCAAGGCTTGAAACCTGTGATTATATTAGTCTGGTAGGATTTTGTCAGCATTAAGAAGGAAAAAAAAACAGACAATTAAGACAATTCAGACAGGAGTGTGCCTCATGTTTTCATTCCAACAATAGTATTTGCAACATTGAAATTGCTTGAATAGCCATATCTGGCCAGCTCCAGGCAGTGTGAGAAACAAAAACACCAAAAAGGGGGAACAGGTTGGCAACCGAGAAACAGATACTAAAAGGAAACTAAGCAGGTAAGGATCAGACAAAGAGAAAGTCAGGCTGGCAGGGTTCTGTACCTGAAGGTCATTCAGGATTTTTGTCAAAACAGACAGGGATTAGGCAGACGACAGATCGGGAGTGAAAAAAGTAATAAAACACCTGACAAGAGACCGAAACCTAGGGACAAACTGTGATTACAGTAAGTATTGGCAGGATAATACGGCCGTGTTTGTTGTACTGGTTCAAAACAACCCAACAAAGGTGAATAGTGGAGAGTTGGATTTCGTGCTGAGGCTGATTGCAGATGGGAGGCAGGTGAGTGGGAACAGGAGGAGCTCGAAACCTGTAAATCAGCAAATCCTCCAAACTGAATGTCCAAATATGTCATCTGTCATCTATCTCACACAACCCATACTAGCTTCTGTCGGATTAGTGATAATACAGGCATCTGGACAAATTGGACAAAATGCTGGGCAGCGACACAAATGATACAAAAAAATACCAGAGATTATGTTTAACCCATAAAGACCCAGAGATACTGATGTGTCAGTTCCCAAATTATTATTATTTTATCTATTTAACCTTCTTTTTAAGTGACCATTTGTTATAAATCATCCTCTATATTTTGCATTTTTCAGTGTAAATCATGTATTTTTTCTATAGCTGATCATGTAGATGTCGATTAAAACTCAGTGTAAACTCAAAGGTTATAAAACACAGAGAACTGTTTTTTGTTTGTTTGTTTGTTTGTTTTTGCTGGGGCTGCTACATAGAAACATATTAGATAAAGAAGACAAATACCTCTTTAAAATTCTTATAATTGCTTCCAAAAAGGCCATTACAAGAAACTGGCTCAAAACTGATGCATCCCGTGAGGATCAGTGGCTAGTTATAATAGAGGAAATCTACTCTATGGAAAGATCGACTTATTACCTACTGCTCAAGGAACATATGTTCATAAAGCGCTGGAGAAAATGACTGGACAAAAAAATGCATAATTACTAGCGTGTGTCATTTAAATATTTTGTGTTCAACCAGTGACCCCTAGTTTATGTGTTTTATTGTCTGTTGTATGGGTTTTACTGGTGAATCAATGTTGTAGAAGATGACAGTGTTTCCATGGTAACTACAGAGCCTCTGAAGGTCCAAATGGGTCATATCTGATAACCATGAAAAGACGACAAACTGCATTTTACACCAACTATTAACACATATTAATAGGATTAATGGATCCACAGTTTAAATATTTTTTGGTCGACAGTGGACAGTTTGGGTCTTAATGTGTTAAATGTAAAAAAAAAAAAAAAAAAAAAACAACCTCCGCAACCGTGCCAGGGATGTAGTTTGGCTCAGAAATAACATGACATATGGTAATCACTATGGACATGGTAGTAACAGCCACGTGGTTATGGTTCAGACTTGGGTTAGGGTTTGGAAAAAGATCATGGAAAGAGCTGAAGTAAGAATGCTACATGTTTATATGAAAAGCTCTTTTCTAAAACGCTATATATCCATTTTCAAAAATTAAGTGTTTTTATTGTGTTTCTCTTGTCAATATCACTGAAATCTGTGTTATAATGTTTGAAATTGTTATGGAAATAGCAGATAACATTAACCTAGTTCCAATTTTCCTGAAGCTATCTTAAAATTAGACTGTAAAAAATTGTAATTAAATGGCTTTTATAGCGTTTTGGAAAAGAGCTCTTCATATATAACAGGAAAACGCATGTGTAACAACATTCACTAAAGGGGGAAAACAGAACATGGACACCGGGTTTGTTCTGTTAGATCCAACCGGTTCCCCTTCCACTAAGAGTTTTAACCCCACATAATAAAGTCAGCACATCAGATTCCACCTTGTTTACTCTTTCTGGTTTGAAATACTCTGCTGGAAGAAGAGTTAATAATTCCATTGAGCAATGTCAGGATTGTCATTCTCCTACCTTCTATTATATCTGTGCTTTCACTTTGAAAGGAAAGAACCACAACCTAAAGGCTCAAAATGGTAGGTTTTCACATAGCCACACTACTCTTTACGTGCCATTTTATTTCACAGGGGCCTCATTTTTATACTATTACAAGCTTCCTCATGCTTACATGTTCCACCAGAACAACTTCTCTCCAGATAGTATTTTGCAAATGCACCATTACGGCATCCTGCATGCAGAACCGCCCAAGAACTCGCCAAATATTCCAGATACAGTACATTTTATCCCTATTCCAGAGTTATAATGGAGGGTGTTTGAAGTATCTATAGCACCGGCACAGTACTAATAAAGTGTGGAGAGATGTCTGAGAATGTAAGATGACATTTTGACTACATGTCACAATATAATAAATTGGGGTTCACAACTGTATACCTGTTAAATAACAGACATATATATAAACCTAAACATCCAACACTGAATGAAATCGTCTACTGATCAGAAATGTTTAATACCCGTTGATCCACAAATCCTATCAATACATGTCAATAATTGGTGTAAAATGCAGTTTGTCATTTTTTCACCGATATCAGATATGACCCATTTGGACCATTAGAGATTCCCTCGTTACCGTGGAAATCCCGTCATCTTCTACAATATTGATTCACCAGTAAAACCCATGGAGGTGGATCAATGACAGTGGATGGAGACATGTGGTTTCTGCTCAGTTAATGATAGATTTAACTAAAAAAAAAAAAAAAAAGTCACATTTTCTTCATTTTCTTCATTTCTTCATTTTCTTGATATGTTTCATCTGAGCTTTAATGAACATCTGCATGTTCAGTATGTTAAATACAGGAAAATACCTGATTTTCATTGAAAAAAAAAAAAAAAAAAAGCACAGAGGGTAATGTTATAATAAATGCTGATAAATTACTTAAGGAAGGTTAAATACTAACATAAAAGTTGCACTAGGTCTTTGTGGGTTAAGGAGGATGGACAGATGCCCTGCGAACACATGTTTATCAGGAGCACAACCCTGATGGATCATGACAAATATCCCAAAAACAGCTCTGAGCTGGTGAAATAAGAGACCTGAAGCTGGTGCCTGTAGAAAGCAGGACATTTGTAAATTATTTGTTTATGGTTTGAAAATGAAATAGGAAACACACATAGGGCACACCACTTTCAATTAAGCCACTGTAATGAGGAGGTGTTGCAGAGGATATGGCAAAGTCTTTATTGCTTTGTTTTGGAAAAAGGAAAATGATTAAAACGCTGAGGGGAACTTCATCCTAAATGTCAAATTTCAAATCAATGCCGTGGACCTAACAATCTACGAGGCAAGCTCCTACAGAGGTTTATTACACAGCAGGCTGATGGTTTGTAGACGCGGTAAACTTCCATGTACATATCCAGTCCTATTCATAGAACAGCCTTACAGCATGTGCCTGAGCGCTGAAACGCACTCGCACTTCTTTGCACAGTGTGACTTTTGTGATCAGATAACACTTTCTATTTCATGACAACAGCAGCTTGCAATAGGCTGTGGCAAAACTTGTACCGCGGTGCCATATCGTTTGCCTTTGGTCTATGTGGTTTACGACGACACAGCATGAGAGACATTCTGTTTATTTGAGGACTGTGCTGCAGGGGGCATCACCTGCTATGGTGGTAAAATGTAAACAGCACTGGTTGAACCACATCATGCATGACTCAAATGTTGGCTTCTGATTCACCGTTTCCTCTAAAATGGCTGGCAGGTGGGAAACTTAAAGCAAAGAAAACATTAGTGAGCCTGTTTCATTCTATTTTATTTTGCACTAAATGAGTCGGAGGGTTCTGACTCCATTAGGAAGCACTACCTAATTTCCAATGATATCATTTAAGTGCTGCCAGTGTTAACAGCGTTATGCAATCCCACGCATACCGTCACTCATTCATTACTAAAACCCGAAAATAACAGAGGAGCAAGACGGCAAGACGCATGTATGTATGTCAGCTGTAGCTCCTTTGTACAAACAGACGAACATCGTTGATGTTGAGATCAGTGTTGGAATAGAAACAACTGATTCTGTGGGCAGGGAGCTGAGTCATTAATGTGACCAGGGTAGCAGACATGACGGAATCCCTTGGCTCTGCTCATTCAGCCTACCAATGTGTTACCCCAGCAACAGAGACAATCCACACACTGGGGTCTGGTGTTCAATGTAACTTTAGGGTTTGGATGAAACCTTAAAGCTTAAGCTCTAGTGGGTAAATACTAAGTAAACACACCATTAGGGAGACTGGGGTGATCAATGCCCATGGATAATGTTATTATTAGTGTAAAATGTCTTGATTTTAGATGTACACTGTTGAAATGCGTGTTAAAGTGGGATTCATTCAAGTGCAACTGCTGATTACTGATGTTTAAACCATGAACAAAAAGAAGAGGAATGTGGCTAAAAATGAAATTATTCCAACTTTATGGGTATTAGTGTATTTGGCCTGTGTAATACAACCCAACTTTGGTTCTGGAAACACTATGTATTATATGACTACAGCACTATATTTTTGCTATATTTTAATTGTTGAGGAATTGATTTCATTGCAAACATATTCCAATGTACAAAGAACAGATGTTACTCAATAATATTGTGCTGAAATGCAGCAAAACTAGAATATCTTATGAGAAGTTCAGCTCAATCATGCATTACCAAAGACTAAAAATTCCTTTAATGGGTTAACGTATAAATACATATGATTTAGTATTAACTAAATATTACAATTTATATTTAGGTGATCATATATAAATGAGAACATAACTCTGAATGTTAATGTTCTAATATCATACCTACAAACATAAATAAATAAACTGTTGTACAGAAATAGAAACATAAAACGGCCACCTTTAGTTTTTAAAAGTGCTCTATTTAACACATGTGAAGAAACCTATATGTATTACTTGCTTTTTTCCAATGCAAGAGAAGAGAATTTAACATCTTGTAAAAATGATGCTCTGCCAAATTTCTATGCAAAGGACTTTTGTTGGAAATGGTACAAAACTCCTCATACCAGTGTCTCTGCTCTACAGTGGTTAAACTGTGTGTCTGAGCATTTACAATTAGTTTATATGTACGTGTTATTTAGACCTGTGTTAAAATGTCCTGCATGTATGGTTAATGTACAATTATTTGCAAATGGAATATAACACTCATAATTGTGATCATTGATGTGTAATCACCTCAACACAAGAATTGATGCTTTTCACTAAAAGAGCTCTTCATATCTAACAAATCATCTAACACCATCTTTCAACCATCAAAAATCCAATGAATAATTTTACACTTTAAAATCATTATTGTGTTGAGTCAGATATTTGTACATTAGTCATTATTTGAGTTCTGTTAAAACTGAGTCTCATAATTGTCCTATTATTGATGATTCATACAAGCATGACAGCTGTTCATACAGGTTTACTGTCTTTTATTAATATTTATCTTGTCCCTCATCCACACAAATGTGGTACTTTGCAGAACAGATATTTTTCTATGTGAGCTAGTGTTTCAGCCACAAAAACATTTTTTGTATAGACGTGTTTGGGGAAAATAGAGACATTGGACAACAATGGCATCGCACCTGATTGTGCGAATGTGTGTTATTGCTTTGTGTAATGAACATGAACCTGAAACAATGAATCCTGCTGTACAAATCAGTGTGTGACCTGCAGTAGATTGAGGTCAGAACAAATATTTTTGAGATAGACCAGATTGGTGATATGGCAAACTCCACATAATCTAAAGCAGTCTTTCTCAAATGGGGTACCTGTACCCCAGGGGTTACTCTGAAGAAGCCCAGAGAGTACTGGAAATTTTAGGGGGGAAAAATACATCAAATAAGGCATCATGTTCTGAATACAAAATAAATAATAAGAATTAAAGCTGAAATATAAAACACAATAAATATAGTAGACCCCCACCATATGACATCGTAAGGTGAAATCATCGTATAGTGGACAATAGAAACCTATGGTAATTAGGTAATGCGTGCAAAACCCCAGGTATATTAAAAATTTGTGACACAATAGTATAGTAAGTGCTACTTATATATAATATACATGTATATAATTTAATAACAGTATAAATATTATTATACAGTATTAACAGTATTATTATTATTATAAATAACATATCGCAGAACGCTAACTATGTTACAAATAATGTTAATAATAATTAATAATTTTATTAATTTCCGATTAGTTTCCATACTTCAACTGTAAATACTTTGAGAACCACTGATCTGAAGAATACAGTAAAATAAAATAAAATAAAATACATCACATAATGTAACATGAGTATAACCTCTTTGTTTCCTCAATCCAATATCATCCATGGTGTCCACAGGTTCAAGTCTGCCATAAGTCTGTCATATTATATTATATTATATTTGGTAAAAAAAAAAAAAAAAAAAAGGTTGTGCAGAAGCAATATATCTGAAAAACTATCTGTTTAGAAAAAATATCTGTGTTAATGCGGACCTCCATATTGGTCAGAATGGATAAGCAATGCACCAGCTCTAATATAGCTGCTGTGCTGCTCATAAGAGCATGCACTACTTAACAAATGAAACCCTATAATTACATTCACATTAATCACAGTAAATTAAGAATCACATTTGTGTGCAACCGTGAATGTGCTGAAAATATTCCTTTATCTCAGGTTTTTATTTGGATGTTTTTTTAAGCTAACGTGATCCACACAAAAAGTTTCATGTTTTTAAGTTTATGTTCAAACAGGAATGTGTGATCCTCTGTAATTAAACACACAAAGCAGTATGGTCGCCTCCCATCAATAGGACATGATTTCAGTGATTGTATACTCTAGTAACATACTAATGCAGTGTTGTGATATGAAAAAAGTATAATTTATGTGAACACAAAATGTTTTAATTTGCAGTGTCGCTTGATGCTCTGTGATATAATTTAGCACTATCCCCATTTTCATCAGCTGCTGTCAACAAAACTGCACAGAAGAAGCAGGCAACACCTCCCTGCGGACCTGTGCACGTTGTCTGCTCAGAGCCTCTGATTGTCCGCGGCACACTGAATATGCATGTGGATTACACTGCTGTGAAAAGATATGAATAACAAAGATGAAATGATGATACAGGACCATTCAATCTTTGTCCTGTTATTCCTAGATCCTTGGAGGATGCACAAATCAAATGGTACAAAAATAAAGATCAACATCATTTGGGATGTAATAGAGTTGCTCACATTTTACATTTTAGACTTTCAAGTAGACGCTCTTATCTTTACGATGAGTGAGACAGCATAATAATTTAGAATCATCACTTTGTCAAAATGAATATTATATGGAGGTTAAAAGATTTAAGCAAAGTAAAAAAAAAACGAGGATTTTACTGTTCTTGACAGCGTTATTAATATAGTCTCTCTTTGGTCTTATTCTTAGCAGTATTTTTTTTAAGCGCTTTCTAAATCACGTTTTCAATTTTAATCATGTGATGAAAAAATAAAATAAGAAAAATTACACATGGAAATTCATCTTGTTTTCTTACATCGGCGCCTATGAGATTACAGCCTCCTTTAGAGAATAGCTTTAGAAAATGGCCTCCAACAAAGTACAATCTGAACCGAGTAGCAGGGTGGTTTAGTGCTTGAGGAGAACACCCTGGAACCAAAGAGGAACAGATTCGATCCCAGCAACGGCCATCTGTTGTGTTGAAGTGGCCCTGGGCTACACACTGAACCCCTACCTGCTATCTTGTTCTTAGCCTGTGTGAAAATGAGCAACAGGAAACAACACTGCTTATTCATTTCTTAATAGGTGAACACTGCAAAACACTACAGCGAGCAGATTTTAACATAATTGTTGGAGATCCTTTAAGCTGCTTGACACTGGTGACTGCTATTGATGTATGGAAGTGGATTAATAATTCAAGTATTGAGTGAGACAAAGATAAATTTGCGTTGCAGTAAATATGCAAATGAGGGGACGTAAAATAAGGCAAAGACATGTTTTGTTGCTTCTGTGTTCTTTGTTTCCCCTGTGAGCAATGCGTAGTGACGCAACTTGAAAATAAAGCGCCATCTTTCAACATTTATCTAAAATATTTTACATTTTGCTAATGTGAACACATACACATGTTAAAGATCAATTGAAAACATGACCAGTATCATCGGTAACATGCACTTTGGAGTCGTCAGGTGCATTTCCATAGACGCGTTTAATGTGCATGTTAGGAATTTTGCACAGGAAAATGTTTACAGAAACAGAAAAAATGTCCTTGGTTAAAGTGATTGTTTTAGTTCATTTATTTATTTTTGCAATTTTGTGCAGAATAAATGCATATAGAGGGAATGGAAATATCTTTCTTGGATTAATTGTGACATTTTAAGTCACATATGTGATAAACTGACTTATCAGTTGTTTGCTGTGTCTTGGCGTGAACACGTGTACAAACAGTTGTGTGGATTAAAAGTGAAGACCAAATTATTTATTTATTTAATACACACACACACACACACACACACAAAAGAAGAAAAATACCAACTGAATGTTCTGCTTCTTCTACTCTCTTTATTAGAGTTGAATATGATGTGATCTGCACTGACATGTGATAATGACACACTGAACTATTTGCGCCAAATAAGTTCATAGATTTGCACATAAATCATATTTTCATTTTAGAGACTATTTGCTTAAATTTGATTGACATTTTGTGCAAACACAGCTACGGTCACCAATCAGCAAATGACATCCAATACTCACTTTCCATTCTAAACCATTAGCCTTCATTGACCCTCAAACTGCATGACTATAACTGCACATAAAATTTTGGGAAATGGTAAAAAGGAAATTTCGCCAAAACTCCCAATTTTTGATTCAAAGTTTTTGTTTTTTTTTTGTTGTAAGAGGTGGTTTTTCAGGTGTAGTGAAATTGAACCTTTTTACACATCTAGTGTCACGTTAATAAAAGAATAAAAAAAAAAAACAGATGTTGATGGACATTACAACAAGCAAAGAAGAGTTTTCAACATGGTGTGGTATGTGTAAACACACCAGGATACCAGATCATTTTTTTAATTTAGTACAGGATAGAGAGATGATATAATAATAATAATAAATATATCTGTAAATCAATATGATATTTATGTTAGTCTCAATGTTTATGTAAAGCAAAAACTGACATTATGCACTTCTGTTTTAATGTTTAAATGTTTTCAACATTTAGTAAATATCAATAAAGTCTTATGCATATGTCCAATGGAAAAGCTACTGTTGATAGTTTGGTTTTTGGGTAATTTACCTTTTTTTTTAAGTAAAATTATTTCTATCTATCTATCTATCTATCTATCTATCTATCTATCTATCTATCTATCTATCTATCTATCTATCTATCTATCTATAGATATATGCTTTTTTGCTTCTATATGGCTCAGGGACAGCTTCACAACACAGGATACATAACCTACTACTTTTATTGTTAATGTGTTTCTGCTCGATTGTATGTGGAACCACACTCCACATAGTTTCCTTAGCTGCTAACTGAAGGAGACCATGGTTGAACAAGCAACAATTATAGCGAAAACAATCAATAGACAAAGATTAGCTACTAAGCTGCAGACAACTTGCCACATAAAGATGTATGTGCTGAGATGAATATTTGATTTTGATGCCGTGCTATCGCTAAATGTTTCACACGAGTGAGGCATGTGGTAACATAAGAACAAGATTCATAGGGCTCCCAGTAGCCCTAGATGTCAAATATCTTCTGTTTGGTGGTAATCTCCTATGATTCTAGCCATTGTTTTCAATACCACTGTCTGGCTGTGATTTACGACTTTGTTGGGATGATCTACAGTGCTCACGCCGCTACCTTAATGGGAAAATGTTTAATAAAATAGAATGTCTCTGGTGTGTTCCTGGGATATTGATCTACATTCTGCCTCCCTCCCTGTTTTTATAGAGGCAGAGCACTCTCCTACAGCCCAAACACTTGAGAGTGGCCATGCAGTGGTGAAGTAGCACTCCTCTAGATTAAAGCACATGCCTAACATCAATCAGATAACCTGTTTTTCTTTGTGTTTTTCTTTTTTTATTTTATTTTATGCACGACACGCAAGTGATTCAAGCCGCCTTGTAAAGATGAGGACAAAGAATGACACGAGGAAAGGACAAAAAGAAACAAAGCAATGATGGGAAACGGGAATAAGGAAGATGTTTTGCTCGACATTCACTGCAAATGGTAAACAGTGACAAGTTATCCTGCAAACTGATCATGACGCACATTTGGCAGTCACAGCTTGGAAATGGGAATCCAGAATTACGATCTCCTCGGTTTCACTCCCTGAGACAAACCCATGTCTGTTACCTCTATGCAAATGTATTCACACGCACAGGCAGACAGATGTACAGGCTTCTCTTCTAATGTATGAGACTATGAAATTATATCCGCCTTCCATCTGTTGGCCAGAGTCAGATTTATAAAATGGCCTCCAACAACACTATTAATATACAAAGCCAACTGTGCTGTTTTTTTCACCTTTATTTCTCCAGGGACTGGGACTGTCTTAGTTTTTCTACAGCTACTACAGACTGATCCACACTGAGATTCTTCGCTGTAAACCTGGATTCCATTGAGGACGGTTGTGTTGTTTTATTGCAGTTGAATGCAGTGCTTCTGATTCAACCAGTTTTACAAACGCATCCAGCAAACGTCTCTGCTCACTAAAGACACAAGTACTTTCCAAGTCTATTTTTGTATGAAGATAGCATAACAAATTTCCATACATTCATGGCAATGGCAGTCAAGCATCGAAAAATGCCTCGACATCATCTGTTTCATCTGTTTGAGCACATGCATCATTCAGTAGTTGTCTAACATAATGTTACATAAACACATTGTTTCCCATTAATTACCCTGACTCCACAGAATAATTTGTCCTGCCACAGTCTTATCATAATGAACTGAGCACATTTTTACACTTCACAAGAACACGTCAAAGTCAGTAGCAGAAAATTAAAACTGAATATTTGATTTTTTTTTTTATTTTTTTTATCCTGTTACATAAAAAGAACTACAGTCAATGCCAAGTTGTCACTACTGATGTTGAAAATGACTTTTTTTTTTTTTTTTTTTTTTTTTTTTTTAAAATATCCAGTGCTAAAGGTTTGTGAAAATGCACTGAAGACTGACACAACAGCACAGAGCATCTGGTCAAAGTTAAACCCTCTGTTTCTACACAGTCATGTAATATTACTACAGTCATAATGATAAGGATGATGAAATGCAATTAGAAAATAATAACAGGGCTGAATGTATTTTCAGATTTGGCAATTAAAGCAGCTGAGGAGAAGCCATTCAACATCATAGCAGATTTATTTATGATGGAACATCATAAGACAGGGTTTCTGACTAACTTTATTTTTCTATTTTATCCCTGTGTTGATCATAGGATACATATGGAACACACATGATCAATGAGTCTTAAAAATAAATTTGTTTTTATTTCTTATTAGAAGGGAACAAATGGAACCATTGCTCTTCTGCTCTGCACTTTTACTGAAAAAAAATATGAAAAAGCAGAGAAATTGTGACAATTTGTCTCAATTACATTATTGATATAAAAGTGACAGACCAAATTGACCGAATTATAGCTATATTAAAAATGATTCTCCTGCATGGAAACCACAGCTTCAACACAAAGAACAGTTTTTCTAGCAACTACAACTGAAAATCCATGGGGACAGACAAATGGAGAGAGGAGAACGGAAGGGGGGGGTCGGGGTCTAACAAAGAGACTTTGGTTCAATACCAAAGCAAAATGAAAAAATAGGAGAAATGAAATTTCAATTGATGGTTTTAGCTATCAGAGGTTTCCCAGGGACCGATCCTCTAGGGGAGGGATGGCCCGAATTATAGTCCAATCAGACAAACAGTTGCTGCTGCTAAGTGCTGGTCTCTGTGGATTTGGCCATTATTCAGACTACAACACTACAGTTTAAAGAGCACTACAAAGTAGTTAGTGGGTAGTTACTGTACTTTGATCATAGTACAAAATAAATGATGCCTACTTACAAATCACCTCTACACTCCTTAGTTTAAAAATGCATCTTTTCACTTTCTTTTATTTTATATGTTTAGGCTTTACCTCACTATGAGTCTAAACCTCTTATCAATTTAATTTGTCCATTCACTTGGTTGCACTTGTTTGGCACTTGTATATTCAGAGCGCTATAGCCTTTAGGTTATGTAAGCAGCCTGCAGAATTGTTCGTGTGCAAATCAGAGGTCAGTCATGTACTGAGAGTTTCATTTTCATCAATCAGCTGTGAAAACCATGTGTATAATGTGTGCCTATTGTCTATTATGTGAAAATAATGAGCTGTGAAGCCTCAATACAGAGATTCATCAAAAATGTGGCTGAATATACAAAAGCCGAACTGTATTCTGTGTCTAAATCTAAACTCTAAATGCAGCTCCATGCAAATTAAAATAACCGTCAGCGACTTTAACATTCGGTTTACTCCTTCAGTACGTGAGAGGGCTGCGCTGTTCTGAAGCCATGCCAGAACCATCAGCTCACAGTGTTTTAACGCTGCTAATATCACCCCAGACAGGATGCGGTCCCGCAGTACCCCCAAGACTGTTCTGTGTCACCAGTTTGCCGATGTAGCCTTGAGTGGAAACTACCTAAGCCTCTGAGTGTCATCGCTCGCTACAGGCTCAGCCAATCCGCAGCAGAGATTTGGCAGAGCTAAACGTCGCGGGAGCATTGGTCCGTGCTCTGAAAGGTATCAACGCTTCGCACATGACTAAGCTCAAGCATTTCTGCCCAAAATGAAAATGACTATAATTAGCGTGCCATTTTGCCAAGTGTCATCAGGCTATGATCCTCTCTGGATTCAGCTGATGCTGTGCTGGAGTTGCTCGACGGTTGCTGAGAAAGCAATGGATCTGCATCAACACTTTACACCTCCATCTCTGTGGGATAATAAGCAGTGTACATCAACACTGTCAACCTGCTGGTATTACACTGTTAAATACTGTGCATCTTCAGTACAGGTCATTTTAAGATAGCGCCCTTTGGTACATGACTAATGTTGTGTATAACATTCATCAGAGTCCATGGACTGTGAAGGTTTGTTTTTAGAACAGCTGATAGGTTAAAGAACAGTAAAAGATTCTTCACCCAAAAAAAAAAAAAAAAAAACACCCACTGGTGATTAAAACCATCTACTGATCCTGTTTAATACTTGTTTATCCACTAATCCTATCAATTCATGTAAATAATTGCTATAAAATACAGTTTGTCATCTTTTCATGGTCATCCAAAATGACCCATTTGGATGTTCAGAGGCTCTATAGTTACCATGGAAACACCGTCATCTTGATTCCCCAGTAAAACCCATGGAGTTGGATTAATGACAGGGGATGGAGAGACTTGTTTTATGTTTAGTTCTGATATATTTTGCTGAAAATGTTATTTTTACTTCAGTTTTCTTTGTCTGATGTACTAATCTTTGAATTTATTGAGGTTTTATCAACATCTACACGAATTAAATATAGGAAAATACATGATTTTCAGTGACAAATGCAAAATACAGAGGACAATATTATAATAAATGCTAATAAATTATGTTATGAAAGATTTTATTTATTTGTTAAGGTTTTATTATGACAGGGGAATTTTGAGGAACTGCCAGAAAAGGTGGCACTAGGTCTTTATGGGTTAAACTGGAGGCAGTAGAATAACCATTTAATGCAGCACCGAAAATGTTTTAAAGAAGTTGTAGCAAAACATCTAAACACAAAACAATTTTAGTACTGTGATGTTTATGGTCTTCACCAATTCCTCGGGAACATTTCTGTCTTTTAAACTTCTCCTGTAAATGTACCGTTGCTAAAATTGCTGGTTGGTGCTGAACAACTTGCAAATAGTGGCTATTTTACAAAGCCATATTTGCTGAAAATAGCTGCTATTGTGTGTGGGAACATGGCTTGTGAAAGAGGTGAATAAATGACCACAAGAGTAAAGCCAAAAACACGCTAAAATTACTGTCCCGTACTTCACTCCACCTCCACAATTCACTCCAGTTCAGTTTAGTGCTTTGTATTGTTCATGTGTTCAGTCACTGATGGAACCCCCAGTTAAAACCATGACAGCACACACATTAAATCATATAAAGGAAGCTAGAAACTCTGAAATGTAGATGCTTTGCACACATTTTCCACTCATCTGCACATAACTGTCACCAATTCTGAGAAAATATGAAATGTGGTCACAAAAAACACCAAGATAAAGGTGACTATGAGTGGGTTGTTAGTCATTCGCATTCCAGATTAATTCTATGTAGCCTTAAAAGTAGGATCTATTTTTAAAAAGTACAAATAATACTGATGATTACAGATTCACAAGTGTATAAGTATTCGATTGTTCTTCCATTTCCCGAGGACAAAGTCATTCCATCTGGAGAGAGTGATGGTCCAAAGGACAGTTCAAAGAAACAAGATGCTTCACTGCAGAGTGCATCAATGTCACATGGTTTCTCCACTATCCCAAAGTCACCTGAGTAAAGAGTGGATCCATTTTTGTCCAGCCACACATCCTCTGAACATTGACATTAAAATGACATTTCCCGGACCCATAGATCATGAGAAAATGGACATTGATTGGGGTCTATCGCTGATGCACCAATGTACTCTAAAGATCTTACAGCGCATTTCTAGTCTAAAGGGGGTATAAAGGAGCATGAAACAAAAGCGAACTGTAATTACGATAAAATCATATTATTACCTGTAAGATCAATTATATCAGTTTATTTTATTTCAGTGTTGTTAATGTATTTTCATCCATTTTGTTTATCCTTCCAATTACACCCACTGTCATGTTACAGTCATTTTAATTTCCCAATATGATCTGAGGTGGGCCAGACCAGTTAAATAAGAAAATATAAATGTCTATTCCGTACATTTCTCTATGTTTTAGAGTGAAATTACATTGTGAAAAAATGTACAAATTATCCTTTAAAAAAATGTGAGTAATGTGAAAAAAAAAAAAGAAAAGAAATTTCTTAAGCAAAGTAAGTGCAATTTTAACAATATTCTGCTTCAGTTTATCATTGACAAATGTACATGACAACTTACAGATCACAGTGGATCTATTATCACATAAAACATTTAGAAACAGAATATTGGTCCAATTACACCTGAGTTTCTGAAGATGTTTCAGCTTATTCACTTTTTTTTTTGGTGAAATAATAGTGTACGAATGTAAACATGTTCATGTAATTTTGCTTTTTTGACACTAAAACAAACAGAAGTGTGAGTGAGTTGTGAACATTTATAGGTTATTATGATAGTATTTTTACTGGTTCTGATCCATGAAATGGGCTGAATGTGGAACCAAAACTAAAATGATTTTCATGTCGTTGATTGATAACATACCGAGTGTAATATTTGCATTTCACACATTTATCCGACAGGCCAGATTGTACTGTTTGGTGGGCCGGATTTGGCCCCCAGGCCGCATGTTTGACAGCTGTGTGTTACACGGTACATTCTAACATGTTTGAGAAAACTGCATCTTTGATCACACTAACATGGATAAAATAAATACTGCAGCATCTCATACATTTTCACCACTAAGAGTTGAGCTATTTCCATTGGTAAGTTTACATGTCACATATTACTCATTTGGAAAATGTAAAATAGCTCATTTTCAGCTCCTGTTGGTGTTTAATTTGATTGCTCACTGACACAAGTGTGTGTTTGACTGTTGCCTGCTGAAATTCTACAACGTCTGTTTGAATCTTTGAACCAAAGATAAAACAATCTGAAGAATTCAGGAGCTGTCTATTATGGATGTGAACAAGGGGAATCATAGATGAAACACAGTGGAGCTTTGTTTCACATTTACATCTGGATGACAGAAAGGGGGGAGCAAGTTAATAAATGAACAAAAAACTGACAGGAACAAGAAAATCAGAATGTAAGAGCGGATGGGACATTATTTTAGACCAACAAAACAGTAATGCTAGAAGTTACGCTCAGGCCTATACTGATCATGGAAAGCAAGATAGTAGAAGGCACATCTCCTTATTCACAGCCACCAGAAAACCTTAGCAAGGTTCTGAAGGCTTTCTGCTGCTGTCAGCAGTTGGACCCGGCTCTTCTTCGAGCTCTACTATCCTGCTGAGCATGATAATGTTTAATCAAATAAGTGATCGTATAGCTCTGGACTTCTGCCAGAAGTGCCATACTGCATTCAAATCTGAGGGACCTTTAGCACAGAGATATGCACTGTACTTAAAATATATCTGGTCACATGCATAATTACTGGCATGATTTACATTTGATCCTCCATCCTCTGCACTTGTTTTGACACAATGAAAAATCAGTAAATACAATACACACAGTTCCATTTAGCATTAGAGAAAGTGTTTGTGGCATAGTTTAACGGGATGGGATGAAAGGATGGAGAAGAGTACTTTTGGATAGAACAGAACAGAACAGAATAGAATAGAATAGAATAGAATAGAAAAGAATAGAAAAGAACCTGGTATGTAGATTGAGGTGGAATAGAAAGATAGTTTCTCACAAATGTCATTTCTATACTCCTTTGTAAATATGCCCATAAGTACCTGGGATAGGCTCCAGTGACCCCCATGACCCCAGTGAGGATAAAACAAATTCAGATAATGAATGAATGAATGAAGATTATTTAGTTTTAAAAGCATATTTGGTGCTTTGAAGGAATAGAATGATGCTATAGAATGAGCTAAAGATAAAGACAATTTTCCTTTTCAAACCAGATGATTATTGAGCTCATTGTTATGTCTATATTGTACTAAAACAGACTTTATTAGTGCCTTTTTCACTGGCACTACTGGGTTCAAGTCGAGGTGGGTCTAAATCCTGCACCGTATTCATTTGTAAATTTAGGTAATGGCAACAGTTGGGTGGAGGTTTAAAGGTTAGGTTTAAAGTACAAATTGACCACAAATTCTCTGCAAAGACTGGATTAAAACTGATGACGTATGAACATTAAACCAACCCCTACTAACCTTCAATCTAAACTCTGCTTTGGTGAAAAAGTCCCAAAAATTCCTCCGTTGAGCCACTGGTAAAGTACATTGGAGTTATGGCCATAGGCGTCACCAACGGTTTGCGAAAATCGTAGCATCTAAACTGGGAGAGGTCGATTCGTCAAAAAAAGTTGCAGGCGGTTAGCTGTCCAG
>JAPSES010000001.1:15020399-15045413 GCA_029822895.1 Maxillicosta whitleyi
TGGCTGGCGAGCTGCCAACTTTTCAAAAAACCTTGGAGTGAGATTCTGTAGGACCTGACAATTACCAAGCCCCCCCCTCCCGGATACGTCTGGATGTGTCTGTAAAGAGGAGGATAAAAGGCATCGTCTTTAACTTTGTAGAAATGCGATTTATTAAAGTTATTATGACCATTCACTGCATTGGTCTGCCGGGCGGCGGCTCCATAACAAACATTGCGGACGCGTTTGTGCACTCCGTTGCTAAGGGCCCGCCCACCCATGCGGCGTTTATAGGACTGAATGGGGGGAGGAAATGCAGCGAATACTAGGGTGGGTTACAATGGTGCTTCTCAGCGCCATCTATCGTCGCTGAGTTTACAGAGGAATGAACACAGACCAAACGTCTCTGTCCGATGTTTTTTTTAAGCATAAGAAATGGATGTGCGGTGTGAGTGTGTGTGAAGACAGGCAAAATCGTGTGTCACATGGCAAAAGCGTGTGAGTTGGCAGCTCTGCCTATATAGCAGGCTATGCCTACCCTGTCCCCTGCAGTTATCAAACCTTACTCAGATTTACAGTAATTGTCCCCAGCACTTCTGAAACTGATGCCATTGACTATGGCAAACCCTTTGTGTCTGACAGGACAGGATAGAGTATCATAATTACTTTCTACTATTACAGTCTAAAAGGGAGAGTGAGAAGGAAATAAATGAGTAGATTCAATGACTACCACTTGTAGATAATTAAGCAGAAATAAAGAGTCAGAGAGGAGAATAGACATATTGTGCGCAGAGCTGCTTTTAAGGGGTTTTGATTACAGATTATGATGGCATCTGGAGTGAACGGTGCTGTACATGACAGGCAGCGGATCTGAAATTGCCTGCACCTCCTGCTGCCGCTGCTGTTCATCTCCAACAACACTGAATAGAGACACCTCTCTGACGGCTCGTGGTCCACAGCGGGATAACTCAAGTCCTGGCAGAGTCCAAGGCTTACAGCGTGAGGGGTGGATTAAATGTTCTGCGCACGTCCTTCATGGAGCTCGTCTCCTCCAATTTCAGGATATGATAAATCTGCAGCTAAGGGGCATTTCTCCTGGAGAATTCAATTAGGTAAGAAAAGAGAAGAGGATCACAGAGATATTAGAGGTCTGATCGGAGAGCTCCTCAGCCCTCCCAGTAATGAACCGCTCCGTTCCTCCACCGTGACTAGATTGATTTGACTAGCCAAGCTCAGAGTTCATCTTCTCTCTAAAGTCACTCTCAAAAGGCTGGGTGTCATTGTCGAGGGGGAGAAGTTTGAAATTTAGAAGGGGATTGAAATATGACTGAAGGATTGGCTTACGGGGCTGGGGGAGTGAGGCGCTTGTATTCTCCAGACACCTGCCAACGTGTTGAGATAACCTTTAAGGAAGTTTGTGATCTTTTCAAAACCTGGCAGACTTGACAAACACTTGGGACCCCACCCCTGATCAATAACACAGCGCTGTAATTGCTTCACGTCTGGATTATCAGTTAAATGTACTCTGAATGCCCTGTCTCTGCTCTCTGTCTGTGCAGAGGGGATTTATTTGCGTGTACAAGTCAGTTGCACCGCGCGTCTTCAGTCGTTTCTCGATAAGCATTCGCCTCATGTCCACATTCTCCATCTAAAGTTAAGATCAGTTCACAGTCTTGAAAGTGAGTCTGAAGGATGTACCTAATAGTGCGGATAGTATAATTACCTTTAATAGTATCTGATAAGGATCTCCATTATGAGATTATGTTACACAGGCACAACTATTATTACCACTATTAAGTATGAAAGGCAGAATCTTCCTATAGGTTAAAGCCTTAACATTGCTAATGTTTATCTCAATTTATAGTCAATCCTGGGATGAAATTGCTGTAATAACAAATAATATTTCAGCTCTTTCAGCATGTAACACTCAAAGTTACTCTTTTCTTCAATAGCATCAGGCTGTCCCCAGGAGATGCACAAAAGAATCCTCACTGCATTGATGACAGCTAACATCCACTTACAAAGCTGAATGGTTCAACAAACATTTTAAGCCTCTGCTATTATCTGTTGCAAAAAGCTTATCTGCGCAGCAAGAATTAAACTTTTCTTGGAGGTTCTACAGATTTAGCTTGTTTCTTTACATTTTCCATTTCAACCAACCTTGGATAACCTTGCTTTGTCTTATTAAATATTAAAGGATCTTTTCAGTTCTCGGTTAATTTTCTTTCTTTTCTTTCTTTCTTTCTTTTTTTTTTTTTTTTTTGTTATTCAACCACTCATTGTGTTTGATTGTATGAAAGTTCTGACCTTTGACCTTCCAAAAAATTATTGTTTTGGTGATTCTAACACATGATTCACCACTGAGCACTGTGTTTGTAGTTGGTGAGTTATACTGATTTAAGACACACAATACAATTAATTTAGGAAGGGGTTTTTACTTTCCACATCCGTACCAAATTGCACATATCTCAGTGGACTATTATTAATTCTCTAAAAACATGTAATTTTCTAGTTCTTGGTACGAAACCTTAGATCAAAACACATTATTTTCAGAACTACACGATGGTAACACTTTGCCATTGCTTATATTCTTAAAACAAAGGGGCCGCAGTAATTATAATTTGTGACAAATAATCAAAATATTTGTTCAATGGAAATGGAAATCCTAAAATACAGAACACATGGATTAAATTGAGGGTCAAAATATTTATACAATCAGATCAGAGTTGGACAGATTACCTAATTTTAAATGAATACTTTATTATACTCTCTATTTTAGAATTTCTGAGTTTGGAAAATCACATTATTGAGTATGAGCTGCACAGATATGGACGCTGTACCAAACAGAATAAGGGAAACCAGGAGTTTGGTTGAATTTAATTAAAAGAAAATCACAACTAAAATCCACACAATTTTATCCTCATCACACATAACTGCAGCTACTTGAAATCTAGTTTTCAGTGTAATAGTCATCTTTTTTATTGTTGTTATTTTGAGATATTTTACATTATTTGTAGGGCCTATATTGTTATTTTATTATAATTATTATTATTATTATTATTTAACTTTCTGGGGATGACATCTGTCTATAATGTAGATGTAAATTAGCTTGTAGCTAACTCTAGTACAGCTAATAGCTCTGCACTGTCCTGGTTAAATAAATAAGTAAATTAATAAATCAACATTTAAGTGTCAAAAACTGCATTTCTTTGAATGGCTGGTTGAGGCTGGCTCCAAAAGTGAGTCAGTCCCCTTATGTTAACATGTCCAGGGGAGGAAAAAAAACTATTTTGGGATCTTATGCTAATTCGTTTTCTAATGGGAGTGAATTTTTAGACACGATGAAACTTATAATGATCCTAAGGTCAGAAGTGGTGGGTTCTGTGTGTGTTTTCTTTGCTGTGTGTTATTTGCTTTTTTCCCCCTGATATCTCTAACAAGACCGTTAAAAGATTCTGTCATGAAGCTTACATGTACTTAAAATTAATACCTATTAGCCTAGCATATCTTAGCTACATTAGTTAATGATAGCATTCACTCTGTCCTGAATTACCTGTTCAGTCAGCTAGCCGGCTAATTATAGCAGCGAGGTAGGTCTTCCATTCATCATGCAGCTGAATTTGCTTCCTGGGTTGAACATCATATTCTAAGATGGTATTTTCACTAATTAGCCTCGTCTTGGTGAGTTTCCTCAGCTCCATTTTCTGGTCCAAATACAGACACATCTAGCACCAAAAGTCCAAGTTGGTGATGATCAAAGTGACCAAAATGGCACTTCACCACAGGGGAGATCTCGGAGGCACTTTTTTATATATAAAGTTAAGATGACCCTGCCGATATCAAGAGGGAATTTTTCTCAAGAGTTTCTTCAAAACCAATATGTTCTGCTTCCACAGACTGAATTATTCTCCCACATCTCAGACTTTTACATGTGCAGCCTGTGAATTGTCTCTTTAAAAGATCAGTGTGTGATACTCATGGCCACTAACAATGAAAAAGGACTTCTCTGTGTGTGTTTTACCCATGTTTAGGTTTGGTTCTCATTTCAACAGCTGATAGCAATGAATATGTATATTAGACGGTGGCTGTTAGTAAAAGAGAAAAAACTGTAGAAATATAGGCTACTTGTCAACATGACAGACTCCATGGAAGGGGGTCCGTTTATTGCTATTAACAGCTCATTATTATTTACATATGATTACATGCTAATGAAAACATGATTCTGAATATTAAAGTATTTTCTTCATTTTAATCATAATTGCTACTAAATCAACCATAAATGTGCAGTGTGGTAGATGGGTGTATATAAGTACACATTATATAAGTATATAAGAACACAGTATAATACTCATTCAGTGTTATCTTTACTATATATAATCAAGTAAAATAGGAATTGTGTTTTTTTTTGGGTTTTTTTTAAAACATAGACTTAGCAGTTTATATCTATGGAGGCAGCAGGTCACCTTCAGCAGAGTCTGTTATAGTGCACTGTATATTTCTGCAGCTCCAGTAGTTGTCTCCAGGTGTAATCCTGTGTTAAGGTGAAATACCATAACCTAACATGTTCGAGTGTGAACCAGAATTAATAACCCCTTAATTAAAAAGCCCAGAGCAGACACAACAAACACTGGCTCTAGCAGGGGCATGTTTTTCATGTGGGAGACTGGGGTATTGTATTGAGGTGGTTATCACCTGTAACTTCATTGTTAAATGTCCCTCAATATTTCACAGTGGGTCCAGGCCGAACATATAAATGTACCTGGAATCTTGGACTGGAGATGTTCTGTGTCTGATGTCTCATTTGAGATGCGCTAATGAAGTGTTCTACACCTCTTTTGGGAAGGACCTGGCCATCTGGCTGCGTAAAAAGAAACAAAATGCCTCCTGCTGTATGACCCTTTGCAAAAGAGGCTAGAAAAGTACAATATATGCATATAAATAGTGTGATAAATAGTATCTCACATCCCATGAGCCCCTTGTTCTACCCATACATCTACCCAATTTGATATATTTGATATCATTTGTACTTTTTATCCCAATGATGGGCAAACTGCATTAAACAGACAGAATTATTATTATTTTTTCCCATTATACATGATATAGTGACATACAGGCCTGTATTTGATATATATGTCTGAAAGATACATCCTTATATGCAACAAATAAAAATGTAATATATCAAAGTAATTAGCTTTAAAAAGAATATTAGTGCTTTTCTATTTCAGTCGACCTCTCTCAGTTGATGTGAATCAAATTTGTGTCAGCAGCATCTGCTCTTGACACTTTTATTTTCTCCTCAGGGGTGAGAAAATCATCTCAGCATGAAGGCTTGTGTTTCATGATGCAAACTTTAAAAGTAAACGCTGCGTGTGTGATAAATGTTCCCAGAGTACATGACGCCTATGTATGATTTTTTTTTTCTGTTTGATGGAGATGAAGATATGTGTCAGAGGATATCATAAATAGGCTGTGTGTCTATAGAGGTGATTTAAGAGTCTTGAGCCTTTAAGAAGTGTCAGGGACTAGGTAAAGATTGCCTGGAGCTTATCTTAAAGTAAACCAAACCCAAATTAATAAACAACCCTAAATCCAAATAAGCTGGTATGTTGAATAATGTGTTAATAAAAAAATAGAATGTGCTAATTTGTAAATATCACATACCCATGTTTTATGCAAAGCACAACACAGTAAGAATATCAAATGTTTAGACTGAGAAAATCAACCGTTTTAAGACAAAAAATTAGGTTTATTGAATTTATATGTCTCCAAAACATGATAAGGTGGGAAAAGTAACTCATAAATTGTAAACACTGACGTGATGTAGAGTTATGTAATCATCAATAATCATATACAGTATCACTAGCATAGTTTACCATCACACCACGATTTAATAAAAATGTCTAATTTCTCAGATATCTCAGCTACAGCTAATCCTAATACAATTTCACAAGCTCTATGCAAACATATTAATATCTCTATAGCAGTATAATTACTCTTCCTAATTGATCATGGCTACAGCAGTATATATAATATATAAGTATATCTATAAGTAGTCTATACATGCAATCTATGTTTTGTTCCCTGAATGTGCTGTGACAATATTGTTCGTCTCATTATGGACGTGCTAATAAAGCAAGTCAATCTGATGTCAAATGAAAAATAGAACCAAGGATGATCTTTCATTTAATACATATGCCGTCATTCATGCATTATGTTTGCGTTGCCATAGCAAAATCAGTATGTTCTGCTCAAGTCATTTACTTTGAGTTGAAACAAACCATGAAGAAGAATGGCTGGATTTTTTTTTTCATTTTGGGTGAATTTTACAATGTGGTACAGGTTAAGTGCTGGATCAAATCAAGTATAAGAAGGTTTGTTTGGATCTGTGCAGCACTTGATGACTCCCTTTCCTCAAATGCAGCAAGTGGAGTTCACCCTTTTTCCCTTTACCTACACTTTTTTTAGTGCGTTATGGAGCAGAAGGGCAAAAGGATCACAGTAATGGGAAGAAGAAACTAATAAGATTCTCCAGCCCCACATTAATTGGAGTATAAATATGCGACAGTGTATTAACCTGAAGCATGTGACTTGTTTTCCTGTAAATACCAGGAATCAGGCTTCAGGGAAATCAAAGTAAAAGGTTAAGTTAAACCGCGTGTGTGACACTTCTCCACCTGAGTCTTCACACTAATTAGAGCTACCGATAAATTAGCATTTCGGTGTTGACGAAGGACTTTAATAGAAAGAATTTTACACCTGCAACAAAGGAACGAGGCTCACAGCTGGAATTAGATTCAGCCGCAGTGATATTTAACCAGGTGTCAAAATAACACAGTGCTATTTTTGTGAGAGCACCGACTCTGGTTAACAGGGCTGACAGTGAGTGAATGTGTCCTGTTTTTGGTGTAGGAGGAGAAATGTCAAGACAAAACAGTCATTTCCTTAAAAGTTCAAAGATATTATATTTTTGTTCAAAGGCTTGAATTTATTCAATATTTCACCTTCAGGAGAGTTTATTAGGATCCAGGCTATAGTTACAATTCCGAGTACAGTTGTGAATCCTGTCAGAGTCATGTTCCTCAACAAAGCTGTATTGAATCATAAACTCATGGACTAGTAGACTAATGGATGAAACTGTCAACCTTTAATCCCGCAGTCTTCACCCGTGGACACTAGCACTGTATAGAACTATACACACAGCTACTACGATGAAAACCAACACAAAAAGTGAACTCCTGATAACAACCTACAGATAAGGATGACAGAGGAGATACAGTGCACACTGTCAAGGTTCGAGACCTTTCATTATTGCGCAATAAACACAATAAAGACACACTTCTCCAATTCGATCATTTGGTTCAATAAACATCTACAGAAATGGAGGTTCTTGTTAAATCCCACCAAAATGTGTTTTCTTGTTTCCTGTGTGAGATGTGAAAAGCAATAACATCTAGTTCTTATATACTACAATGCTCACACAAGTGTATAGTGTCAACCAATTACCAGCAAGAGAAAAGATAGAACTGAGGGGAGACTGAGCTCAAGGTTGTTGAATATTTGATTTGTTTGCTATTTCTCTTCCTGCCTCCATTTAACTAACCACTTCCCTGTCCCACTAACGTTTTCTCTCAGTCTTGACACACACACATGCATGGATTTTCAAGCCTATTTTCTATGCAGGCAGACAAGGTAACCTGAGGACGTCCTGTCACCTCATCAGTCTACCGCACGGCGTAAAACCTTGGCAGTTTGGCTGTCAATGTTGTGTGTTTTACCGGTCCACATGAATACACATGAAACAGAGTCCTGGTGTGCATCATAATTGCAAAAGGCGACGTCTCTTTTGGAAATAGAATAACCCAAAAGCAAACATTAAGGAAAAATAACATTATTAAGGTACTGCAGTTGAGGCCAAATCTGCATCACACAGATACAGGATCCATCCAATCACTGATGCTCCTACTGCCTCCATTCTAACATAACCAGAGGGGAACAAGTTGCTCTTTCCACTAACAATAAACACATTAGTGATGCTTGACAGGTGATGGCTTCCTCTGGAATAAGAAACCTCCACAGTTCACAATGTCAAACGTAGACAGCTGCTGCCGCAAGTCACTTTTCTTGACTGACGTGCCAGACAGTTTCTCCATCAAAGTCTTGTTAAAGCTGCAATACTAGTTTTCCATACAGAGGATAATTTTTTCCTAAAATACCAACCTAAATTAGTTTGACTCCGTAAGGTTCCACTCCCGCTGATAATACATGCGCTGGTTGTTGTTGTTTATTCTTGTTGACTCAGTTGACATTGAATCATATAATGTGGGGACCTTGTACGATTAATAAATTATACACAAACCTCTGAAGTGCATAAAATATGGGATGATGAAATTTCTCGAAATCCTCCGTGCCCTGATTATAATTGTATAAGGTCAAAATTTGTCAAAAGTTTGCCTGTCTTTGACTAAATAATGCAACATTTTGCAAAGAAAGTGTTCCATTGATATTTCTTGGGATTTTCATTCACTATCTGCTCTTCAAAAATGAAAGGGAATGAATACTAGATGGTGTGTTAGTGACCTCTGTCTGGGAGCAAAATTCTGCTGAGACTCGATTTTTTAATTTATGGATTCACATCACTGACAATTTCAGTCATTAATGAAAATGACTCATGTCCCCTGGTAACGTTAATCATGTAAAAGACAAGCCAATTTAGTCTAAAAATCCATATGAACTTCTTTCTGTTGAAGTCTGTGCTTTCACAATCCCTAGAAAATGTCTGAGTCATAAACTACAGCGACAACAATATGACCGATGAGCCTCACCAGTCCAACACCCGCTCTGCTGTTCTACTTTATATATTTGTATGCAACAGAGTGACTGCTACAATCCCCTGATTATCAACACAAATATTAAAATAGCTTAAGCAAATATACTCATCTCCTTGGAACACCCTTCCTGTATTATCTGTAACATTTTAGCGTATAAAGATGAGGTAATATTTTCTATCCTATCTTTCCACTGTGACGGAGGCTGGAGTCTATCCCAGCTGAAAATACCTATAGGTGGTGTACACCTATAGGTCACAAGGTCACTGCATGGCTGACATATAGAAGCAACTTTCACTGTCACGCCTAGGGGCAATGTAGAAAATCAACCTTTTCACCTGCATGTTTCCAATGTGGCAGGAAGCCAGACAACATGGCAACAACCCACAGAGACACCGAAAACATCAAAACTTCACAAAACTGAGGTCAAAACTCAGGATAGTCTTGCTTTGAGTGCTAACCGTACAAGTTACAATCCTACAAGTTATATTTAAAACTTGTTAAGACTATTTAGAACAGAATTTAATGCACATTTCACAGCCTGTTTCGAGGTCATATAGTGGCAAAAAATCCTGACTCCTCGACTTCGAGTCATTACTCACCAGGGGCTGCAAAGTTAGTCATAATGGGTTCCTAATTTCAATATAAATTATCGGGTTGGAAGGGGTGCAACTCATTAGACTAATCTTACATTCTTAGCCGCATGGACATTTAACAGACACATTTAAACACAATACAGTGGCCAAGTTTATGGCAATATGAATTAAAACATATTAAGCATATTGAATATAATACCTTTTAAAGATTTTTTTTAATGTATTAAATGCACATTTGTAAATTCAAGACTTTTAAGACCCATCAAAAACCCTGCCTTATACACAAAGGCCCAATCGGTCCTGAATGAGCCCGCCCACCTTCTATGGTCTGAGTTACGTCTTCAGTCTGGTCGTAGATACACTCTAACCCAGGCGTCACCAAATGGCAGACCTTGGTGCAAACAAACTGATGGTTCTGTCTGGACCATTGACCAATCTGATAAATTCACAAGAATAGATCATTTTCATGAACTATTTTTCTGACAGTGGCGGCTACAGACAGCGTGTGCTGCTACCTCAGTTAATATGATAATTGCTTCACTCAGATGAGCCAATCAAATTGCGTGTTAACCCTGTGTGGTGCGCACACCAGAGCAGAGAGGAAGAGACAGTGATGACAGTCTCACTTCAAAACAAAGAAAGTTCATACAGAAAACCATTGTTTGTTTGTTTTTTAGGGCACATTCACACTGCGTACCTGAGTCCTGTTCTTGGATACGTTCACACCTTCGCTGCAGATGTTGCGTTCACAAGCACGTACCGCGGCCTGTGCCTGAGTACAAGTGGGTGTTACAGGGCTGAAACAGTAGGTGGGGGTGTGGAAGTTTGAAGAAGACAAACCCTAACCTATCTGTTATCAGCCTGTTTGAGGCAAAGAGAAGAACAGCTTATTCACCTCTGTTTGCATTTTTTATATTTTTATCCTGAGATTTTTTTTTTTTTGTTTAATCTGAAATAAAAGCCTTAAATATATTTGCCTTTGTCTACTTTAAATTATGGTAAAAGAGCTAACTGTGCCCACAATGTAAAGTATTTCTGACCATTATGTCTTAAATTGGAATAAAATGAAGACAGAGACAAAGGCAGAATTTACCTTTAGGGTTTTTTGTTTTCCAAAAAGAGTGTAGAGAAAGGAAAACAAGTATTAAGAATGAATGACTGGATACTTTGACAAAGACAATACAAGAACAACACAAGAAAGCTTCCGCTGGAGCTGCCTACGGATGCGTAGAAGGAACAAAAGATGAGCAAACTCGAAATAGCGCGTTTAACCAACAATGAGTTTAATTAATACAAGGAGCTGCGTGTGGATGGTAGAAGTGCGGAAAATGCTGGCAAACTATGATCGCGATTTTAAAAAATTTTCGCGATCACAATTTACATTAATCTAATTGCAATTAACGTGTTAATATTCCCAGCCCTATTCAAAACCTTTTATTCCTTCAGCCATCACATTTTTAAACTGACAACAGTCATTTCAATGAGATTTTTTAACGTTAACAGAACCAACAGGGTCTTTTATTCTTGGTATTTATTGATTATTTAATGTATTTATTTGTGGTTGCCTTCCAATTATCTTGTATTTGTGTACTGATTCTTCTTTGTAATGTTGCACTTTGAATGTTGACCGATGTCTGTGGTAAGCGGCAGATGGTTTACCTGTATGGGATAAGTACAGTTTTCTGAATCTGAAGAGCTCTTTTATTCCTGCTGCTATCAGGCTCCTGAATAGTGCATAGTCTGTGAGTTGTGTTTTTGTATTGTATCCGTCATTTGTTTTTCATGTGTGTATTTCTGGCTGTACAATAATTTTTCCCTTGAGGATATTGAAGTACCTTGAACTTTGAACCATTGTACAGCACTTATATTTTTACACAATGGAGAAAAAAAAAAAAAATGACCGATCAGTTGCTTCAGCAAATCTGTGGAGTCTTGTGATGTAGAGCATGTCTACACAGGGAAGGAGAAGGGCCACTTTGTCCTTCAGCATCTTTAAATACCTAAATTTTGCATTGCTTTTGTAGGCATGTTTATTATAGAAACCATCATGACAAAGGTCCCCTAACCTTGACAAAGTGCTTAATTTAACTCAAACCACAACCCCATTCTGGAAATTATTCCTGTGGGTTGGATCAGAGGGTGGGATAATTAACCTACATAGCTGTTGAGGTGCGAGGACTATGTTTTAAATACGGCATCATGCTGCAAGATCAACCAGTGACAACAATGATTGGATGCTGGTTGTCATAGTAACAGAGTAAGCTTTAGTAGGACACAAGACTTCAAGGTAACACAGCTATCAGAAATAGCTACTGTCCAGGCAGGTGATGGAAAGATTTGTAAGGCGTCTGAACCTGAGCCGACCAAAGGGAACTGAAATCAGACTGCATAAGACGTGGCTTTTCATGAGCCATCTCATGCTGTGTTTCATCTACAGGGAAAAACAAAGACAAATGATGAAGCCAGAGTGAGCCTGGGATACATCTGTACACAAACAACCATCCAAAAAAAATATATGTGTGCTTTTTTCTTTGTCCCTGTATCCCTAAAACCTAGATTCATTTCAACAAATCAGTTTTAGGTATGGGACATATACTGTTATGTCTGAGGTGTATCTGTGTTAACTGGGTTGAACTTTATCTATAAAAGTGAAAACTAAATAATAACCGGAAATATAATTATGACACACATGCCCTGAAGGCTGTTTTTGCTTTATGTTTCTCATATAATTTTCTATTATATCACGTTCATTTTTTAATAGGCTCCTTTGTATATATCTGAACATATATTGCTTGAGGTTATATGCATATATTTCAGCCAAGGAAATTCAATATACTTTATGCATATATTACATTTGTGTAATGGGAGTGAGGGTAATATGAGACCTATGACTTAACTAAGAGAGCATGTTAGATGAAGGACATATGCAAGACTTTGATTCAGCAGGATTGAGAGTTATATCATGTAGTGCTTACAAAGATGAGGTTTTTTTTTTTTTTTTCTTCCATGAAGTAAGATGGAGAGTGACTATGCTATTCTGACTGGAGTACCAAGGTCATTGCATTGACACAGAGCTGGTAGGAAGGAGAGCCGAGTCCCAGTGGACCATTTACTTTTAATGTGTTCTCATCTGCCTTCACACAAGTTTCTGTTAGGGTCTTAAAAACCCTCCTGGTGCTCTCAACTCCCGTACAGCCACCTAGAGTCACCGGCTCGCTGAGAATGATCGGTGAGTGCGACTGAATGGCCTGCCAGGTCTATAATGTTTTGATGTAGTACAATTCGCACCAGCGGTCCACAGAATACACTGAATACAGATATCAGGCCATCTGAGGTGATCAATAAATAGAGGCTGTTGTGTTTTTCAGGGTCAACACACACACACACACACACACACACACACAGTACATGTATCTGTTTTCTGAGAAATATGAATGCGCCGTGATGCTTTATCCTGCTCTTAAAGCTTATGGTGCTGGCGGTCGAATCTAAACAGCCTGGATTGTGGAAACATTAATTCATGATGAGTGTTTACCATCCAAACATCAGTGCACATATTGCCTCAAAGAGATGTCACCCGCTTGTACAAATAGATAACTGATGGACAGAGGAGGACAGGAAAGGGCAGTCCATGCAGGCTTTTATCTGGATAATGTACTCAATAAAGAAATGCCAAAAGCTACATTTTCAATTTTCTAAATAAGAGTTTTTCTCGTTCAGCCCTGAAAGTGGATGTGCCCATCAGAGAGGAAAAAAAAAATGTTAAAATTAACAATAAAAGTAATAATAATGATATCTTAGTGTAGTATATTCTGGAACGTCAGAAGAATGGGGTGTGAAGAAATCACTAGAATGTAAGATCCTGTTGAAAAATAAGCATTTGCTCTTTCAAACATGAGGAGACAATAGCAATGAATAGCATCCATCATTATGCAGACCGTGTAGGAGAACATGGCTGAACCTAAGTGAGAACTGAGAGAGCTGCATTATTCACACAGCGCTGCCTGTCATCGCTGACATGGAGGACAGTGGGGTGACTCATCCTACTTGATAATACATGATGATTGATGTTTTTTTAGATGAAAAACATACAAAATGAATGCTAATAGGGTGGTTTATTAGGGGCTGGGGGTGTAAAATGTAAGCCGGGATTTTATGTCTGAGGTATCTGCTGGAGGTCTATCAGCTGAGATACATGCGGCTGAGGTCAAATGTAAACCCTCACCTGGCAAAGTGTTCACTGAGGAAATTAATAGTGTTCATGAGAGGCGGGCCGACAAAAAGAAACACAAGAAAGGAGAGGAGATGTGGAGAGATTGAGTGAGAGTGTTTCTAAGCCACCGCCATCACGCAGATTCCTCACGCTAATATGAATCACCTATCAATATCATACAGAAAGGGGAATTAGCTGTAATGCTTCTTCGGTGTGACTTCACTAAGCCTACAGTTACCATCTTTAAACGTGATTATCTGTAATAAACCCTCAGTAAAGCTTATACTACCTGATTAAAACTAAAACTGTCTGTCTTGCGTTCACTAGTAGATATCTAATGTCAGCAGGTGCTCCGTAATTGTTCCTTATTTGTAAGCAATGCCATAACACGCTAAAAATAAAAAAAGGCAATGCATGTAAACAGATGTAAATTGATTAACTATGCGCAACAAGAACATTTCAGTCGGATTTATTTTGTTTTTCATATAAGCATGTAACAAATTGGAGTTAAAATAGGTAGATATATATATTTTTTTCTCTTCCCTTCCATCTCCTAAATTTGACATGATAAATTGTTGCCCACAGTAGCGACACTGATTCATAATCTGCTGTATAAAAGAAGAAGCTCAACTAAATGTCAACAGAAAGCCTCTGGAATGCCACTGCAAGGCTTTAAAGGGTTTTTCTAATCCTGGCTGAAACAGCAGAGCCTTCAGTATTTTTCACCCCTCAATCCTCAATGCATCTTTTGATTGTTAAAAGGGGGGTGGTGGGTGCTTCATTAGTATGCATCTTTAAGGCGCAAGGGCTGCCTGCAGATGCGGGAGTTGAGGTGGTGGGGGCGTGGGAGAAGCTGGGTCAGTCACATGGCCGGGACTTCTCACAGCATCCCTGCATGCGGAGGATCTGAACGAACCGCCGCTCTCTCCTCCTAATTCTCAGATGGCAGCCGTGACCTACTTTCCACAAAGACAGGCTCATGCAAACTTGATGATATGCTTATAACAGAGGAGCCCATCGTGCACTGCCTGAGGTGAGCCTCGCAATGCAGAGGCGGCAGGGGGTCTGCATGGCGACGTGCAACTGGCAAGACGTATGTTAGCAACTCCATCCTGGGTGGTTAAACAACGTTAGCGGCGCTGACACTGACACAGTATGAGACTGGAGACACAATATGGGTTTTAAGTGTTGTCATGATCACCTGAACCCCATAGCCACTTCAGTTCCAAGTCATTTTACAGCCAAAGACAGCCTAGTAATTAATTTATGAATCCAAAAAGGTCTCCAATGAAACTACAGTGGCAGCCATCAAGAATATCTTTGCCGCTTCTTTCATGCAACAAGTTTGAACTTGCACAGCAGCCGTTCTTCTTCAAAATAAAGGTTTGCGACAGTGGCTGAGTAGGCAACACATTCTAATCTTGTATTCCGCTGCTTCACACCATTTTGAGCAGCTTCTAAACTCAGTAAAACAGGACTAGATATCACAGCTTAATACATCAAATATTCCATTACAATTATCTCATTTGGTTTTTCTTTGAACTTACATTTACTCCAAATTACACCGTGTCACATGCTGCTTAGGTTCCGACATTACATTTAATAATGTGTAATAAGTAGAACTGCGGTATTACTGTGGTGAGTATATGATATTTTATTTTTGGTATCTAACTACAGTGCTATCAAAGAAATATTCCAGGTTGATGTCAAAGAGGTGTAAAGCTCTGAGGCATTTTTTTTTTTTAAATATATATACGCAGCAAACTGAGGCTAAGTGACGTTTACATATAGTTTGTGCTTTCAGATGATACAACCTGCAGATCACACAATAAAAAACCCAACAGACATGTGAAAACATCTCACCCTAAAGAATAATAATACCAAAAAAAAAAAAAACCAAAACATTTATATAAAAAGAAAATATCAAGGTGACTGAAACAATGAATGAAGATGACAAACAGATACAGGTGAGCTGGGCATCACAAACACAAACATCAAAACCTCACACAGCAGAAAAGAGAACAAAGACAAAGACAGAACAAGAGGGAGCTGTTGAGGAAATGAAAAGAAACAACAACATATAGTATAATATTAAAGTATGGTAGCGCAGAGGTAAGAGTGCTTCAGTGACAGGAAAAGGTGTGTATGTGGTCTGAGTATTACACTGCTCTGTACATCCAACTCACAAGCCAGATCAGACGGCCAAACAAAACCCTTTGGCTTGGTTCTGCTGGCTCGGCTCAAAGAAGCTCGGAACCTGCCAATAATGTTATTTTCCCAAAAGATATTAATCAAACAATATCACTCCAGCAGATCAAAATTCTAACGTCCAATATATGAGTATGTTTCCAATAAACAAGATACAAAGAAAAATGCTTCATTTCTGTAGATAAGATGCCAATAATTTCCCCATTGTGTACACTCCTGCTCACAGTTTTGCACTTGTGACATGTAACTGTTTGATTCTACTTCGCAATTATGCCATTTATGTAATGACTCATTCACAAACAAACCTTCAGAGTAGGTGCTATACACATACTGTACAATTTTGTTTGTGAGAGAGACGTTTCTCTACACAATGATGAATGCATTTTCCATTGACAGTCAAGTACACTTGCATTCCGGTGTTAAATGCGTGGCCTAAAGGAGAACTGGGTTTTCATGCTGTGGATTCGTCTCCAATAACTTCAGTGACTCACTTGAGAAGGAAGTTATAATTTTTAGTTAACAGTTTTTGGTGCAATACTGGGCAAATGAAGCTATTAATTCCCGTTCAAAAGACTTATGTAATGATTATAAGGGAGGTATTTTGAGACAGATTTGATTTAGATGTTGGCCACAATTGCACACATATGTGGGCTGCACAGGACTTTTAAGAGGGAGAGAAAACACTGATTTTATGTAATCCTGTAATGCTCCATGTCTGAACCAGGGGACACTTTGCAACCCACACAAGTCACCTAAGCAGACCTTGGAAACGTTTCTGTTTAAAACTGTTTTTTTGGCAGCATCAGCCACTTGGCAGTTTTCATATAAAAATGTGTGGTTGAAGGTATCCAAAGATCAATAATCCTAAAGCAGAGCTGGGCTGTTTTAAAATTTGAGGGGAAGAAAACTCCTTAAACATTTTTTTTTTTTTAAAGGTGGTTGTTACTCATATTGACCCAGAGTTTCTAGTAAATTCTTGAATGTGATGGCAGGTGAAACAGTGTTCTGTTGTTGCTGGATGGTTTTAACAGCTTAGTTTTTCTTGTGTTCTTTCCCAGTGCATCTCAAAATAACATACCCTGTACGGTCAGACCCTTTGTGTTAGTAATGCAGGAAAAGAAGTCCAAAAAACTAGAGAGCAATTTATTTTCTATGCCCTCAGCTTATTTTGTTTGGTGTGTATGTTCAGTGAAATCTGAAATATTCAAACAAGGGAACATTTTTTTTTAATATTATTTTTTAGAAGTAATCGGTTAATCTGATAAAAGCAAAAATAAATAAACAATACACTAATGCTTTTTAAAACTCAGCTAAAACCCTTAGAAATATGAAGACAAAATTTATAGGCAGCGTGATCAAGATTTTAATGATATTAAATGGTAAACTTCAAGCAGTGTTTGGCAAAGGGCATAGACAGTAAACCATTTTAGAGCGAGGAACCCTCAGTTTGTTTGCAGATAAACAGATGGCAGTTTTACAAGTCTATATAAATCTCTTTGACTGAAGAAAGAGTTGACATTAAAGAAGCCAAGACTACAATAGTTTTGGAGAAGCCTCTGCTTTTCAAAGGCAAATAAAGGACTACCAATTTTAACTGACACTGAAAAAAATATCTGAAAATGACTGGCACAGGAGCACAAATACCATAATGAGATGCAGTGAATGAAATCATGCACAAAACTATGTAGGTGGACAAAATGTGAGCATCTATGTATGTATGTATGTATGTACATGTAGGTGGATGGAACATTCAAGCTATTCACATCGGATAATAACGCATAATCAGACTAACATTTTCCACCTGTCTCTCACCAAATACATTTTTTTCCCTCTCTGTTCAGTTTGTGACTGCATTAAATTGTAGGATCTGCAATGAATGATTCACTTCAAAGCAGAGGTAGAAAGGTTTGCATAGTGGTGGAGCTGTTTTCTAAATGCAGGTTAGAAACATTTACCAATTGACAGCACAGTAATAACTATACAGATGGTGGTACTTCTGCGTCTCCGTACAAAAAGGCTCTCGACGGTATAAAAAAAGATGAAAACAAAATGAGGCCAAACGTCATCACCAGAGGTGGAAACGCTGATTGGATTCTGCAAACAAACCCACACCTGCAGTCAGAGCGAGACTTACGCAAAACCTGTCAAATGCCTCAGCTGCTCTCAGAGAACCGTTTTTTCTTCAAGTATCACAGCAAGGCCTTATCTTATCCTCTTCAAACAGTGATGCCTCTTGTGATGAATCTCTAATGTGAGAGAACTGGAAAACTATTATCTGGTCTTGGCAGTTTTCTCTAGCTGGCCAATCCTCCCACAGCTCCCGCTAGGAGCCCCCGCTCTAGTTTTCTATCTCTACAAATTGTCCCCATCTCTTTCTTTTTCTTTTGTGATGAATCAAATAGCCTTCTTGTTAGTGAAACATATGCATCTAACACCTTACAAAAAGAAGGGCGGAAAAAACGATTTGCACTGGATAAGGTCTCATCATGTGTATATAGAAATGTATCGTGGAAAAGCTGTCATGAAAAACAGAACGTTTCATTCATATTTGGATTTTAGACAATTATCCCTATACATAGTGCATCCAGTCGTTACTTTTGATCATACTAGCAACTGCAGTCACTCATTGAAGCTACACGTTACTATATATAGAACACATAGACAACTGTTAGGCCTTATGTAATATGTACATATAATAAATCATCACGGCCTGCCTGTATAAATTCAGATGTGTAAGCTGATGTGACATTGGGCGGCATTGTGTCTGATAAGCTGTCATTGAGCTGCTGTTGGAATTGGTGGTGGTGGTAGGTGGGTGGAGGATGTTGTCTACGCTGAGCAGCTAGAAATCAACCAGGCTGTTGGCGAGGGGCCATGAAATGCACAATTAGTCCTGGGTCAGTTGCATTAGGATTTCTCAAAGGCAAAAAGACAATCAATGCATGACCATGTTCTGGTGAAAAAGGATTTTTGTACTTTGAAGTACAATTTCAGGGGTAGATTAGTTCGCTGTTAATCTCAGCATTAAAAAAAAAAAAAAAGTGTTGTATGGCTGTGTACATTAATAGAACAGGTTGTCCGAAGAGGAAATGGTCATTGCTGGTTCACTGCGGGGTCATGTTAATCGTTAACAGTGTGACCTGACCTCTGACCCTCCATCCGCTATGGCTGCACTTTGCTTAATGGCATTTGACATTAAAATCACGCTTATTGTGTGGCTGTTGTGACTAAAAGTGTGCCTGATAAAACAGTCATGTTCATGACTTCAGTGCTGTAAAGAGCACTGTATAGAGGGTACCAGGCTACCCTCTAGTGGCACAAGAACGCGATGAACCATGTCACAAAATAAGTTGTTGTCTCCCTCAAATGGATAAAGGGTAAACGGGATGCCAAAAGGATGGAAGGAAAAGTCCTTTGTGGCTTAAGGAGGCGGAGAGAGCCGTGAGGGGAATTCCAGTGCGTTTTTTTTTTTAAGAGGGGGGGAGGGGGGGGTTGTATTTTATATGCAAATCAGCCTCATCGACACCAGAGGTCTTATTTTAAGGCCCGTGTGTGTGTGTTTTTTTATGACTTTTCAAGAAAGAAACCTTTGATGTTGGCAGGAAAGGATCGATGCCTAGGAGAGAGAGAGAGAGAGAGAGGAAGGGAGGGAGGAAGGGAGGGAGGGAGGAAGGGAGGGAGGGAGGGGTGGGGAGGATGCAGGATGAAAATGTACTTCTGAGGGTGTGTGGGTGTGTGGGTGAGGAGGGGTTGTGCCGTCATCACTGCTCCTCTGTTTTAAGCACATCCTTTATGAATCCGTGTTGATCTAAAACACTGAACCCACAGCCTCCTAATACTAAACAAATCCGCGGGTGGGGGATAAAAATGTCACAAGTCACGTCTCCAACACCCTCTAAGCCCCGCGTCATACGGACATAATAAAGTTTGAGGGGACGCGTCGCGGTCTCCGAGGACACAGGCTGAAATGTAACTGGTTGACCTTACTGCACCATTTATTTCTGTTTCATTTAGCACAATCTGTTGGAACAGTTGCTGTGCATCAGGATGGAATCATGTGAATGGGTAATCTGAGGTTCTCCGCAACATCCTCCTGCCGTTTGGCCGTGTAGGCCTGCGGTGCCGCTGCGGAGGAGCAACTTTATGGGGACACAAAAGGGGGGGGGGGAAATCCCCAAGGTTTCAACACCAAGTAGTTAGTTACCACGTCAAGGCATGCGAGGGATTTGTCTAATTGCGCGCAAGATGGATCCAAGATAGGCGCATTTATCCTCCATTATCTATGACTAAATATGTAGCACACAGAGCCACTTATCAGACTGAGAGAAGTGCAAAAAGTGACATATCCCCGAATGAAACCTATCAACCAACAAGTCTGATCGGCAGAATAAAAGCAACAGACACCAGCAAATCATAGACGCGTTACTGGCGATGTGATGAATTAATGATCAAAAACGCACGGTGCATCCGCATCTACTTACATTGAGGAGATGTTTTTGAATAAGTCAGCTATGTCAACACTGGTCCCATTGTTCCCAGTATCTTGCAGGGCCAGTAAAGGGAAAAACCTGCCGTTGTCGGACTTATTGCAATAGATCTCTGTTTGAGAGCAGCTGCAGGTCGGCGGGCAGTCCAGCATGGAGCTCAGATAGTCCTGGAAAATACTCATCAGAAACAAAACCCTCCACCAGCAAATCCGGATCGAATGAAACCATAGATCCATGTCTCCGGGTAGAGGGAGAAGACGTCCTGATGTCCTCTGGGTTAGAACAGAACCGGAGTGGAGGAGTAGGAGGAAGGAAGGAAGGAAGGTGGAGGATGGTGGTGCGTCTGTACAGAGGATGCTCTATGTGAGCGTTTCTGCCGTGGATGGATGCTGTAGTGTCCTTGCGCGTCAGAGACCGGGTGAAAAAAAGGAAGAAAAAAAAGAAAGAAAAGACGCAAAAAAATAAACGGAAATCAAAAATAAGAAAGCGAATTTATGTAAGGTTCCAGTCGCCTTTTCAGCCTAAAATTCATGGTGTTTCCCCCGGAATGCTGCGCTGCTGATGTCGTCGTCTCTCTCCAAGCAGGACCAGGACGACTGGCTGAAGAGGAGAGAGACACAAAATGAGAAGTTGGAGCATCAAGTCCCTCCTACCGGCTACAGTCATACTGACACCTGCAGAAACTGCATGCGATAAACAGTGATTACAGCTCCACTGATCATATGAGGATTGCACGACTAGTGTGAACAAAGGGTATTTTATCATTAGCCTCTAGGAATTTACAAACGAGACAAAAACAGACGAATTATTCTGCAAAGTATTACAGATACAGCATATGCCTGGAGATAAATAATTTAGAGCGGCGTCTGTAAAACATTCAGTAAGCTCCAATATGATGAAATGCGCAATTCAGATGAGGTCTGAGCATAAGACTCTCACCATAATAGTAATTTTTCTCCAGGCTTGTTATGACCAAGATTTTCAATATGGATGCATTGCCATAATTATTTAACACTTGATTTTATATTCCGTTTGAATCACTCGTTTAATTGATTGTTACGACGAGGCTAATTTTCATCAAAGCCAGAATAAAGAAAAAAAAAGAAAGAAAAAAATATATTTAACATTGAAAAATATCTTTCACCTTCACTGGTCAAGATTTGAAATTGAACATCTCGGTCTTCTTAAGCTTCAATATTAAGTTCTTTAACCTATAATGACCCAGTGCTACTTTTTTGGCAATTCCCATATTATTTTCTTTCTCTATTTTTAACATTTCTTAAGTGATTTATCACCATTTATTCTACTATTACACTCTGTGTTTTTGCATTCTTACCCCATAAAGACCCCAACAGCCACTAAAACCATCTACTGATCCAAACTGATTAACCTGTTGATCCATTAATCCTATCAATACATGTAAATAATTGGTGTAAAATGCAGTTTGTCGTCTTTTCATGGTCATCAGATATGACCTATTTGGATGTTCAGAAGCTCCATAGTATCGTGGAAACACTGTCATCTTCTACAGCATTGATTCACCAGTAAAACCATTGGAGTTGAATCATTGACACTGGTTTTATGTTCAGTTAATGATAGGTTCAACTGAATGTCACGTTTTCTTCAGTTTTGTACATTTTAATATAATGACATTTGAAGTTACTCTGAGTTTTAATGAACATGTACATAGTCTGTAAATTAAATATAAGGAAACACCTGATCTACACTGAAAAAACTCAAAATAAAGAATGATAATATTATGATGAATGGTGAAAAATTGATTCTGAAAAGTTAAATATCGAGAAACAATATTTTGGAAATTGACATAAATGTAGCACCGGGTCTTTATGGGTTAAGTGAAAATTAGGTATATTTGATATTCTGATCATGACTGATGTCCATAAAAGCTCAGATTTGTAATTGAGTTTTTTTTGTTTGTTTGTTTGAATCAAAAACAGAGAAAATGGAGGAAAAAGAGATTTCTTTGATAAAATATATGATTAACTGAACATAAAACAAGTGTCTCCACCCACTGTTATTTATCAAACTTCATGAATTTTACTGGTGAACCAATGCGGTAGAAGATGATGGTGTTTCCATGGTAACTACAGAGCCTCGAACATCCAAATGGGTCATATCTGATGCCCATGAAAAGATGCCAAAACTAGATTTTACACCAATTAGCTCAGCGGTTAACACCACTGACTTTGGTGCGGAAAATGGCCGGTTCGAGATCCAGGTGATCCCTTGGGAAAGGATTTTTACGCTATACATCCAATAGCCACAAGGGGGCACACGTCCCATTGTGCTGGTTCCAAGCCTGGTTTTGTCAGGAAGGGCATCCGACCTAAAAACCTCTGCCAAATCAACATGCGAAGGTGATTTGCTGTGACGACCCCGAAAGGGAAAAAGCCAAAAGAAATCATCATTTATTTGTATTGATAGGATTAATGGATCAACAGTTATTTCACTTTTTATATAAGTAAATGATTTTGGTCATCAGTGGATGTTTGGGTCTTTATGGTTTAACTTCAATGAAAATACATTTGATTGAATTAGAAAATTGGGTTTAAATTAAGAAAGAGAACATAATACCTCTTTTTTGTTTCCCATCCTCATGTTCTGACAATGAGGGGAGTGCAGCACCATGTCTGATGCATCAGATTAAATCAATGTTATCCCTCCTCGTGTTGTTCAAAAAACATCAAAAACAGCCCTGCAAAACACCCTTATAGGCAATTGCATACATCCTTTCATATTGTGCTTCAGCATATTTACACAATTTATTTTCACAGAAGTTTTTTCTTCCCATCAAAATCTGAACTGATCTGAATGTGCACATGTTTGGCTATTTGTAGCATCTTAAGTTTGTATAAAGGCTTTATTCTATGTGAGTGTGATCCCGGTGCTCTGGTTCCTCTCCAAGTATCTCTCCTCTCTGCTTATGTAAAATGAGTGCTTGACTTCACCGAGAGTAGAGGACTGAACAATTTCTCCAAGCATATTCATTCTACTTCTGATAGAAATAAAGATAATAGTATCTGAATTCCAATAAAATATGAAACAGTGAACAGCGATGGTGCATTGGACTCACGGGAGTGGATACCTGAGTCAGCATGGTGTGTGTGTGTGTGTATGAGCCATCTACTGCCCTTAAAACATCTTTATACGATATCTGTTTGGCTTATTTTATTATCTAATTGCACCTAAATGAATTCATTTTCTTGTTTTGTTTTTTTGTAGTTGATAATTTTGTTTAAGTTATTCTGTCAGATTTCATCTCACCGAGGCCTAAAATTCTGTTTGAAATGCCTGTCTTTCTTGTTCTAAAAGCTTTTTTGTGCAGAGGGCTGACTCATAACAGTCACCTGTCACCGTCCCTCTGGCCTAATCTGAGATGAAGTTTCAATTTTCGTAAAACTAAACAGATTTGAAAACCCTTCGAGAATTACCTTTTCAAGTGTGGTCTTTTGAAGCTCGATCAGAATGTCATTGGTTGGTTCAAATGCCACCTGGTCTCTTGATCCCATTCTGAAATTTTATTTGTCCTTGTCTTTGATTCGTTTTATAAATGAACTCTGAAAAACTCATGAGAGATCTTATCGAGTGCATGACAGCTTTCTGTCTCCAATCAAATGAGAATGAGTGGAGCCGCCATTCTGTTGTTCTGTTTAACTTGTATGAACCATAACTGGGTTTCAAAAGTTCCCAGGCTATCTTCAGTTACCCCTTCAATCAGGTTGCCATCACAGTGGCTGTCACCCATTAGAAGATCTCTCACTGGGAAAGCCGTTATCACGCCAAAACATCTGGTGTACCACGGTTCAGTTCACGGTACACCACAGGCCAGAGGTGAGCTAATGGCAAATAATAGCTAACTAACTCTATAAAACAGTAAATGTCATCAGGCATTGAGTCATTGTGTGGTCTTATTAGCAAAACATATGAACTACAACTTCTGTGGAGCTGTCTGTCTGGAAAAATACACTTTATTAACTGAACTGAAACTCTAAATGGCAGCAGACAAGCCAATTGTTATACTGACCTCTCACAGCCTGATACAGCAGACATCAAACCTTCTATGTGACCTGAAATGTTATTAATGGGGGGAAAAAAAGATAGATCACATCACTTAGAAGGTCCAGGAAAACTGATAAGACCAGAAGGATTCCTGGATAAAGTTATTGAATCCAAAGATTTAGAGAGAAGTTCAGTGTAAGCCAAGGCCTTTTGGTTTAATCATCTGTGATCTTACAACTTTAACCCATAAAGACCAACTGATACTTTTGTGCCAAATCCCAAATGAAATTGTCCTCTATATCTAACTTTTCTTAAGGTACTTATCACCATTTAAAATAATATTATCCTCTGTATTTTGCATTTTATCAGTAAAAATCAAGTATTTTTCTATATTTAATGTATTGATCCTGTAGATGTTCATAAAAGCTCAGATTAAATTGAGGTTTATTATGTAAAAAATACATACATACATAAACCCAGTGTCTCCATCCACTGTCATTGATCAAACTCCATTGGTTGTACTGGTGAATCAGTTTTATAGAAGATGACAGTGTTTCCATGTTCACTACGGACCTTCTGAACATCTAAATGGGTCATATGTGATGACCATGAAAAGATGACAAACTGCATTTTACACCAATTATTTACATGTATTGATAGGATTAATGGATCAACAGGTATTAAAC
>JAPSES010000001.1:15078597-15095890 GCA_029822895.1 Maxillicosta whitleyi
ATTACTTCATCATTCCTTACATTAGTACCATTACTTCATCATTCCTTACATTAGTACCATTACTTCATGGTACCTAAAAAGCAGGTACACTCACTGTTTATGCACAGGTGGACCTTACAGACCCTGTAGACCACATTGGACCCCATAGTGTGGACTCACTGTCCTCACTGGAACTGGTGATGTCACTGTCTTGTAATGTGTGTGGAAATGACCAAAAATAGTCACTTGCAAAATAAAGGGTTAACTGATTTGTAGAACCCATATCCAATCAGTGAGTGAATCAGAATGACCTGGATCCTTAAAGTGATCAGTTTCACATCACTTAAGCACAATATAGTGAATATGTGATTTTCCTGCACATATGTTACTTGAGATAAGCAGCATATGGCAAAAAAAAAAAAAGACACCATCTTGCATCAGTACCTTTTATTGTATATTCCAATAGTCAATAGTTTTTGGGTTTTTTTTGCTAAATTGGTTAAATTTAGTTATAGATATGGGACGTCCATCACAGCCAGTGAAGAATAAACCTAAGGAGCAGAGTACATCAGCTTGGCCCAGAATTGTTTATAAATGTGTCAGACACCTGACTTTGTGCTTGTGGGTTGTCGCAGTTTCCCAGTGTAATAATCAGCAGTGTCAGCGTCACATTTAGATTGAGGCCTCTTGGTACCTGGTTTCTATTTTAGAAATATCTTGAAATTCTTCACCACACTCATCACTTACATTGAACAAACTGGGTGGGGGGAAAAAATCAAGGTGGGAGGGAAGGAAAATGCATTTTGAGCAACATTCTGTAACACACCTGTTCATATGCTTTGAACCAGCCCTCAAATATTTGGTCACACATTTGGGATCTGCAGTTGCGCCGAAAATGTTCCACCACTTGCACAAGTGTATCCCAGTCTGTTAATTCTACAGTTGAGCTTTTAGTGGATACACGATCACCAATGAATTCTCCAATCTGGGAAAAATTAAAATTCCATCTTTCAGCTTTGCGTCACTTTGAATGGCACCAAGTACAGAAAGCCAAGAGTTTACAGAACTATAACTATGTGATATGTTGCTAAAGGCTATATATTGCCTACATTTGGCAAAATGTTAATTTACTGCAGGAATTTTGATGTCAGATTTGGAATCACTCTGATCTGATTAAAGGTAAATTGAGTATTTTTCTTCCAGTGGCCTATGTTTATGTTGTCATATTAGTGTCATAGCAACAGCATTTTACTTAATTTCATGTATAGTAAATTTGGGATCAATGTCTGAATATAAAACATGGAAAAACATCTGGAGATCTCTCTGTCCTGTTGCTCTTTTTATCTCATTATCTCATTAAAAAGTATGACAATTTGTCACTGTACGCAGCACAAAAATGGATAGTCTGTGTCATATTATTTCCCATTATTCTCTGACAGTAACAATTAAATGCTAAAAAAAAAAAAAAAAAAAAAAAAAAAAAAAGCTCTATAAAAATACTAAGGGTCTACTTCCATTGTAATGAGGTGAAAAAACATTTTTGTGACAGGACCCACCCCAGGCATTTTAAACTCACAGGAGAGTGAATAGAAAAGATTTTTTAAAATTATTATTATTATTATTATTATTATTATTTCCACAAAATTTCACTATTATAGTGATGACGTTGATTTTAAGGCGGCGTTGTCAAACTCATTTTAGTTCAGGCTCCACATACAGCTCAATAGCATAATAACCTAAAAATACTGTCAAGTGCAAACTTTTCTCTGTTTTAGTGTGAAAGAAGCCAAATTACAATATGAAAATGTTTACACCTTTAAACTATACTTTAAAAAAAAATGTGAACATGAAAAACTTGAAATTTCTCAAGAAAAAATTAAGTAGAATTTTAACAACATTATATCTCAGCTTATCAATCACACATGTATTACAACTTACAGATCACAGTGGATCTACAAAGGCTCAAAACATTATATAAAAGGCAGAATATTATTAAAATTACACTTATGTTCCCCTAATTTCAGGTTGCCCGTGGTTGTTCAGGTAATTTGCATTTTATTCTGAAAGGATAGTTTGTCAATACAAACATTGCAATCATGTAAGTTTACTTCTTACACTAAAACAAAGACAAAAAAAATGTGTAGTTGTCATTATTTATAGGTTATTACGATAGTATTTTACTAGTTCAATCCACTAGAGATCACATTAGGCTGTATATGGCCCCTGAACTAAAATGATTTTAACACTCTTGACTGTTACCATCTTCTGCATAATCTTTACATTTAAAAAATTCTTTGGACGGACCAGACTAGATTCTTTGGTGGCCAGGTTTTGGTCTACTGGCCATATGTTTAACACACCAGTTTTCAGGTAAGACCATAATGTTACTGTAATGAACTGTAATAAACTGACTGTGAATTTGATGATAAAAAAACAAAACAAAACAAAAAAAAAACATAACATAACATTTTCAGTAAAGTTATGTAGATGAAAACTGCACACAGGACTCAGATCCACATATGGACTCAGAACTAAAAACAGCCTTTAAAATGGTATAGCATTTCAGATGAAAGTGGATGTCACACTGTGTCAATGCATTTACAATATGCTGTACATGTGTGACATTTAATTAACACCATAAAATGCATACAAGTATACACTCAGCAGGGAGCTGAGATGTGATGATATAGGTGGAGGTGAGAGGTTATAGGGGACAGGATTTACCAGCAGGCTTATGATTACTCCATCTCTGAGCTAACACATACACATCTCATCAGATCACTCCCACATCCCCATCTGTACCGAGAACACAGCAACAGTTGCTGCATGATGAACTGCATGATGGTGTGTGTGAATAATTTTGGGCTGCTCGTAGTACCAAAAGGTTACGAGGGGATCCCACTAACCTGGATGGGTTAATATTAGAGCTGTCAAAAGATTAATTTTCTTGATCGCAACTAATCTCAGAGTTAATTGCGATTAATCTTGATTTACTTTGCATGTGTAAAATTGATATTTTGCAGTAAGACCGTTGGAATCTAAAGTTAAACCCACAATGTAAAGTATTTCTGACCATTGTGTCTTAAATTGGAATAAAATGAAGACAGAGACAAAGGCAGAATTTACCTTTTGGGATTTTTTATTTTCAAAAAGAGTGTAGAGAAAGGAAAACAAGTATTAACAATGAATGACTGGCTACTTTGAGAAACTGTAAATAAATGAACACAAGAAAGCTTCCGCTCAAGCTGCCTACGGATGTGTAGAAGGAACAAAAGACGAGCAAACTGGAAATAGAGCGTTTAACCGACAATGAGTTTAATTAATACAACCAGAGGAGCTGCGTGTGGATGGTAGAAGTGCAGAAAATGCTGGCAAACTCTGATCGCAATTAAAAAAATATTCGCGATCACAATTTACATTAATCTAATCGCAATTAACGCATTAATATTCCCAGCCCTAGTTAATTTTAATAACATTAAAAAATAATAATAAAAATAGTGGGCTATTACAAAATGGCACAGTTAGAATTTTCAGAATTTACAGTATTGTACTGTTAACCTTTTCTGACCAACTGCTAATTTTCTGACTAAAGGGCCTTCAGACAGTAATGTGGGCACCCTAATTTTCATTTGGTGTTAACGGACAAAACAGCTGAACAAACAGATTCAAATTATGCATGACACACTCAGCAGTTCAGCTAATTCAGCCACATGCTCTTCACTGTGGCCTTGGTTTAGCAACATGCTATGAAGCAGATGCAGGGAAATGTGTTTTACACAAGTTTGAGAAAAATACCCACATTGAGTTTGAGGGGTAAAACCTACACTTGTAATTTACATAAACAGCAGGTTCCAACAAAGTAAACTTCCTTCAAATAATAAGCAATCATCTGTAAAAATTGTGCTTACTGATGTATTCTTCAGGTACATGACATACACATATCCAGTAAAGTGAGTAACATAATTCAGAGTATTATTGCCAATGTGTAAATTAAATTGCTACTCACCAAATAATGTGGATGAAGAAGTAAAAAGATTCCACTTCTCATGTTCAGCTCAGGTAAAGTTGCCCCTCTCGAAGTATAGGCTTAGTGGTAAATTAACAGCAAAGTGCTTTTTTTTAACAGTCATGTAAAAAAAAAAAAAAAAGTAAAAGCAATGCAAATTCACTGCTGCATTTAAAAATATCAGGTTAATGCTGTTGAAATTCTGCTATAAATTTACCAACATTATTTATAGGGTATAGTTCATCCTAATAACAGCTGGTGAAACTCATGTTCCTCAAGGACTTTGTCGAGGTTCAGAGCTTTACTCACCAAACACTGTTACATCTTGAGAGATTTTGATGATTAAATATCTTCTTGGCGCACTAAACTGACATGACATAATGAAATAAATGTAGTACAGGTAGTTTGGTTTTATTTCTGTGTTCAGCCTAAACCTTTATTCATACTCACATGACAGTTGGTGAGACTTGGTCACTAACACCAACAGCTTTAAAGAGAAGAAATCAGTCTATTCCTTTCAAAATAATAAGATAATAAGGGCCTCCACTAACATTTATAAGAATAGCTTGGATTTTAATGAAGTGATGCATCTCATTTTCATCCCTAATTAATCCGGTGCAAACTCTTTTAATCAGGCCACTGATTAAAAGATGCAAATCAGTGAATCTTATCCTAGAATTGTCATTTCTATACTCTTAGATTACAGACAGACGACGAATTACAAAAAAATAACAACATCGAGTGTCTTAGTAGGGTGTCGTGTAACAGTTTTAAATGCATCTTGGTGCTGACTTGAAACGTCTGTGACCTCTAGTAGTTCGACACTGTTGTTATAATTACAACATTTTCATCCATTTCTGTTTATCAGGCCACAGTTTATCACTTTGATAGCCTCGAACTGGAGCTGGTTGAAGGCTGTAGCTTATTAGTCTCTAGCCAGAACACGTCTAGGTAGCAGGATAGTGCTAATTTAACGTCATTGTGAGGATGTAATCATTAGTGACTTGTCTGCAGCCTATAATGCTACGAGTTAAATACCAATCTTTGAGAACTGAGTGTGTTTATCTGATGAATCGATTCATTATTAAAATAATCTACAAATTAATCCTTTATAAAAATCATCATTAGTTGCAGCTATAAAGAGCATAACATATAATTATTCACAGTATGTTTATACATAATGCTGTGTGGTCAGGAAATTAAGAATGTCAGACTAATGATGATAACAGCTGCACTTACTACACAAAACAAATTGTTTTTTTTTTTTTTTTCAACAAGTGTATTTATTTTATTTTCAAAGAAAATAATCCCTCTACAATGAATCATTAATAATAAATACTACAGTACATAATAATACAAGTGTGAAACAGAGCTATCACAGTAAGGCTCATCTTCAATAAAATAAACATATGAAGAGCTCTTTTCCAAAATAAAAGCCATTTAATTAAAATGTTTTATTTATTTATTTTTATCTCATTTTAAGATAGTATCAGGAAAATTGGAACTAGGTTAATGTTATCTGCTATTTCCATAACAATTTTAAATATTTTAACATAGATTTGAGTGATATTGACAAAGAAAGACAATAAAAACGCTTAATTTTTGAAAATGGATATATAGCGTTTTGGAAAAGAGCTCTTCATATACTGTACATGACAGGGCAGTAACATGCAATAATTGGCACAATCCAAGACATACATTATCCTTAAATGTCAGACGTATACTAAATACATAGCAGTACTCATTTGTTGATGGACATAGAACATGCCTCTAGTGTCCCACATACTGTCAAAAATGAGAGAATTATCGTTTACTGTTACCTTTCACTGGGATATTATGTCAACCCTTTTTACTTGTTAAATATAAATAAGATATTTCTGAAATATCTTTAAGACAAAGTCAAATGTAAGTTTTTTAGACTATTAGTATTTCAAATAAAACACCATTTCCCAGAAAAAGGCTGTTTCTCTTTCTTGAAATTCCTTTATTAATTTATTTATTTTTATTTTTTTTGCACTATACTTATAATTCTGCCCTATATGCTGTGTGTTATTTGGTTCTCTAACTCAAGTGTCCATGAGTCACACTTTTTAGCATTTCTGAGATACCAAAAAGTTGAATATTTTTACATTTCGTTTTCTTGCCGGCAAATGCCACAAAGTCTCTATTAGTCGCAAGATTAGTTCTGCTGATGAAAATAAAGATGGATGAATGGATATCAGAAGTTTCAGCCAAGTGGAGAATTTGGCTTAGACATATGCACAGCGTTGGAACATTTCTTTTTATTATGTTAATGTACAGATTAATCAAAGTTATTAGATTATTTATTAGTAACTGACAGATTGTAAAGACATTAAGTACAGATAAATGCAAAAAAATATCTTTGTATTACTTAAAACAGTGTCTTAGATTATTATTGCATGTAGCAGTGTACATAAATGTGACATTTATATGAACCTGCAACTAGAGGAGTCATACTGAATGTGTATTAAAACTTGATGCAGAAATGTAAGCTATAAACACAAAAGCAATGTGGTGTTTCGTCTGGTAAAATGGATGAACGGCCAATTTTTCCCTGACCTTTTCTTTTTCCACAGCATCAACTTAGAATGAAAAGCAGTAAACAAAGATGAAAACAAAACTATTTGCAGAGACAGAACCATAAAGTTTTTTTGTTTTTTTTTCCTGAGGTGTATTTTGTTGCTTTGCCACTAATCATCTTCAAATAACTGGCATCAGAAAAGGCAATGTTTACCTTCTGATTTCACACAGCATGAAACGACTGAACAGGATAGGAGATAAATAACAATCATTTAGATTTACTGTTCAATCAGTCATGCACTTTGATTGCCTGTTGCATCCTTTGTGTCGTGTGTGGAAGTTTGCATGGTGCACATACGCTTTCATGTTGCCGGGAAATTAGTAATACCTTTACATTTCAGAGGAAATAACACGCACTTGAGCAGCCTATAGATAAAAGAATGTCACTGATTATCACCTATTTATACTGAAACCCGTGACCAAATACAAATCCTTGTGTTTTGTATGCTGCATCCACATTCTGAATAGATTTTCAGTATTCGGTTACTCTCCGTCGCTGCATACAAATACAAATCGACAGCTGGAGTGATTACACAATGGCATTTGCAATATAATTTGGTTATTTTTATTTCATCGGCAAGAAGATAGGTTTTGCCCCTTTAGAATTTAATCATAATGCACCAAGCTGAATAAAAACAAGTCCCTCAACAAGCTTTGGGTTAAGCTTTTAACCTATACTAAATATAAAGCTGTTCTCGACTCATAAATAATGCAGGATGTGTAAAGCAGATGCATTACGTAGTGCTCTATTGTTCGGACACTCTGGTTAATGAATAGGCGTCGCTAAGAGCCATTACCTGAAAGCAAAGCCGTCCCCGATGTCTTCTCCTTCCCTGTGCATTAGTTGACCAGAGTTGTTGTGTTGGGAAGGCAGGGTCCCTGGCCTGGTTCTGACAGTCTAATGTTCATGCTCAGTAAATTGTGTTGGAATTGCTCCCCTGGGAGACATGAATGTGACAATGGTCTGTAGGTTATAAGTACCCATTCCTAGACAATATTGTGAGTCTGCTTGCCCTTTTCCTTTGAATAAGGAATTAATTATTCATCCACCAATGGGAGATAAAGAGTGTCGAGAAGAAAGGAGGGGGTGTTTTTTTTTTTTTTTTTCGTACACACAATAGATGCTGAAATCTTTTCAGGTGTCAGTGAAGACAAAATTAAGGCATCACAATAAATGGGAGAAGTGAAAACAGACAGAAGAGTGTCTTAAATCTGAATAAAAATGTCCGTGTTTATATATCTGCACAAACCAAATCAAAGCCAGCCACGGAAATTAAAAAATCCTCAGTGTAAGCATGCCATCATCTCCTCCCCGAATCTCCTCTATGACAATAATCAGTGTCACATCACTCCTGCTGTCACCTGTTGGCCATTTTCCTGAAGATTTATTTCAACCAAAAGCCTGTGAAGTTACCGGCTTGTTGTTTTGCTTTTTTGCTTTTTTGCCAGTGAGCGGTAAGTTCAGAGGTCAGAATGTGGGAGCGTTCATCTCTTAAAATGTGTAAACTAAAACCACACATCATCCTCCTGCTGCAACACTGTTACTGTTAGCTCTTTAGGATCATCAGTTTAATTAAAAAAAGCAGTTTAGGTATCGATTTAAACCCCCATAGTGTGTAATTGTAACAACTGTGCCAAGATGGAGGACGAAAGATTCCATTGTTCCATCGCTATTAAGAGAACTATGATTCCACCTGCAGGTATTCGCAGTATTTCAGTGTCATAGAGTTGCTATCGATTGCATATTTGCTAATGCTATCTGCTTGGAGACAATATGACGAGACGTAAACACTAATGAATGCACACTAGTACATGTTTTTTTTTTTTTTTTAAGCTTTAAAGTTAAGTGAAATTTCTGTGTATTGAGATTCACCAATGCTGCTGTTCGTATTCATAAAATGTATGAAAAATCTGTATTTTGTGGGTGAAAATGACTCGGCATACTGAAAACATTCTGAATTGACAAGGTCAGCACTGATGTATAGTCAACCATCTATGTCATGAATTAAGTAGAGATTTAAAAAAATAATAATAATTCAATGTTAACACCTTCTAATAAAAGGTGTGTGGCTCACCTCCCCTTCAGTGAGACTCAGTGAAACCACACTCGGTGTTAAAGCTGTTGTGTTAGTCTATTCAGAGCCACCAGACAAAATCATCTCGTATTTTACTGGTTTACTTGTTCTTCAAATCCACCAGATTTAGGTTTTGAACACTTCAGGCTTCAAGTTTTCTCTCAGAAATGGCTGTCTGAGGGCGAAAATATATTAAATATGAAGAGCTCTTTTCCAAAATGCTATATAAGCCATTTAATTACAATTTTTAATGTTATTTTTCCAACCTGATTTTAAGATAGCATCAGGAAAATTGGAACTAGGTTAATGTTATCTGCTATTTCCATCACAATTTTAAACATCATAACATAGATTTCAGTGATATTGACAGAGAAAAACAATAAAAAGTAATATAGCTAATATAGCATTTTGGAAAAGAGCTCTTCATATTGTCCTCTAAGTGTAGTGTAATAAAGCAGATGGATATTGCCTTTTAAAGTGACAAAGCCATACAGTACTTTCAGAGCCTTATATGGTTCTACATAAGTGTTTTGGTCTTCCTGAATGCTTTCTCCCCTCAGCATCTCATAATTTAATTTTATTATATATTTTTTTATCATATTTCACAATCATGCAGTGGTTGGACTTTAGGCTCAGAGTGGAGATGACGCTACACTTACGACACCCCATCATTATGAATAAGTAAGCGGTTGACAGTTGCCTATTTACATCCAGTAAACACAAAACATCAGCATTTATTGTAATATTTATTCTATTTTAGCTTATTTTTTGTTTTCACTAACTGGGAAACAGTTTCTGGTGCTTGAGCTGCTCCGCTGGATTTGACCTACTTACAGGTTAATTAGTTTATGAAGTTTGAATGAAAAAAAAAGAGAAATGTTCATGATTCACAAAGTCAGAGATTCAAAGAAAAAGAGAAGAACAAAGAGAGTAAGTGGTAGTTAAGTTTTTATATATTTAATAGCAGTTTTATGCAGATATTAACCATATTACCATATATATATATTTTTTTTTTATCTATGTTTACTGTTGTGCAATTAGCCTCAAGGGACATTTTTTTGAGAACATCGGACTATTACCCCATGAAGTCCAAGAAAACAGGTGCACTTGAGAATGCATTTCATCTTGAACTCCATCCTTTTCCAATGGTTGTGAATTACACACTTTATTATTGTGTCATTTGCAATTGTCCACAAAATCACACAATCGTTATGTCACTCCGACCTTAGAGCGCCATAGGAGCAAAAGTCTCTGGTCCTGTTACTGTACCTAGTTTTCATAGTATTTATGATGTTTACATATATATGTGTATATATATATAGTACCAACCACAAACTTGACTTGTTTGATCTTCACCCTCTGTGACTGTACTTCCCCGCTGGCTCTCCCTTTTGCAAACTACAACTCAGCAGGTCACTTCTTGGCCTGACAGGAAATAGTGTTAGCCATCTGTAGTTATTATTCTCTACCATGCAGAGTGTTCTTTGGTTTTCTGAGTATCCATGAGTCACTCTTTTTAGCATTTTAAAAACCAAGATTTCCATTACTGAGATTTATGAGATACCACAATGTAATATTTTTTACATTTCTTTTTCTTTCCAACAAATGTCATATGGTCTGCATTCCTCCATAGCAAGAAAATCTGAAGTGACTCTGTTGTATTAGAGTGAATGGACTGTTGCCAGGTTTGGTATAGTATTGCATGGGGTATTAGGAAGGCAGTGTTAGTTTTGCCTGTGAGAATGAAGATGGATGCATGTCAGAAGACTTCAGGAAACATAAGAATTCGGCTTCTACATTCAGGTACAAATGAGCACCTGCTCGCCAACAGAGACAGCATGACATCCACAATAATCTAATTTAGAATAATAGTTTGTGTTTAATTCGAGGGAGATAATTGTTGCACAGGGCGACACAGTGGTGCAGTGGATAGCACTCACAGCAACAAGGTCCTGGGTTGGATTCCAACACCAGTCGATGGTGGGACCTTTTTGTGTGGAGTTTGCATGTTCCCCCCACGTCTGCGCGGGCCCTGTCCAGGTAGATAGATAGAAGATAGATAGAAAGTACTTTATTGATCCCAAGCTGGGAAATTGTCACGTAACAGCAGTAGCAGGGTACAATAGAAATACAATATATACAATAATGGAGATCGTAAAAATAAAATAGAATAGAATAAATCAGTAAAGTGCACATGCATTAAACAGTAAAGTGCACATCAATTTCAGACTGGGTACTCCCACCATTCACAGACATACGTTAATTTGTTAATCTAAATTGCCCAATGAACTGGTGACATGTCTAGGGTGTACCCCGCCTTCGCCCATAAGCCGCTGGGATGGCCTCCCCATGGCCCTAATGAGAATAAAGCTGGTTCAGAAGATGAATGAAGGAGCTGTTGCACAAAGCTCATTAGAAATCAAAAGAAGTCAATCAACAAACATATTTCTCTGTAAGAAGAAAACAGAGATGAGCACATTCAGCGAATAAAAGGAATCTAAATGCAGAAAGTGCAGCTATTCATTATTGTGCTTTCACTTATGTGTAATTAAAATTGTAGAAATAGTATGTCTTGACCTTATAATGAATCATTTACATCAACATGAACCTTTATTGTGACTCATTATGTTTTCATGTGGACCAGAGTTAATATTGTCTTAATATCAGGCACAGAATGGACAAAGCAGACATTTACACTGACATGGGTTTTTGTGAGTTTTGCTACTACCATAGGGAAGGGTGGGGTGAGAGGAAAGGGATACGGAATTGGTTGCAATCTGCAATTTCACAACATGATGTCACTAAAGATTATACAGTGATGTTTTCTAGCTGTACAATCACAGCCTGAGACACTCATCTTTAAATTATAAATGTTATTAAATATTGCCACAATACTGACCGAAATCTTGACTTGCCCCCTTGTCCCCTTTGACATCCATGCGAAACATAAGACATCAGGTTGTTTCTCGTGCTGACAGGAGGTGGTGAGGGCCCATAGCGCCTTCCTGGAACACCACGGACACCAGAAAGTGTTTCCGGAAAAGGTGGAGGGGCAGCTGGGTATGTGGGTGGCAGGACATCAGAAGTAGGATCGCTGAGATGAAGAGAGGTGAAGAAGCACAGAAAGGACAAGGCAGATAAGGAGGAAGAAGTGGTAGATGTATGTGTGTGTGGCAGCAGCGGTGGGGCATCAGAAATTGCACAGTGAGGTGCACCAGAGGACTATAAATACAAACCTGCTGCCAGCACGGTGGGCAACCTCCAGCCAGGTTGGAGTCGTTTCCATAGCAGTAAATGCCATTTATCTAACGTATTGGCCTATTACAACCTCTCCTTTATGGCTTCCTGCTGAGGGATCCCCTGCAGTCTCACAGCAGGGCCACCAACGCACAATTGATTGGGGAATCTTTCTATTTCTGCAAGCAATCCCTCACTCACGGTCGTGCGTCTTGCTCTTCCTCCCTCTCTCCCTCCTTCCCTCTGTCTATCTGTCTTCCTCGGCCTGTTCTTCTTTATCTCTCTCCATGCCTCCTTGTGTCCCTTCGTCTTTTTTCGCCGCTGTCTCTTAACTCTCTGAGGACTGGCTACAGGCGCTTTGTCAGGCTGCTCTTGCAAAAATCAATAATATCATTCTAATTCAAACTGATATCAAAAGGCACAAGGCCAGCAAACCATTTCTCTGTAGACTATATCCTAAGCCCGTGTTTTTCCACACCGTTTATTTTTGCCATTTGGTCCCTTCGATCTCCTCTTTAGAGGGCTCCTCTGGGTTTCACTCGCCCAGCATGTCTGAGCAGAGTCTAGATGATACATTTGATGCTGACAAATTTGGCAGAGTATTCATAAGTATCCATGAGCGCCCCATTTATGAGATATCTGTTTCTGTGATAAGTATTCCAGATATTGGCATAGAAGAACATTTTTGCAACAACGTAGGGAAAAGCCTGCCTTAAATGTAATTTTAATCTTTCATAAGCCAGGCCAAGAATAGGACAAGTAATTATGAATTCTCAGAAGCCCAATTTCTTAAGAACAATACAGGGGGAGGATGGGAAGCACAAAGTGAGTTTGCATTAAGCACTCATGTTTATTCCATTTTAAGTCAGCTAGTACCACTCTCTTAATGGTATTATTGCAAATCACCAATCTCGCTTCCCCTCTGGCCATATCAAACCTCTAATGTTATTCCACACCACCCTAAAAAATGCATGTCAGCATGTTTTGCTCAATCATATAGTCATTTATGAAGCTCAAATGCAGTCCAGAAACATGAGGAGATGTTTAAAGCCCCAAGGTGCTGTTACGGGTCAATATTAACATGATAATTTGATGAAGTTAGTACCAGTTCAGACATTTTGTGGTTGGATAATCCACTATCCACATGGATTGTTAATGGTTTACCAGAAACATTTAGGTAATTCAGTTAAGTGTTGGATACTGTGTAATGGACAACACAGCAAGACAGTATTGATAACTTTGTTTTTGTGTGTTCGATGTTAAAGACTTTGTATTGAAAGGAGTTTAGAAGAAACAAAGTTCTTCATGGAGCAAAGTGTGTGGACACTGTGTGGTGTCCAAGAAGAATATTTGGGGTGGCACAAGAATAATGGGCCAACATTTTAACATGAGATGTTCCCATCGTCATGACCTTTTGAGCCAAATTTCGGAAAGTTTTGGATCATTGACTTTTGGCTAAAACCTATGAACTGATGTTTTGATCAACCTGACAGACATTAACACTTTGGAGTCTGAGTGAATTTTGACAGTTTTTGAAAACTTTTGATTTAGTCGTTTTTTTTTATTTATTTATTATTTATTTAAAGGACAATGTGCAGTTAAATTAAAAAGATGACTGCGCCAGATTTAGCACAATGCTGTTTTCCATCTGTAGTCTTTAGACGACAAACCTATAGCTATATATATATATATATATATATATATACCATACACAACTTACAGTTAAGAAAAATACAATTTACAAGTACAATTTAAAAATACAATTTGCAATAAATTGAAAAAAGACACAATTTAAAATTGCAATTTACATCATCATAATCAAGTTACAGTACCATAGCTAGAAGCTTTATTTATCAGCTTTATTTAGAGCGCTAAGAGTAGGTAAAGTGCCTCAGTATCTGTTACAGTGCCAAACAAACACACACAAAAAAACCTGATTTTAAATATTATATAATTTATCAAACAAACATACTTAATCCACACAAATTTACCTGTCTGAAGCTTATGTGGTAAAATTTGCATCCCATAATATATCATCAGAAAAAAAAATTAAATAAATACAGAATTTATCTTCATTCTGTGTGCAAGTCTACAAATGTGATGTGTTGCGCTCATCCCTCACCTCTACGGACGGACTGTATTTAATGTCAGCTGACCTACATCCCCTTTCTGCTCCTGTTCATATATGACCACAAGAACAAGTGCAATAAATAAGTAAACACAGCTCACTTCATAAACCCATGTGCATTGTTTTCATAGTGAGGTCAGGATGGATTCCAAAGTGGCCTCATTTTCTGAGTGTATAGTCTGCGGGGTTTTTTTTTTTTTTTTTTTTTTTAAGATGCTTCCAAACATTTCCAGTGGAAAGTTTGTCCCTCTGATACCTCATCACAGGTTTGACCCAGTCTTTTAAAATCTTCACATGTCCTAAAAAAGAGATAGGTGACCTCACAAAACACCACAACTGAAATATTTGTGATATTTCAGAAACTACACTTTTAGTATAACTTCACCTCCTGTTCTGAGTCTTAACTTTTCCCACTGCATAATTCTGCCTACCACTTAATAAGGACTCAGCTAAAAATTAGTATCAATTTACATGTATGCTATATTTAGAATATCTTTGCCACCTACTCTGACTGTCATTCAGTCTTTTCCCACAGAGAATTGGAGCCTCTTAACTGAGTTCCCAGACCCAAAGTTTATTTTTGCAGCTTGTGTTGTTGTGTCACTGTAGTGTTTTAATATGTTATTTCAGATCCAAGCTGACAAACACATTCAGTGATCAAAGCAGCAGTTTCATAATATAAAATAGCTGCCTTGTGTGAGTCCAGAATTGCAGAATAAAGCGATAAAACAGACGATTTTAACAGCTCTAGTCATGTGAAAATGAGTGAGATTTGGCAGAATCTGACTTAAAGAAAAGGAAAACTGAACACTAGTTTTTAGTATTTTTTTAGTATTTTCTTAAATACCATGTTGTTAACCCCAAGAAATGTAATAACAGTTGCTTACCACAAACATTATACCTCAATGTAAGAATTATTACTTTTGTGGGAATTTATTACGTTTGCGGAACAATAAAAATCTTCAGTTTCCAAAATTGTAATAACTTTCCACAAATGAAATGAATTAGTACATCACATACATTTAAGGAATGCATGCATTAATATTCATTCATCTTTCTTTTTTATCCCATTTATTCTTGTACTTTTGATACTTGCCCTTTTAGAATGATCAAATGTTGCAGTTACGCCACATGATACTAATTGCAGATTAATAGGTGTTTAATTATAAATACAAGTGGAGGAACAAAACAGAATGGGCAAAATGAAAATAAAATATGAGAATAATTATAATTTATTAAAGTTATATTGCACTTTTCTATTAATGTGTACAATGGATCTTTTATTCATTCGCTCTCACTGGTGGTGAAATATCAGGGCAGCTGTGGTGCCAATTTATAGCTACAGCCCCTCCGACCACCACCAAACATTCATACACATTCATGCACCAGTGTGAGTAGCAGCACTGGAAGCAAGGTGGGTAAAGTGTCTTGCCCAAGGACACAATGGCACATGACTAAAACAGAGTGGGATTTGAACCAACAACCCTTTAGTTATTGGATGACTTGCTCTACGGTCACCCACATCAAATGAGGTATTACATTTGTGGGATTATTATGTTAAAAGCTACTTATTTTTTATTATGTTTATGGGAGTTGCTACATTTGCACAAGTGTAATGTAGCTTCAATCACTACCATTATAGCTGTGTAGGCTTATTTACATTATAGGCTATGATTATTAACATTCATTCATTCATTGTTATTTTTTATGCATTTTTATGTCCATGCCATACTGTGCGCTTTGCAAAAAAAAAAAAAAAAGCTGAAATCTCTTATTTTGTAACTTCCATGAAGATATCTTACTTTTCTGTGCAGATTCAGGATTTGTAGGCACTAGAGGCACAATTTTTACGTAAACCACATAACTCCTCCTGCTTCAAGATATTGTCTTGTATTTCTTGAAAGCTGTAACCCCTATTACATGGTGATTTGCAGTTAACTGCTGCGGTTATTTAAAGGGCAGTTATAATGTTTGCTGGCAGTCACATATAATTCAGTTTATATGCGATGGGTGAAGTCAGAGTGTGCTACCTATTTGTCATTGTTTATATGCACCAAGTCAGTGCGACAGTTGGTCAGTGCCGGTTTGCCACACACAGGGCTTTAAAAGACAGTTCAATCAGAGGAGAGCAGTCTACTTGTGTAAAGTGGTGCTGATGAAAGAAAGATTAGTTTCTCAGCACAAATTCCATCCAAAGATAATGACCAGTTAGTTCCCTGTAAATGTTGAGCAACACCAGCACAGCGACCCTGATTCGAAATGAACTCTGTTCCTGGAAACGACATGTAGAGATAGAAATGTCAGGAAACATCAGGAGCTGCCACAGGTCCACCTAATTTAGTTAATCAATGATTGGTTTTCACATGCCTTATTTGATGTGATGCGCAGCAGGATAATGTTTACCTTTCAATCTTTAAAATAAGTCAATAGTAGAGTGATGTGGGGAAATATCTCAATGGAGAAGAGCCAACCACCCGGCTCAGAAGCCATAATAAATTCACAAGTAAGGGGAAAAAAAACACAGTCAGGCACCCAAGAGGCCAGGTTATTAGAAGGAATCAGGTTACGGTACAAAAAAAGAAAAGCAAAATCAGAGAAATTGTTTACATGCACTGCTGTAAGCAAGTTACTTTGCATTCAGTTGGTCAGTAATCAGATTTCCCCCAAAGCCCTTTACTGTCTCTTTAAACCAGGGCTGTTTCATTTTAAATGGGTTTGTGATGTGTGTCTGCTGCTGGGTTTTTTCTTGCAACATTTGGCCTGACAGAAAAGTGACATAGTAGCTGCGTAATGAGACCCCATAGGATTTTACAGATGCTCAGATGCTCTGGGGTCTGTATCACAAAGCAGGATTAAGTGGTTCAGCTTCTGATTTTTGGAATCACAAAGATGGTTTACTGCTCACCGAGGTAAATCGCCATGGTGATACACATTGCAAATGTAACCTGTTCGAAAGCAGCTGAGGTTTGAGACAGAAGATCAAAATATTGCCTACTGACTGCTGCTGGCCAATCAATTCTAGGAGATCCTGTGGACTTCAGTGTTCAGATGAAGACAGAAAACAAGTAAATGGCAAAACAATGTGCAGTGCTCAAGGAGGGAGTTACAGTACATAAACCATAGAGGACCCAGGATTTTCTTTCGTAAATTCTGTTTTTATTTTAGCTTTTAACTCACTTCCAGACTCCAGATATAGACCGTGTTTGTTAACAAACTCACAGGTAGCTCCCACGTGGGTATTAATAGTTCATTCTAAAAGTTTGTTTA
>JAPSES010000001.1:15103705-15115141 GCA_029822895.1 Maxillicosta whitleyi
AATCTTCATCCTCGGTGTCACTTTGAAACAACTCCGCCCACTCCGGAGGTAGAAGAGGCGGGGCTTCCTCTTCTACGACTTTCATCAATGTTGAAATTATCAACACAGGCCTACAGTGCCCTCTTGTGGTTTAGTGTGAAAATAACATGTGAAATGATATAATAATGTGTTAATAATTCCACACATAAGTCGCTCCAGATTATAAATCACGTCCCCAGACAAACTATGAAAAACTTGCAACTTATAATCCGGAAAATACGGTAAACATTTGACCTGTGGGCACTGAAATCTAACTGGTTCATTTTGAGGTCAGCTTGGGCCAGATTAAATCAAATAAAAAACAAAATCCTCAAGGCTTTGCTGAGATTTTGTGAGTATAAAAATAGATGACACTTGACATCTCTTCACCTTAGTAACCCCAGTTCATCGTTGCCTCCAGGTGGACATTTGTGCCAAATTTTGTGTCAACCATTTCCGACATATCAACTTTTAAATGTGTATGTGTAACACTTGCAGAGGCAGTCTCAAATGGTTGAAACACACAAGAACTGCAGCTGTGAAATCGAAGAGTCACACTCCTGTTGTGGTGTAAAACTTTTATTTCCCACTTAGATGTTTTTGAGATGTTTACTTCAAGATTTATACTTAAGTCTGGTACTTGACTAAAAAAAAACTTGACTATATCACAGCAATGTATGATAGAGTCTATATGCCTTTCATTATACAGTGACTTTAAAGAGACCTTCAGACTGACTGAACCTTGAGATTAATGACGGATTTGTGCTCTGCTACTTCCTTGGAGGTCTAAAAAGGAGGATGTTAAACTTTTGCACTTTACACGTTCAATCTCCGTGATGTTTCTTCAAGTGTCAACTCTGTGATTAGAAATCATGATGACGTTGGTATCATTTAGCCTACCTCAGTAACTTCTCCTTGTAAACAGCGTTTTGCCTCATTTCATTTCATCACGATACATTCCGACCAAAGCCGACCAACAAGAAAAGCAAACATGACATGGCCTAGAGAAAAAGAAAAGAAAATGAACCTGTCATTCGTAATGTTCTGTCAAAGACAAGAGTGAACTTTAATAGACTAATAGGCTCTGCTCACCCCTCTGTATAGGTACATAGGCTATCTACTATAATATTACCCAGAAGAAAAGTGTTCTGTATGAAATTGAACTTTAATGTACAGTATGTCTTCTACATTGATGGGTGCATGGGTTGAACCTGTGTTGAGCAATTATCGTCCTATTCTCAAAATGAAGAGATCTGTATGCAGCTGACAGACTTGATTTGTTCAAGCTGGTGCAGTGTTATATTTGGGAATGTCCACGTAACGCAGACAAGTCAATTGCAGCGTGCAGGCTATGCCTCATTGCCTCATCTCATATCTCATCCCAACCAGCCTCTCCACGGCTTTTTCTTCCACCCTCTTTGCTAGTTTTCTCATTACCTTCCCGACACTTTAAAGGAAATAATACAGTAGCTCTCCTGTTGGTCTTCGTGGTAAAATGCATTTCCTATCATCTAGTACTGTGTGTGTGCAGAAGCCACATGCAGTGCTTGTCCCATTGAAATGCACATGCAGCCCCCTCTCCTTCTCTTTAGTCTCTTTAAATAGCCTATTTTCTCCTCTAATGTTGTTTCCCCTCTTCTCTTCTTTTCTATTGATTGGACAAGCTCGCGGGATCAATAGATTGCTGTAGATCAGAGCGATTGCTGCTAAGGCGGGCTACCATCTCCCAGCATTCAACACGGTCTCCCTATAAACCACTCAGAGAGGCTCTCATTTCTGCGCCAAGGTTATGAAATAAAAGGCTGATAAAAGTTGACGGCAGGGCTTGTTTGTTTTGACCGATGAATAGGTTAACTGCTCTGGCATTGTAGCAAGCCTTCTGCGAGCGCTCTGGGTCTCACCTCATTGTGGAGCAAATTACCTTGAATCTATGGTCTCTTTATTGCACACACAAATCCTGAAAGTTGTTAGTGCCACAGGGCTGAAGAACAGAAGGAAAGATTGTATACTAATGGCCCCATGATGCCTGTGGTTCTTTGATTCAGTTGAGATATCAAGCCATCAATCACTGTGCTGTACTATTAAAGCAGAAGTTTTTCCCTACTATCATTTAACTCACTTTTCTGCTTTTTTGACGTTTGGCTGACACCGCATTTATGCAGACTTTTTTTTTTTTTTTTAAGTACAGTACAAACCGTACACTATCTCAACTTTAATTTCTCAGCAACTTGTTCCTTTGAGTATACCACACAGAAAGCATCTCTGAAGCTATCCCCGAAAATGCTTGAAAGTGATGTATTATCAGAGATGTACAAATGATCCACACATTATCTAATCACAGTTTGATATCACTTTAAGAACAATTGCCCAGAGTAATCATAGCTATACCTTAACTACCTTTTTTTAATCAATGATTTGCTCCTTAGAGAAACTCTTCTACTGTCACCCGAGACCACTGTTCTTTTCTTATCTGAGGAAATTTTTATCTCCGACTAAAAAGTAATTCAGTTTGATACAGTGCTTTGTGTAATGTGTCACATGCTTCTACAGGCACCTTCAACACCAGTCTCATAGAAATTACATTCAAGAGCACAACTGTAATCCATGCTCTGGTATGAATGTAATTCTGCCCACATTATTAGTTTTAATCATCATTTCAAAGTGTTCTGAATGTAAGTGCAAATCATACATACACAACATATTTTTCATGCCACCAAATGAGCCCACAACCACATTAACAGTAATAGCTGCTTCTAACAACAGGGTTAAACTGTTTACATGTTTAAGAAAACATGCTTGGGCTCAGGGTTAAAAGAAAAAAACAGTAGAAATGTGACAAAGAAATAGTCACAATGCACAGTATTTATTAGTATTACAAGACACACAATAGAGATTTTTTTTGTCTCCCCTCTCCTACTGTAATTAGGGTGTATTTGTTGCCAAATATATTGTGCCAGATGTTGACTGGAGTTCACAGCTCACTGCATGGACACTGTTAAAGCTTGCTGTTCAGTGCCCTACAACCCAGAAAAGTATTTTCTCTAATGCAAACAACTGTATGTCAAGTTCACCAAATGGAAATTCTACCTACGCACCTTCAGGAAATAGCCTGATTCGCTTCATAAAAAAGGGTGAAAGCACGACACTAACCTTAACTAAACCATATTGTCTAAACATCTTTGACACTGGTGCTACAATCATGGATTTTGTATCTGAGGCAAAATAAGCAACAGATCCTTCAATAAGAAAACACATTTCTTTGGAACAAAATCAAGAAACATCGCATTTTTAGCAACAAAATGCAGGGGGCGTGACATTTATTAGAAAATACGTGGATTTACAATTTAGTTGCATATAAACGTAATTTCTGTGACACAGGGTTGACATTTTAAATGGCTGTTTTAATTATACCTAGCACTCCCCTTAATATCAGTAGCATGAACCCATCTTAATTTGGCTCCGTTAACATTAAACACCCTTAGGGACAGTGAAGGACACTGAGCAAGTCACCCATCTAATCTCTGTTTCACATAAATATAGTTGTACGTAGTTTTTCTCCAAGCAGTTGCAGAAAACTGATCAAATAATGTCCCTTTTATCATTTGCAAACATTGAGACAGTTATCACCACTTTCAAACCATCTTGTTTATATGACTGCAACAAATGGAACTGTGGGTTAAATCAAAGATCGCTCTTCTCGCTGCTGCCAGTCCGAAATTTAACAAGATGTAAGGCTTCGAAGAAACTTTAAAAGGATCTGGAGTGTGTTCCTTCACTGGCTTGCAGTTTTAAAAATAATTAGGATTTTTTTTTTTTTCTCAGAAACACACATATTTCAGGAAAAGGTTAATGCATAATTCCTTGCTTTATTGCTTTAATGTATTATTCAATAAACTACTACTAATGTACCAAGCAAACTGAAGGTCATACATTTTTGTATAACAAATATTGTTCCTCTTTCACTTGTCAAAGCATGGTTGCACAGCATACAATACTTTCTTTACTTGAATATTGTGATGTTGTGTTAAAGCCAGTTGATTGTGTACTGCATGCATACAATGAGCTGCAAAAATCTTTGTTCGCTTGATTTTTACATCTGTGTGTCTGTGTGTATTTGTGTACTGTTGTTTGACACAGGCCTCTCTCAAAAAAGCTAACACTGATCTCAATGGGACACCCTGCTCAAAAGGGGGTTTCAAATGTGTGCTTGCTATTGGAGTGCTTTATTTTTTCAGCTACTTACTGCATGTTCTCTTTTAATTCTATGAAAAAACTTTTCACATTACTTTCCAAAAGCTTAAAAATTGCTTGTACTATATATCCCTCTACAATATATCTCCTTCTCTTTAAATGCAGATTTCTCGCCACTGCACCTGGCTCACTGTAACGCCACGAAAAGCTCAAAATATGAACAGCAGATGCAACACAATGGAGTTATTTTATTTCATATCATATCGTGTAACTCTTTTTTTTTTTCCAAGACATTCGCCAAAGTGAAGCCAACTATGAATCAAAGTGGAGGGTTTAAGGGGGAGAAGCGGGACAACACATTATTATTTGTATTATAACAGAAAATGGTTCATTTATTATTGTAGCCAGCATATAACAGGAGGGATCTTAATGAGGCCTCATCCATCTTTCTTGCCATGCAGCCTGCAACCACAGCATTCAGCACTCCAAAGGCATGAACTGCAGCACCGTCCATTTTAAATGACTGGCTTTTTCACCTGTGTTACACACTCTGGGACATTATGCAAATGTCCCATCCCTTGCCAGCAGACCCACTGCTCTGCGGCTGTAATCAGATGCGATTATGCACTGTTGATTATGCATGTTTCTGCAGAAAATAAATTCACAATGACCATTCTCATATTGAGACCTGATGGGAGAAGTGAGGGCACAGGTGACAGGTGTAATATATCCACAGACACACAATAAGGGATTGTAAGCACTGGTGCTTTGGTGGTGGTTCGGTCCTGGCAAAGAAAAAGTCAACCCGAAGGTTTTAAAGTACCAAGTGGGTTTGGTCACAGTATTAAAGTAGAGGGAAAGTCAGTGAGTGCAGCATAGTCTTCTTTTTTCTTGTTACAGAGGAAATACAGATTATAATGTCAGTTGATGCCACTACCAGTGTAACCAAAGGTAATCAAAATAAATATGTTACAGCTTCGGAGTCATTTGCACGCATCAAACCTTGCTGGTCCGTGGTGCAGAGTAGTCAGTCTTTGGTCCTGGAAAAAGAGAGGCTCTCATTCTGGATCAAAATGAACCCCAGCTTGGTTGATGTACTGTACAAAAATAGCCTTTGGGCAGCTCAAACTTTCAGACTGTTGAAACATCCGTCACTGACACAAACAAAAGGCACCTGTCCACATCCACATGATCCCTTTGAACATCATTCCTTACATTAGTACCATTACTTCATGGTAATGAACAAAGCAGGCCCACTCACTGTTCATACACAGGTGGACCATACAGACCCTGTAGACCACATTAGACCTGAGATGGTTGACTCACTGTCTTCACTGTAACTGTTGCTGTCACTGTCCTGTAATGCTGGTGGAAATGACCAAAAATAGTCCCTTGCTCGATACAAGGTTAACAACATGTCAAAATCAAACGCATATGTGTCAGTAAACTGATCAGTCTGAAGTAAAGGGAGACACAGCACATAGATGATGACAGTAACACATTTCACATGTGACATTTAAGTGTGAATGTAAAAGAAACTAGTACAGTATACTGCATATAACAAATGTCAGATCTTACTTTGAATTTACAGGTGTGAAAATGCCTTTCAGTGTTGCACAAATTTGGAGCATACACCATCAGTTCACAGTTATAACATGTGATCAAAACTTAAGTTAGGTCAATGGTTACATTATTCCATCCATTAGTGTTGTCAAATGATTAAAAAATTTAATCGGATTAATCACAGGGTTGCTGTGGATTAATTTTGAATGAAACACAATTGGATATCATTCATGTTTTATCTATGTTGATCACGAACAAACAGATTCAAGAAAAAAGGGAATATATGTACTTCACATGTTTGTTGCAAGCTAAGCAATGTGTTAGCTGAAATGCTAGCAGAATCCCTCACTAACTTCACTAGCTACTAGCTAACTAGCTTCATGTTAATGTGGTATTTTACGCTGGAAGTGCTTCGATTAAAAGCAAACTCCTTTCTGCAGAGTGTGTATAATACTTCATGTCGGTTGACTGTTTCATCTTGGGTTTTTTTTTGTCCTCATATTTCCACCCGAGGGCCAACATGCTGTTTAGTGTCTTCCAGATCAACTGCCTATCTGTTAATGCACGACGGTAACTCTACTTGGACAAGGTAGTATGACTTGGAATCATGTGTTAATTGTGTTAAAATTTTACATAAGATTAATCATGATGATGGATTAATCTGCATTAACGTGATAATTTTGACAGCCCTAAATTTCATTAATGGTGAAATGACCAACATGGCATTGTTCCTCTTCAGTTAGAATAACACTGGTGTAACTGATCTGTGGTCCTACATGCAGTCCATCTGCTGGTGCCAGTGGTTTGTCTGTTTACTTTTATATGTGGCCATTTTCTAAAGGCTTCTGCACATCAACTGTGTGTTGAGATTGCTTCATGGTTCCCTGTGAAGTGGACTACACAGGTTAATCAGCCACGTAAAAGTGAGATTCCAAACCACAGGGAGCAAAAATGTTCAGTTGTGAGGTGTGTAGAGAAGAGCAGAATATCAGTATTTTATTTATTTATTTATTTATTTGAAGGAAGTGGACAAGGAATATTATCCATCAGTCATTGCTCGAGCAGAAATAAACGCTTGGAGCAACTAACATTATCATAATTGATGTGTCTACTTCAGTGATTAAATCATCAAACAATGCTCAAATGATCAATAAATGAAACACTCTAATAACGTCTATCATTATTTGTTTTTCTAACATCTAATATAATTTTTTTTTATACATCAATCAGAAATGTAGCAGCCAATCCAAATGCATTTTAGCTTCTTCACAGTAGAATTTCAAGAAGAAAATGGCAGCAGCATAAGGAAGCACCTCCAGTGAAGTCTTGAATAGCCAGTCCTGTCTCCACACTTTGTTTTAGCGCTTCAGTGGAGAGAAACAAGAAAGGAAATGAGGAGAGAGGACCGCCACAAATCACTCTCACTGCCTGACGCATCCATGGTGTCCCATATTGTTATATGGGACATGATGCTATATTATTATCACAACTATGAATTTATATTTACCACATTGGGCTCCACATGGTGTGCAAGGTTTCTCTATAATGGTTTTTATTAGATGAAAACATGCAAGTCATATGGATTTATAAGTAAAGCTGGGGTTCTCCAGTGACAAAAAAAAGAAGAATTGGATCAAACGACCAGCATTGACCAAAACTATCCACTGATGTAACATGTTTAATACCTGCTGATCCAATAATCTTATCAATGCATGTAAATAGTTAGTGCAAAATGCAGTTTGTCATGTTTTCATGGTCATCAGATATGACCCATTTGTACTTACAGAGGCTTTGTAGTTACCATGGAAACACCATCATCTTCTACAACAGTAAAAGTCAGTAAAATCTATTGAATTAGATCAATGACAGTGGATGGAAATGCTTGGTTTATGGTCAGTTATTGATAAATCTTTAATTGAAAATGTCAACCCCCCCCCTGTTTTTTCATGTCAGGTACGGCCCACAGCATATACTCTATGAAGTTTAGCAGTTTAGTACCAAAATTGTTTAGCACCAAAAGGCAGACAGACTACTATTCTGCTGTTATGATACTGGACAAGACAAGTTTAAAATAAAATTTAAAAAAAGGAAAGAAAATGTCTTGATATAATAACATTTGAATTTACTCTGAGTTTTCATGAACATTCAAATTAAATATAGAAAATCTAGTGTAGGAAAATACATATATACCGGTAATAATAAATAAATTAAATAATGGATTTGATCTCTAGAGCACTTTTCAAGGCACCCAAAGTGCCTTACATTATTGATCCTTTATTCATTCACTCTCACATTCACACTCTGGTGGTGGTAAACTACATATGTAGCCACATTTGCCCTGGGGAAGGCTGATGGAAGCATGGCTGCCAATTCATGCCAAACAGGCCCTCTGACCACCAACGGACATTCATCCACTGTCAGACACCAGTGTGAGTGACAGGTGAAGTGCCTTGCCCAAGAACACAACGGCACATGACTAGGACAGAGCAGGAAATAATTGGTGTAAAATACAGTTTTCATTGTCATCAGATATGATCAACATTCCGAGGCTGTGTAGTTACCGTGGAAACACTGTCGTCTTCTCCAACATTGATTCACCAGTAAAACCCATGGAGTTGGATCAATGACAGTGGATGGAGACATTTGTTTTATGTTCATATCGATGTATTTTACTGCAAGTCACTTTTTCTTCAGTTTTCTCTGTTTCTGATATAATAACCCTCAACTTTAATCTGAACTTTTATAAACATCTACATGATCGGTGAATTAAATACAAAAAAAATGCCTGATTTTCATTTAAAAAATAAGAATTATAACATTTAATTAAATTATAATTAATTAATTAGTAATTAAATTAAATTATAATAAATGGTGATAAATCACTTTTGTGGCAGGTACTTGTTGTAACTGCCACAAAAGTAGGACTGGGTCTTTGTGGGTTAAATATGCTTTCTTGCATCTTACCTCCAGTATAATTTTTTTCACCCCACCCCCCTATTTTTTTATTCCATTTTTGCTATAGTCAAATTACAGACAAGAAAAAAAGAGTGAAATGATTCTATACCCCCAGTCTTTCATTTAAGAATCTGCTTTAAAACATAAAATGCTTCATCCTCAGCCCTTTCCACAGGGCTTCATTAAAATCTGAGCAGTAGTTTTTCTGTTATCTTGGTGGCAGACACGGATGGACAGACAAACCATAGCAATCACACAATCTCCACGGTTAAGGTTAGAAATGATGAGAGAAAATGATTACATTTAGAAGACAAACACAATGGCCAGTGACAGGATCTCTTTAAAAACTATTTTGGAGATGGTTCTTTTTCTTCTGTTCGCAAAGTCAGTGCTCATGTTCCGAGCCTGCACTGAACACAGCTGCAGAATCCTTTATAGTATAAAATCACCTTGCTCGGCATAGCTCTATCTGTCTTGTGTTCCTGTCTTCATTGCACCATAGGAGGACTAACTTTGGCCTCATTACAGGGAACAGATTCTGCACTGATGAAAGCCTGTTGGCCATGCAAAATATCTGGTTCAATATTTCAATATTTCATCATGCCCTTAGCTAAGAGAGTAAACAGCACTCTGCTATTCCCCTGAGCTCCTGTACTCTATCTCCTTTTCTTTGTCTACGCTAACATTTCTGTATTTTGCCTTATAGTGTAACCTTTCTAATGTAATTTATTTCCTGTTGTATCGAGTGTCCTTCATTGTTCTTTTAATAGGAAGTAGCATCAACAAAACATTGCACAGGCTGTGCAGCTTTGACATGGATATGATTTAGTAGTTGTTTGCACAGATCCTGCATTCTGTTGTTCTTCTCAAATTAAGATCAGTCCACTCAAAAACTGTTCATGGCAGATCCTGACACTAGTGTTCCATTATCATTACGCTGACTCTCAAAGACCTAAGGAAACGCCAGCAACCAAACGCATCTACTGGTCTAAGATGTTGGATAACTTTTTAACCACTAATCCGATCAATACATTAGGATAATTAATTAAAATAAACCTGCCTTTTGTCAGGTTTTCAGTGACAGCGGATATGAACCATTTGGACGTTCAGATGCTTGTTTTGCCAAATTATGTAATAATGGTGCAATGTGTAATAATGTATTAATTTGTCACCTCATTACATAATACCACCACATTTTGTAATAAAAATCTTGAACATATTTTGCCACATTTTGTAAGTATTTAGTACATATTGCAACAGTTATTACAAATGCGAGTGTAACACTTAAAAACAAAGAAAAAATGTAATTATTTGGTGCATTATGTAATAAACTATTGAAAAACCATTGAAAAATTATGCCTTAATTGGAAAAACCATCACACCAGCAGAACAACATGAAGCATTCCAGTTTAATTAGAATTAATTAAAAAAACAAAACAAAAAAAAAAAAAACACACACACATTTTGTACTAAACTTTGCTGCATTTTTTCAGTGATACTTAATTCAGTGGTTTCCAACCATTTTTGGATTGTGACCCCGTATTTAACATCACAACTTTCTGACCACCCCAGACATTCAAAACAGAAACTTTCTTTCTTTCTTTTTTTTTTTTTTTGCTAAAACTAAACTGTTTTCATGTAATCATGTAATAGTTTGCTATACAATCTTGCAAATAAATGTTAATTTTAGACACATTTAGTCTATATAATATTTATCATTATGGACAGAGACAGAAAAACCAGGTTGAGATTACTGCACATAGTGAGAGTTTTATTTTGTTTGGTCAGGATATGTGTAGTCAGTCCAGCTAGTATTTACAAGGATGAAAATTAATACTGAACAAATAATAACTCAAACTATGAATTATGCAAGAGCTGCAGTATCTTAAACAGTACCACAGTGCTTCAGTTTCAGCTTCAGAGTTTGTCATGTCTGGTATGTATTGGGATTGTCTCTCTCAACTGTATATAGTTTCTAATTTTATTTTTTAGCAATTACTAGAAATTTCAGGTGACCCCATTTGAATTTCAGGCGACCCCACGTGAGGTCCTGACCACAAAGTTGAAAAACACTGACTTAAGTAGTGCAACTTTTGTCTCTAGCTTGTGAACACATTCTCAAATACAATGGCTTTTCAATGGTTTATTACATAATGCTTCAAATTATAACATTTTCTAAAAAAAAAAAAAAAAAAAAGTGCTACACCCACATTTTGTAATAACTGTTCCAATATGTAATAAGTTATTACAAAATATGGCAAACTTTATAACAACACCCATTTAAGAATTTTATTACAAAATGTAGCATGTTATTATACAATGTGGATTGTTATTGCAATGTGTAGTGTTATTACCTAATGAGGGGCCAATTTATTACATTATTACATATTGCACCATTAATACATAATGCAATTCTTGTGAATGTGGGAATACTGTCATCTTCTGTAACAATGATTCAACAACATTTAATTTAGTTTGCAGTTGTTGTAGACACTTTTTTATACATTACATAGATAAATATATTAGAAGCCACTGAATCCTGGTATTTCTAACATGGTGGTGGGCTACAAAAAGGATAATATAATTTTATTTTGTAAAAAAAAATATAATCAAAATACAGATTTTTATTTCATCTTAAAGGAGCACTAGGTAGCATTTTCAACTTAATTAATATCCCTCAGGAGTCTATCAAGGCTTAAACAAGTCAAT
>JAPSES010000001.1:15129364-15140817 GCA_029822895.1 Maxillicosta whitleyi
TACATATGTACCGTAAAGGCGGACGAGTCTCCGGTTACACCGCCGTAACCGGAGACCCGTCCGCCATTATTGTATATGTACGTTGTAACCTGGTTACACCGTTGTAACCGTAGACTCGTACGTAAGATGTACGTTGTAACCAGGTTACAACGTACGTCTTACGTCACCCATAACCTGAGTACTACCTAGATAGGACTACCTAGGTAGTACTCAGGTTACAGTATAGACATGTATGTACATGTCTGTGGTCCTCAGGTTACAACGTACGTTATTTCGACTAGTCGTCGGAGTCTCGTCCTCCATTACAGTACATAATACGTACTGTATACTGTACGTACATTAAGTACAGTATCTTATTTTTACTTTATTTTATTAATATGAAGTATAGTACACGTATTTAGATAGTTATTTGGAGATTTAGGGGCACTACAGGGTTAATTGGGGTTACGACGACAGCGTAGGATAGGAACTCAAATCCATATACAGCATTGAGCACTACATAATTTCGATGTATAAGCTAAACCATATACAATATAAGGGTCCGGCATCGAGCACAACAAAATTTCGATGTATAAGCAAATCCATGTCCAAGTTTTCAAAATTTCATTGTTTGATGTACAGTATAACTCCATATTTAAGGCATTGGTCATAACATAATTTAGAGCATGCACATGCACTCGAGCTTTAATAAACCATGCAGGACTGCTAATATAATTCGGCAAAAAAAATCACTTACATTCAATAACGGAATAAAACACATCTTACCTTACTCCACGGATGAAAGTCGAAAGAGGCTGTATCCCAGAGTGGAAAGTTTAAACATGGAGGCGAGGAACGTGATTGGTGAGTCCGAGGCGAGGAACGTGATTGGTCAAAGGCAGAGGGGCAGGGACCAGGAGCGAGAAGGAGGCCAATTGGCTGATAAATGGATGACTGACGGCAGATGCTGGATGGGCTTACTTTGGGCTTACATTGGCGAAATTGACGGAACACAGCAGGCACAAGTACATGACTAATAAACTTTAGCGGCAAACAAAACAGACGTTCCTCATCGAACGGCAACGGCAAGATCGTTTTTAGCGAACGACCGCTCACTCTGTATACATCCTTAGCACATAGCCAACACAAAGATCCTTAAGGAGATGACCCCTCACTCATATCAATTGTTGAACCAACTGCATTTTAACCGATTACCTCCACCCTGTTTTTGTCAGGGTTTCTTAGTTAGCAAGATAACTCAAAAAGTTAACGGATTTTAATGAAATTCTCAGGAAATGTTTCCTCTGAGACAAGGAAGAGATGATTACATTTTGGAGGTGATCTGGATCACAGTCTGGATCCAGGAATTTTTTTTAAAGGATTCATCATTGCAAGATAGGCCCATTTTCAGCATATAGAACTTCACATAGAATAACTGGATTGCTTGGCAAAAAAAAAAAAAAAATACAGAACATGGTCCTGATATTTTATGTGATATGTAAAAATATGATCCGGATAGCAATATTCTGGATACTATGATCCGGAACATGACAAAAGTAGGGGGCCTTCATAATTTTTGTCACTGTGAGGTAACTTATGCAGATACCGGCAGCTAGCACCAAATTTGGTCAACACCGAACAAGTAAAAGGACCAACTATTGACTACTCTGTTGGATCATATGTCCCAAACAATCAGCACCCAAACATCAGTTGTACACTGTTACTTTTCTGACCACGATACAGTCTGCATCAGACTATGATTATTTATAATTGAACTTACATATAATTTACTGATTGTGTAACTTGTGATGGTCGGATAACAGTTAGTTAATTGTATTTCATATTATGCACTACATTTCTTCATTAATAAAATCTATGCATCTGTGTTTACATATATGTTGGTTATCTTAATTGTTGAAATAAAATATTAGTAAAATAATTAAGTGTGAGAAGTTTTAACTTGGAGCGTTTATCACCATTGACAAAGAGGTTATGTTTTTGCCATGGTTTGTTCATTTCTTTGTTAGCAGCATGTAATTCCAATTTCTTTGGGTAAATTTCCAGTGTCAAGAATCTAATAAAATAGATTTAAAAAAAAAACAAAACAAAAAAATGTGGGAGTAATATTGCAGGGTGTCAGTCACAATATGTGGGGGAACTGTGCTGCTTGGCGGAGGTTTGCGCTTTCGGAGTGCTTTTCTAGTTTTAATATAGATCTAACATATTATTAACTGAATGTAAGTTATGAAGGTAATTTATACAAACCTATGAAATGTAGTTATGTTTTTGACCTAAAGACATCACATCTGATCTCGGGCAGGGATCGCTTTCACGTACCATGTTGGAGTCTGTGCAGTCCATACACAGGATTACCTTCTCAGCTGGACTCGGGTACAGTAACCAAACACAGAATGTTTGCACTCACTTGGATACTCACACTTACATATTCACACATGGACTCAAAGAGTGGTACAGTCACAATCAGATCATATCACATCCAAAATCTGGTCAGTAATCACAGTAGTCAATTGTGTGTTTAACCTAACACCTGTCTGATTAGTCATGGAGAAAGTTTTCTAAAAACACAGATGTATATTGATGTAGAAGTTTTATTTACTTGTCACTTGAATTACAATTTGCTGAAAAGTCATTATATTTCTTCCTCAGTGTTGCAAAGCATTGCATCTTTAATTGTGAAATTTTGGATCATCTCTTTACATCCATTTACAGTACAGATTGTATTTACTTTATTTCATACATAAAGGTAATCTGGATGTAGTGTGCTTTTATAAACAAAAGGAAGCCTGTGCAAAATAACAACCCTGTGAAATTAGAAAAAAAAAAAAAAACATTAAAATAATTAAAATGTAGAATGGATTATTTAAAAAAAAAAAAAATTTGTAAAACAGACTAATGTGATTGAATAATTATTCATGTAATTACAAAATAGGACAAGGTAAGGTAACAATTGATTTCTGCAAGCAAAATGTTAAGAGTGGGACATGATACTGTTGAGTTTATAATTTAAAATGAACATAATTACTGTTATTACACTGTAAATCCTCTGTATTAATACACTGGGTTTAAGTCTAAAGAGAAAAATACTCACATTACATAAACTGGGAAATCCAAACACTACGAACTTTGACTCAGACTTCAATCTCTGAGGTGAAACATCCTTTCTTCTACCAGTAAGGTGAAGAGGACTGTGATTGTCCCCCAGATTTACATATGTTTGTGTTCTTTTCTGTATTAGACCCAGGACGGACTGACAGGTCATAAGGGTTGTTTTTATTCTCTGTAAATAACGTGCACTGGGACAGTCAGCAGTCAATAGTGTGGGCTAACACTGCGATTTCCTGCCAACCTTTGATTGTCTTTTCGCCTAATATCATTTCCTGCGCTGGGCAACTGTTCCCCTACGGCCACAGCAACAAATACAATCAACAGTAAGTAGTTTATTTAAGGTACCATATATTCACTTGTGGCAATTCTGTACCTCCCACACAAGGACATTAGTTTCCTTTTAAGACAGGCTCTTGTAATGCTCTGGTCTATTACATCAAAATGTTTTAAAGTTTAAAAGGAAAGAAAAGTAGTTATCTAATTTCTCATGACTGAAGCCAGACTCATAGATAATGTATTTATCTGAATCCAACCTCATTTCCAGTTTGCTTCTGGACTCAAAATTACCGAAAATCTGTTGCCACACCCTGTGCACTTACACACATTTATTCACAGAAACAGAGCCTGCGTTTACAGTTGATAGTGAGGTAATGTGTTCTTTTTTTTTTATCAGTTTTATGACAGCAGCCTTTCTTCATTCTCTTAATGTCCTTCCTGTCTTCTTCCCTTCCTCGTTCCCTGCAGCTTTTTTCCCTTTCCTCCATCCTGCTCGTCTTCCTCTTCTATATACATGGCCACTCTTTATCCACTCCCTCCTTGCCTTCTCTCCATATTCGCTCGCAGTCTGGTTCAGTGGGGTCATGAGGGGATCTGTGTCCCTTGGCCTCTGTGAGCCAGTGTCCAGTTGGTGTAATTATGATGGATGGAGTAATTTCCAGAGGCGCCTTTCGCCAAGAGGGGTGAGCCCACCACGCTTTCTCTTAGATTTAATGACTTTTTAATAGAGCTCACTCCCAAACTCACATCAGAGTGCCAGTGAGAGCCAACGACAAATCACCGCTGTTAAACCAGGTAATGGCACAGCAGGACATGGGTGGTCCAAGCTGTTTTAACGTAACTGCCCCTTTTAGGGAACAGCAGATCTCAGGCGATGTGTCTCGAGGTCTTGGTCTCTGGGTTCACAGCCATCAGGTCCGACTTTACGACCAACAGCCAACCTGACCTGCAGCATCCTCACAGGAACAAAGAACTACATTTTTGTTCTGAGATGTAATCATGTTCAGCCGCTGTCATTATTAGGAAGTGCATTTTATCGTGGAAGTGTTCCAGCTGCGAAGGGACCTGCACAGATAGATTATGTTTGTAGAGATACTGAAGAGCAGAATTTTTTAAAGATCTTTATTAAATAAAGCACAGTACAGTAATTTAAAGGAGTGATATAAAGATTTTTTTTATGCATTTTAAACCATTTCCCTGTGGTCTATATAAACTGTAAATGTTCTGCTTGAGTCTGAATTCTTCATTAATTCAACTCCTCAGGTCCATTTTCAAACTATTTCTGAGTAACGACACCAGAAAGGTTGTTTTGAGCGCTGGCCCTTTAAATGCACTCCACGCCCCACCCCCTCCAGGTTATTGGCTGCTCTGTCTGGTTCAACCAACGACTGAACATTTTAGGTAATAGGCTTGAAGTTTGGATATATTTTTAGTACGGACTACAAACATTGCTGCTGACAAATAATTATGTTGTACTCAGAGAAATGTTCACCAGAAGTCTTGACCTTATTGTGCAAATGTCATGATGTAACTAATTATAGACATAAAAAGGAAATAAAACAGCTTGTAGAAATCTACTCGATTTTTGCCAAAATGAATATAAAGATAGCTTTGCAGCACCTGGAGGATTCAAATTCAAACTTTGGGAACTATTAGGGTCCAAATACACAAATAAATGAACCAAAGACAAATAAAAGTAGATTTATTAAAATATGAGCCCTTTAATGGAAAGCATGGCGCTAAAGAGAGGAGCTATGCAGTTTTTCTCATTTCGCAAACATAATTAAATGGAAAATTATAAATATTGATAAACATCTGATGGTATTTTGGAGTTCAGAATGTAACCTATTAGTTTAGAAATCACAGGACACTGTTGTTTGTATTGTATAAATAAAAATACCTATCCCTTTTGTATATTATATGAAACACAGTAGCAGTAGTAGTAAACAGTTCAAGTCACTCAGACAGCAGGGCTTAATGCACAATTTGTATTTTTTGTGAAATCTGATTTTTTTTGTGTGCTAGTTCACGTTAAATACGACTTTTATCAGTTGTGAGTATGAACAGAATGTGACCCTGAAGTGACCAAAGAGGTCCTGACATAATAAGTGACCATGTAGGCATGCAATGTTTACAGAAGTAAATATATTTTACCCACCGTGATGTTTGTTGCATTTCAATGACAGAAAGGTTGACTAAATGTGACCTGGCTGTTCAGACTCAAGTGACATTACAAAATATCTGATACATATCGGAATTAGGACCACATATGAAAGTGGTCTGGGTCGGATTTGAAAAAGTCAGATTTGTGTTGTTCAAACAGATGGGATACAGGTCACATGACCAAAAAAATTTGGACCACATTTACCTGCAGTCTGAACATAGCCTTAGACTTACCTGAGGGGATCTACGTATATCTTATGTGTCTCTTGAATTCTGAACAAAATATGTCATCTTTTCTTGAGTGATTATTGTAACCAACCAGATGTGACATGGCTGCTCTTTTTTTTCTCCTTTTTTGATTATTTTTATTGGTACACTGTCTTATTTTTGGGTTTTTTAGCCTGTGTTGTGCGCAGATGGAGCTGTGGCTTGAGGTTGGACACATCAGAGTATGAATCACCATAGAATGAATCAGTTTGTGCCAGCGGTGGTGTCGGGGCTTCCGTCATAGACTGAAACACATCAAGTGCTTGGTCCTGTTGTCAGCATTAAATGAAATAATCTTGTGTTATTTCATCCTCCTCCGTTGACTACCTGCTTGGGGATTTTAGTCATTTTGTTTCAATGTTTGAGCTACCTGAGGATTTTAATGTAAAATAACGCTCAAGTAAGATCACATTATGCAAGCCTTGCCCTAGTACATTGTGCTTGGATATTTAATGCGAGGGGCATTAAGCACAATATCCTACGTTATCTTTTTTAGAACTAACTCTTTTTTCAGATCATATTAAAAAGGTTCATTATTTTTACATTTGGTAGTGAGACACCAACTGCTGAGTGCAGTCGCTAACTAGAAAGTGCAGGAGGTTCAGCTGTTTTGCAAAAATACCTTTGCTATATTGGTCCTACTGTCAGTTGTAATGCAGACTTATCTGTCTTGATGCAGTCTCCAGATTGCCAGAACCTTGGTCAGGCCTTGAGCGCATCCCATGTGTGGTCTGACTCCTCCAGGAAGTGACTCGTTTGTAGGCGTTTGTTCTGATGGTTTGTTTATGCCTGTACTTCAGCTCATTCACATACACATTTAAATATTGGTCTGAAACACTGATCACACATCCTTAATTGTGGTGTGTGTGTAGTGTACTCATATACTAAGCGGTTACACATGAGGAGGCGTAAACTTCACCAACCTAAGTCTGTCCAGGGGGAAAATAAAGCCTTGTTAAAGACAGGCATAAGACAGGCAGTGGGGATCATATGCTGGACTAGGTTCAGTTTTTGCTATGCAATACAGTTTTATTGGACCATGTATTTAATTAGCCAATCAAGTCAGATTACCTTCTGTGACGACTGCTATGTTTCAGATAAATCAAATGATTGCAGTAAAATCCAATGCTCAGAAAGTGGACTTCCAGATTTACATTTAATTTTCTCCCAAGCACCAGAAAAATGTGCCCACAAAATAATAATAATAATAATAACTGGAATTGTGGTTATTATTGTTAAATTCTCCATATGCCTATGTTTATCATCCATTTATTTTTTTGCTGCTGACTTCAGCTTCATTTTAAATAAGTTATTACCATACAGTGCTACTATGGTAACTGGTTACTATGGTTACTAGTATCATTTCCAGTTTAATACACTCTATTCTTTTTACTATGACTATACTGTTGCTTGAATCTGAGAAGGGGTTTTTCATCAATAGCACTGAAATTTTTTTCTTTTTATTTTTACAAGAAAGCAAATAAAGGTCATGTGATATTGTCTTGTGCTTAAAAATGGGTCCGTGTCCTTCCTTCCTTTTTCTGCTCTGCATTCTCTTCCATCATCTCTTCCTCACAAGGGTCCCTTCCCTCCTTTGGGGGCTTTTCTGTGTCACCATTCACACTATCCACTCCTTCACATAAATATGTAATGAGTGCGTTTCTGTTTCTTTCTCGAGCCTGCACTGACATACAAGCAGTCTGCAGCTGTTTACAAGCACACAAGTGGAGATGTTCTTTAAAACATTCAAAACTTCACAATAACTCCACTGTGGTTGAGCAGCTCGTGGCAACCTGAGACGTAGAATTGGACGGTCAGCAAATTGTATTGGCCCTCCACCACCTCTCTATATCACTTCTTCTCCTCTTCACCATCACAGTGCTGAGCTGTGGACTTGTGGCCTGTAAAGAGGTTTAGGTGCAAACAAACAGCCCATTTAGTAGCATCTCTCCTCCATTTAGGCCGTCATTATAGCCCTCAAGGCCCTGGCTCAGCACTGAATTATGAATTAAGTTGTCAGGAGAGCCTCTGCTTATGAGCTGAGGGGGTCATTTAAATTTAATTTGAAAAGGGATTCTGTTAAGAATGTATGCTCAGCAACCTCCTGTGGAACTTCTCCATCAGAGTGAGGAGCGAGGGGTAAATACTGACAAGGGCAAATGAAATAAAAATGGCTGGCAGAGTATCGACAAGCTAAAATAATGCATAGTGCATGATGGGATGAAAAGCTGCAAGATACTGACAACCGCAGGAACACTGTTTGAAATCATTTTCAGTTAAAGAGTAAACGGCCGGAGTTGGTCCGCTTTGTTGCCAGAGGTCTTCGCTGAAGAATTGCTTCACCTTGGAGCTACAGTAACTCATCTCATGGTGGAAAAAAGGGTGGTGTCTTTTTTGTTTTCCTGTGGTTTTGGTGTCGAGGAGGAAATCTTATGAAATTGATTTTACACAAGAAGCTTCTGCTCAGCTGAAAAATTTTTAAAAATGCACTTGATAGAACTTACTGCATATTACAATTTCAATAAAGTTACCACATTTGGGTCTAATTCTTAATTCTAATTCTGTATCTTAATTTCAAGAATTGAGTCAGATGGCATAAAATTACACACTGCATACAGAAAGTTAATACAAAGAAATAATAGCACTCTTCAGGAGCTCATTTCCAGAGATAGAATTGAAATTAAATGTATATCAGCACCTTTCTGAAATAAGTGGCTTTTTTTTTTTTTTTTTTAAACTTTTTTTCTTTTGCTTAATTCATCAAATAGTTAAGTTTTTAGTATTTTCTGGAAAAAAAAATTTTTGTCAGTTATTTTAGGTAGGTGAGGATATATGGATTCATGCATGATTGAAAGAAACAGTGTTGATTAGGAGGTCAACACTGGTCACTGTTCAGTTTTTTTTACATAAAACATCAGACCTCACTGTTGTCCTTTCAGTTTCAGCACATTTAATGCTGTGTTACAACTTAGATCTGTTTCTGTTGCACCTGTTATAGCTCATATCTTCTACCATTTTCAGCATGTTTTATCTCATGTGAAAACAAAATAAATTCATATTTAGCTCTTTCAGCCACGCTACATTTAATTACTTTTGAATGACAATATTTATAGCAAATACCCTGTTGGCTGGTTGGATTCCCATTTATTTTTCTAATTGTGAAGTCCAAGATAGATACATTTCCTTCCACTATAAGTTCATGACCATAGAAAAAGCATCTTGATAAAATCACACATCGCTTCTTGCCGCTCTGATGACTCCTATGTGAATTTACTATGATTTCAAAGATGCAAATGATTCATAGAGATTAGAAAACATAATGGAAGTTTTACAGATTCAACTTGGGGAAGAAGATAAACTGCAGTAATATTTAAGGGGGCAGTAAAAAAAAAAAAAAGGTATTCTACAACTAAACCAGCTGCCACCATGCATGCAGTATGTAACAGCATACCCCCTCAGGCCTTCCTATCAAAATCACAGTGTCTTTTATCATTGGAGAAATGTTCAGCGATACTTTGAAGGAAAGATTCAGATGACGCCTCTGTCTGGGGAGTTGTGTGCACTGCTTTTTGCAGACTCTGTTAACGATGACAGCTCTGTCATATACAATTCTTCGTGTGGCAGTCTCTCTCGATGCACACAGGACTTTGACTTTTCTACCTTATCTGCCAGATGTTTGGCCCTACCACAGCAGCTGTTGTCCTCCTGATCCCAGGAGACAGTGGACATGAGCTGCTGCCAAAGCGAGGCCATTCACACCTCCCTCAGGGAACATTGATCGTCATCAGGAAGGACTTTGGAAGGGGACTCACCCCTTCACGGGCCACTGCCAACAAAATACCCACACCAATCAATGAATATACTGCATATATGAAGTGGACATTTGCTTGTGCTTTTAGGTTATTCTTTCCATTTGATTTTCAATTAATGGTTAATTAATGGTTTTTGTCAGTGTTCAAATGTGTACTTTCAGTTTTAGTTTTTATCGATAGAAGTTCTAGTTAAAGTTTAGTTTTAATATAGTTTCCGTATTAGTTTTGTTTTTCTGCCCCTATGAGCAAAGCCTTAAAAAACACAGCCCTTTTATGCTTATTCACTATGAAAAATCAAAACTCAATTTACTGCACCTTTTACTTTTATTTTTATTCACATTGTTCATAACTGTAGTTATATCCTTGTGCGTCTGTCTGTCGGTACTATGAATATTTTTAGGAAACTTAGTAGGGCACAGGCTAAGGATGATCCTCAGACATTTTGAAAATGGAAATATTCACTTTTTGTTTTAATGTTAAAGAACTTAGAATGAGAACATTTCAGTTAAATAAATTACAGTGCTGACAAAGGATTAAACATTTTAATCAGATTAATCACATTGTTGCTGTGGATTAATTTCAATTAATCACAATTAACTATCATTAATTTTTAATCATCATTTTTTTTAAGAAGAGAATACATGCACTATTTATTAAACACCTTCAACAGTTTCAACAAAACAACTCTTCTGTCTTGGGTTTGTCCTCATATTTCCATCCAGAGGGCTGACGGGCTGTTTAGTGTCTTCTATCTTTATGAGTTGGTTCTGTTGCCTGTCACTACCGGATCAACTGCACATTTATGAATGTGTAACATGGACAAACTGCCCGAAATGCATTACCAGTGTCATTCTGTGCTGCAGATGGGTTAATTGCATTTAAATTTTTAATCAGATTAATCATGATGATGGATTAATCTGCATTAATGCATTTATTTTGACAACCCTAGTAAATGAATAACTACAATGATCTGTGACACTAGCCGTCAAATTAGAACCATAACCATAACCATCATGGTAACAGTTGGTTAAACTAACCTGTGGCACCATCTGACAATAGGAGGAAAACACAAAACACCATTTATGGATTGGTTTATGATAGGTAGTAATAATATTGTGGAGGAACAGTGAAGTACTGACTTTAGTTTGTGTGATTTTCCTTCTGCTGCAGTGTTCGTTTAACTTTTTCAGGTATTATGAAATAAGCCTTAATTTATAAAAATCGAAAGGAGTGGGATTGAAAAAATCCAAACTGTAAAACTCAGTAATAAGTTATTTGTTATGAGCTAAACTTTAATAGTAAAAAAAAAAAAAAAAAAACTGAAGCTGATTTTACCACTAAATCATTTTCAGTTTTCATTACCTACAATAACTCTGCTGCAAGTGCAAATCCATGTTTTATATTCACACTTCCAAGTGTACTGAATTAAAGCGCTGCTCATTTCATTTTTTTGCTGAGTTGTTTTGCATTTGTAGCTCATTGATCAAACACCTCTCTCTCCTGAACCTGTTAATCTGTTCCAGTGTTTGGTCCATATGTCACCAGTGACCTGAAGGTGTGTTAACACTCCAGTCCAGCTGGTGATGACCCACTAACCCTGAGGAGCCAATCAGACAGGCGGCAGGCCAGCCCAAGGGTGCGGTGAGGGGCTGACGTTGATGAAGGAAGTCGGGGTCAGGGAAGGGGTCACCGTGTCCTGACACAATGCCATCTTAGCCCACAGTAGGATGTGACCTTAACCCTCCTGCTGTCCATTCACACTCTTTTTTTTCTCACCCTGCTTTCAACCACAACACCCTATTTGTCATGCATCCATCTAATACCCCCCCC
>JAPSES010000001.1:15149204-15171930 GCA_029822895.1 Maxillicosta whitleyi
ATATTGTGAATTGTTTAAAAACAAAAATGCCTTCAACTCCTCAATCTCCCCCCTGAGAGACGCTAATGTGCTGAAGGCGTGCTGGAAAATGCGGACCAGATTTTAGGGAAACTACAGCAAAAACATGGAATGGATTTTCTAAATCAGTGCGCTGGAAAATGGAATGGATTTAAAAAAAAAAAAAAAAACTGGATCGGGAGTCTGGATCGGATTTTTTCCCTGCCGGCCGATCCGATACACTTTTTTTTTGTTGTTGTTGCTAATATTGGTGGCCGATCCGGTCCAAATATCGGATCGGGACAAGTCCAGTATAAAGAAAGACATTCAAGTAGTACAAGGAAAAACATACATGTGGTTAATTAAAAAGCCACCAATAAATGGCTGCCATCACCCAATGTTTCTCTAGGTTCTCATTAGGAACATCAACAAAGTTCAGCACCATGATACAACACGGAAGTGGGTCTTTTACTTATATCACTAGTGGTCGGTTTAGGTCTTAAATTCAATTTGTTTAATGTTACAGTGCAATCATGATACTTTCAGACATGTAAATATTAAAGTATAAAAGAGAGCAGCAACAGATACATGCTTTTCTCATGTAGTGTTTTCCTTTCTTTTGCTTCCTGTATCTAAGTAGGAACATAGATGAAGGTGTCACCACACGAGAACATCAGGCCTAATTATTTTCAGACTTTTGATAATGATCACATCAGGTTAACAACTTACAACCATCTTGATCCGTTTGTGTTTGCTACGTTAATTACTGGATGTTTTTGTCTGCGTTGTGCAGTCAGCGATCAAAGGCTTGACAATGGGAGGCCTGGAGGTGGTATCGATCACTGACAACACCCCCGTGCCACATAATGGATGCCGCCCACGTAAAGCCAGGAGGATGTGATCTCCATATACCAAAATGATGTGCAACAGGAGGAAACTGTAATGTACTAATAAAGTGTTTTCATGTGTGACTCCTCTGGTTCTGACCTTGCATAGTTCTTTGTGTCATTATTGAGTAGAAAACAGGTGTTAGAGTCTGCTGTGACTAGTGGTGCACAAAAAAAAAAAACACTTCCATCTAACTGCCAACACTCTGATGTTTGCAAACTTCACAGTGGATAACAGAAACTGACTGATGGTTTTATGTGGGAAAAGAAAACAACATAAGGTTTTCATATTGACAACACTGTACATGTCTGCTGTTTAGAAACAGCTTGTCGCCATGGTGACAAAAGCCCTGAACCTGGCTGCACAGCTACGGGTTGATAATACTAGATTAGATCTGCTGTGATTCTTTTGTTTTCCTGTTTTCCATTTGATGAAGCATTAGTCATTTAAAAACCTACCCTGGCAGATTAATGACCGTAGAACATAAACATGTAGTCATTAAACTCGATTTTTTTGTCAAACCTCTAAGGATAGTCCTCTTTGATTTTAAAGCCTGGACAAAGCAGGAATTGCTCATCACACAATTGTGAAAATTAATGACAGCGATCAAAGGGTACATTGACACTGCAGGAAGGATGGTTCAAATCTGATCTTTTTTTGTCATGTGCCTGGATTTTTTTTTTTTTTTTTGTGACAGTGTGAACAGCACTAAATACACCACAGAATCTGCTCTGTTATGGTTCAGATATGTAGAGATAGACACCTCTTGCCCATGGCTGTGTTCACACTACCAGCCTTAGCGCTCATTTCTTTGATATTTTTTCCTTGGCTTTTAAGAGATTTGTTAAAGGAACAATATCAGATTCCAGGGTTAACTCATCACAGTCCTGAACTGAATCATAAATATAAGGAGTGGAGTTTATAGTGTTCTGAACATTTCCTTTACAGATAATATACTCCACTACAAGTAAAAGCTGTGTATTTAAAACCTTAAAGTATACGTTTTTTGTGTGTGTGTTGTTAACACTGTTAAAAAAAACTGAGTCACAAAACAAAAGTTGACATTTGGGCCCCTTTTGGTTGATGTGACACTAGTTTGAGATTTGTCACAACCATAGAGAAAGTCATTCAATATTAACAAATTTCAAACAACTTGAAAAAAGCAACAGACAAAAACCTTTATTTTGCACTTACAAACTAATAAGTTCAATGTATCATGGCACTACATGGTAGCATTTCAACAGCACTGTAACAGAAGGGCTTTTAGTGGCAGCAATTGTAAACACACACATATGCAACACAGCAGAGCGAGGCATCTGCCACGCTGAAGTGAGATAAGTAATACAATAATACAATAGATAAATAGATAATACAATATGTATGTATACAATACGTACATACAATATATATAGAATACTTGTATGCTGCTGCTGCTGTTACATGTCAATTTCCCAGCTCAATAAAGTACATCCATCTATCTATCTATCTATCTATCTATCTATCTATCTATCTATCTATCTATCTATCTATCTATCTATCTATCTATCATGAAGATGAACTTTGATTTTCAGACTGAAACAGCTCATCACCTCAGGGCACAGATGTGGATGTAGAACATTTTCCACGGGCTGACAAAGGCGTGGTATGTAAGATGGCAAATGGAGTCAACAAAAGATAAACAAAAATACTTCAGCTATTTATCACATATTATGATCTGTATAAATACAACACAATCAGCTTTATTGTCATTGCAGCACTTGTGCAACAAAATTGCAGAAACGAAAATGCATTTCACAATGCACAAGAGGAACAAGACCAAACTGGGACACGAGATTGAGAATTCATTAATGTATCTGAAGTTAATTCAGAACCACAGGGAACCATATTTTTTTTAAAGATCAATAAAAGGAGACACTTTTATTTTCTCAGCTGAATAGTATCAGCTCAGTCTTTCTTGAGCTCCAGGGCCAGATGTTCAGTGTTCAGATGTACACCGTCTGCAGGGAGTGGCATCTCGTATAGTTTCACTTTGTGTGTGTTGCATTTTGCTGCTGTATGTTTTCATTTAAGATAATATTTGGTACATTATATTATTTTGGGTGGTTTAATCTGCAGCTATGCATCATATTCTGTAAGATGTCGCTGTCCTACATTCAATATCTATCATTCTAAGACAAATAATAAAACAACTCATATTTTCAGGTGATTATTCAAGTTAGATAAAGGTAAATGAATTATATTGATATTGAACAGAACATGGAATTATACAAATAGTTTAGTATTTCTGTAGAGGAACAGGGACCCAATGTGGTTTGTTCTTCTGCACATTTTATGGATGATGATAGAAATCTGTTTCAACATCATCATTTTTGTCAAACGCACCCACTTCAATGTTTCTTTAAGGCTATGATAGAATGATACATTTGGATCAATCGTAGTCATCTCTGTGAACTCACTCGCTAAAAAATACACTCACTTTCACTCCAAAGTGTCTCCTGATTAGATTACCAAAATCTTTTGAATAAATCTTCTTAACAAATTTGAAACTGCAAGGTCAAAATGTTATTTATTCTTTTTTTTTTTTTTTTAATAAATGTAGAACATTGTAAGAACTAAACTCTGTCTAAGTTGCTGGAAAAAAACGAATTCAAACTTTTGAGTAAGTCACTGGAACACTTATTTCCTCATTTACTTTGCCCTGAGGCAAATGTACTTGATGTGTAGAAATTTGCAAGTTGAATAGCAAAAAAAAAAATAAAACAAACAACAACAAAAAAACAACAACTGAGTGTGATGAAGGTCAAGAGGATGTGTGTACTCTTTTTTACTGATGCAGCTCAGAGCTGCAGGGAGACTTGATCATCTTTTATGAATAGTGTTTTTTGAAAAAAAAAAAAAAAAAAAAAAAAACTTCTTCCAGAGGAAAACAATCAATAAATGCTTTACTTTTTTGCTGATATATAATTGCTAAGGCATGGCTTCTGACACACAGTTTTGTTGTTTTGGGTTTTTTTTTTTGCAAAGCTCTACACACTAACCATACAAAATCAGCACAATATTTTGCAGCAAGCAAACAATTCTCCAACAGTTTGTCAGTTTTGACTGTGATACTGGTTCAGTTCTGCCCCAGGGCCTTCAGTGTCACCCCCCTGCTGGGTTAAATGCAAAGGTTAAATTTCCCAGAGGGGACAAAAAATAAGTAGGTCTATAAAAATGTGTACATAATTCAGGGCTTGTAGTTTGACATCAGGGTGTAGCAGTTGCGTTAGATTTGCACGTTTGCTACTTTATCCAAAAAACAAAACAAAACTGAATTCTCAACACCTTAAGCCATTTTTGAAATATTCTCTCACAGGCAATAATTCCAAAGTTTTGGAAATTCTGACAAGATGTCTGCTACATCATGGAAACAGATGAAAAAGGATGAAGCTAAGAAGGAAGATATTCATCTTACATGTAGAAACCCCTTCAGGGGTAGTGTTCTGAATATTTAACCATATTCCTGTCAGACCAAGAGGAAGAAAATAAGGAGTCATAAGAGGACAAGTAACAGAGACAGGACCAAGCGATAGACAGATGTATTTCTGATGACTTGAGGCTGATATTTTCCCATTGCCTGTCTTTCACAGAAGCCTGAAAGGCACTAAAGACACTAGTGTTCTGAACATCAGTGTCTTGTTGCTGCTTTGACACAGACATTGAAACTGTGCATGTGTTGATCACTTACCAGCAACATTTCCATTTTAGAAAGGATTGTCTTACAGAAATTCATTTCACCACAGTGAGATGTTCAGCTCTAAGTGTTGTATCTTGATAGATTTGTGTGGAGACTTCTGACAGAGAGTCAAACACAAACAGTGTGTAAGAAATTTAAAAAAAAAAAACAATCTGTAAAACATCTTGGGATACAAAATGATGTAATACTGCTGCAATTACTGAATCATTTGAAAACCACGTGCTGCTCAGAGAAATAATATTTCTATTCACATTTTGGCATTTTCTTTAAAGAACTTTCCATGGACAGACTCTTCAAAGACTATTTCTGAGTAATGAGACCAGAAAGGTATTTTTGAGCACTGGCCCTTTAAATGCAAATGAGCCACTTCACACCCCGCCCCCTCCAGGTTGTTGGCTCTGCTGTTCTGTCCCGTTCAACAACTCAACATTTTAGGTAATAGGCCTCAAAGTTTGGACATATTTTCAGTTTTTATTACAGCTCCTGATAAACAATTGTCGTACTTGGAGAAATGTTCATCAGAAATTTTGACCTTATTTGTGCAAATGATGTAATTAGTTATAGATGTAACAAATTAAGCAGGAATTAAAACAGGTGGTAGAAATCCACTCATTTTTTTTTTTTTTTTTTGCCAGAATGTATATATAAATACATATATATAAAGATAGTTTTGCAGCAGCTGGAGGGTCCAATCTTTATGAACTATTAGGGTCAAAATACACTAATAAATGAACCAAAGACTAATAAAAGTGGGTTTACCAAAACATGACCCCTTTAACATGTATGTGCATTGTTTTCATATGTGCAGGTGGTTGGGATAAGTGATGATTACTCTTTATTTTGTTCTATTTATTTTCATTTATAGTATGTCTAAAACACGTACCACACAAACATAATCCTTGTACCACATTACCTTTTGCAGTGTCCCACCAGCTGATCCAGTCTAAAACATTAACCAACGCCTCATAAATGAGCCAAACAGATGTAAGACAATAAAGAAGAAAAGAAGAAACAGCCAATTCACAAGCCAGGTTCATTTGTAGTTTACTTTTTCAACATCCAAACATGTACTTTACATAGTACAAATACACTGTTGTAAAGCTCTGGAGACGAAAATGGCATCCACAGATGAGTCTAATATTAACATTACAATGGAAACACTGAGTATGAGACAAACATGCAGCATGTGTTGAGTTTAGTTATGTCATTTTGATTTTCTTTAACAGACCTTAATATTCTCATTTTTGCTATTCTATCATAAATTTTGATAGTGGTCTGAAATACAAGCATTTCTAAAAACCTAAATATGTTTAAGATATAATTGAAAAAATGAGTATAATCAAAGTAAGTGCAAAGCTCTTGCTTAGTGCAAATGTTTCTAACCATATAACAGCAGGAGTGCATGTAGTTGGACAGTAAAAGGACTGATAGGAAATGTGATCAGTATCATCAGACAGCAATGTTTCAGACTTAACACAGAATCCAAATTGTGCTCTGATAAAAACTAAAAAACGCACTGAAATCTCTGAGGATACACAGCAGCAGTTAAATTATAAACTCCCCAGTCCACCATTTAAGCCTCAGCAAACTATCACATCTAGAAGGTTTATCATACACTGATACGATTATAAACTGCACTCTACGATGCAAATCATCAATTTGATAAATCCTTTTTAGTGACAAACCCACAGGGAGTACACACATGAAAAGAGTAGCCCTTTGTACAAGACATGACCGACACTGTGTTGCACTGTTTGATATGAACAAGGTGATTTCTGAGTAAATAAAACCCTAATCTTTTAGTGCATGTATTCCTTCAGACTCAGTCTTCTAGAAGCAGAAAAGCTTGTAATCTTAGCAAAAATATACATAGATATGTCAGACTGGAGAATTGTTGGTGCAATGTTTTCCCTTCTCTGAGGTAAAAGTGCTTCAGAGGTTCCCCAAACAAATGAAGCTGCTGCTGGAGTGTCTAAACATAGGACCAGTCTGTAATTTAAGTGTGGTCTACAGAGAGAAGAGGTGGAGGTGCAGAGTAAACAAATCTTTAACTACCTTGAAAAATGCAAAAAAAAAACTTAGATTTTTTGCATGTTACTGGATTTAATGTGTGGCTTTAGGAGTGAAAACTGCAGGAGTGACATACGGTATATCTCATCTTTACAGTCCAGTCCAGTGACAAACATGGAGGCAACAGCATGACTGATTCCTAAAGGGTACCTGTAGTTCATTTCTGATCAAAAATGAAGCAGAATACTCCAATCAGGGGATCTCAAATCTGTATTATGATAAGGCTTCGCAAAAAAAACATATCTGAAACAAAGGTTATGTGTAGTAAACTTTCATTGCTGGCCATCTCAAAAGATCACGTATAATACTAGCGTTTCTGTCCAATACTTTACATCATCACCTGTTGTCAAGTACGCATGTGTGCTAATGCTGTGTTCCAAAGTGCTGGGAGGTAGAATATATGTCACTTGGAGTTAACTACATTCCACATCAATGCATTCCAAAGGATCCATGTTGAACATAAACAGATCTACACTCCTGTTTGTTTTGTTACTGAAGAGCCATTTTGACTGTCAACATCATATACACAAACAAGATGGAAGACGCAAAATGACACACATTGTTTGCTACAAGACCCTACTGGGACCAATTTAGGGTTCAGCGTCTTAGTCAAGGACACTTTGACATGTGGACAGTCAGAGCCCAGACTTGAGCCGCCAACCCTTCGACCAATGGATGACCTGCTCTACCAACCGAGCTGCAGCCCTGTTGTAGTTTGCAGTGAGATCGGGGTACTTCGATCTGGCCCCACTTTACAACTATAACCCTGGCTTCACCAGGCGTTCCGATGTATTTTACCGAGTTGGCTGTCGGAAACTTCCCACATACCAGCACTTTGGAACACACTATTAGTCACTGCTCCGTCAGTCAGGCACAGTCAGAGACATGATGCCTCCTTCACAGACTGTAATGGATTGGTCACTGACCACGTGCGGCAGACCCCGGTCTAAGATGACACATTATATACCAGAACTGGGTCACAACAACGACTGAGTGCAAAAATTACAGCTGCACAAACAAGTGCAAACAAGAGCTTTTCACTCAATCTTGCTCACTGACTGCTACTTGTTTACTTGCACTCCATCATCTGGAAACAATGATGGTATATCACTGCGATGGCAGCTCCCCATAGGTTCTGCCCACACCTGTAATTCATGTACTAAAAAGGTCCAGTGTGATGCATTTATGGTCATTTTGTATTGGACTTGTGCTTCTCTTGCTTATATGTAATACACAAAGCACAATGAATGACCAGTACAGGTACACTTTAAGGTCTCATGTGGCTGCAAACTGACAGATTTCAGGTTAAGGTGATTGCGGTAATGTTTTAGTTTCAGACACATAGCCTGTTCATACATAGAAACACAGCAAATGTACCAAAGAAACACTTCACTGATGTGCAACAAAACAATATGACAACACCTCGACTACACCACCAGTCCAACCTCAAATGCACATGAAGACAACTGTCACACCACTGCAGATAACTGCAGCTGATCAAAGCATAGATAGTTCAATATAACTTAAAACTTGATATAGAAACTTGATTATGTTCAGTACTGAAAATAGATCTCATACACACTAGTTACAAAAATACATTGCTTTATTTTAAATCTCAACAAACTTCTCCCTTTCTTTTCTTAAAGACATCTCAACTCTGATCGGGGAAAAAAAAAATCAAATCAAATGACGCCTGTACGATAGTGTGGACTTCACCCAACACATCAGCCATTCTACTGTCCCTCAATGGCCACACATTCAACCAAACATCAACAAAATAAGACCTCATCATTAAAACGGCAACGCTGCTTCAAAAAAAAAAAAAAGCAAAACATAAATAAGGGTTTGAGATATATTACCATACGAACATTACAACGAGCAGGACACGGCAAAATAACATCGGAACAGCTGACTGTCCTTGGAAACATCGTCTAAGGGTTTTGTTATTTTTCCCTTTGAGGCATTAGGAAAACCAGGAAGCTTTTTTTGTTGCTTTTTAAACAAGACAGGTTATACTATATCAGGATACATGACAACTGTTTACTCACATGTGGCATCAGGATGTTTGTTCACGCCTTTCTCCTCATCTGAGAAGGATATGTTCCTTCACTGTTATGTGTAATGTAGTGGACAGTAAATCTGAATCGGGCCACACCACTCTACACATCACATCACTCACAGCAATAAATTTACAACATGTACTATGATATCAGTCATGTTGTCTAAGACAGGCCCCACTGCTGGAAACTTATTATCTAAGAATTAGCCCTATTTTCCCTAGTAGTGGTAGTCGAGCAGAAATCATCATCTGATTTTATTTCAGATTAACCAGGTGACACCTAAACTTTTCAGCACTTTTGATAGCAGTAATTTCAAATCCTTACGTCCAATCTATAGTCTGGTTCCATGTACCTATTGCAAGCATGTGATGGAGCACATTAGACCTCTACAACATGTGGATCAAAGCCTCAGAATGATCAAAATGACTAAACCAAGAGTATGGAAAGATGTATCCACGTTGATTACAAGCAGGATAATCACGAAACCTCCCAATTCTCAACTCATTCTTATTACTGCTGTTAAATAATAATTTAATATAATTATTTATCAGGCGTGTCCCTACAGCCACGCATCCACATCACCCCCTTCAGCTCAGACTTATCCTGCAGTTTCATCATTTGTGTTTTCAGAGCTTGGTCCATATATCTTGGTTGAAAAAGCTCCACATGGAAAATGTAGGAGGGGTTCATTAAGGTTTCACAAAAATAACTGGACCAAGTTGTAGACCACTAATAAGCTGCCAAATGTACCTTAAACTTCGGTCATAACCTGCCTGGCAGCTGAACAAACTGATGAATATTTTTATTTGACCACTGCTCCTCATATCTTAAAAAAATGACCTCATTCCAAGATAGCAAGTTTCCATTCAAGGGCCTATCTCAGAAAAGTGAACTCTGAAAGTCAACAAATTCACTCTTTAGGCAATGTCACATCAGCACAGAATGAAAGTCATTTTGGACTTTTCAGTGTCTGTGCAGTGCTGAAACTTTAGTGTCCATTCAACTTGAGATTGCCATTTCAAATCCCTTCTGAATGGGGGAAAAAAGAATAAAGACCAGAGTCCTTGACAGCTAATGCTGATGTTGCCTTAACAAAGGCACTTAAACCCAGTGAGGCAGCCATTTGAGCATATGAGAGTGAAGCAGGAAGGGGCTGAATCTGGTAACATGGGAGCTCTGTTTGATACAGATCAAGTATTTGGTGCCTCCTTTAATATTGCACTTTGAAAGAGGGAGATGCAGTGTGCAAGTCAAAGATATGGAGTGATTGTACAATCAGGTCTGGGACCTAGAAAAAGGAACATGGGTTGGCACTGTGAGGAAAGTGCTGGAGAGGATTTGGTGAACTGGAGTGTCTCAGAAGCCTCTATCTGAGGCAAAAGTGAAGCCTTACATAACTCCACATCACTTCCCCTGTAGGTTGCTGAGCTCCAGGTCATCCTTGCGGCGCTTCTGTTGGGTGAACAGGGAGCTGAAGGGGTACAGTTTGGCTTTAGCTGGGTAGCGCTGGCCAGCAATGTCCACTTCATAGTCCCCACGGTTGATGAAATCTGGAGTGATGGGTGTGGGCAGTCCCTCTGGGCCTGGTGGTGGAGATACAAAGCCCAGACACACATGGCGCTCCAGGGTGTAGCTGTAGGCGCTGCTGGTGGTCGTACCAGCCAGCTGACCATTACAGTAGATGGGTTCACCCCACCACGGCCACAGGTCCAGCTCAGTGTCATGGTCCTCTAGAACCAGCATAACAAACCTCCGAGTCACGCCGTCCTGACGCTGCTGCAGCAAGGACTCACGACCAAGGAAATCTGTGTCCTGAAGTGTAGGAAACAAGGAAGATGTCAGTAAAGGAGAGGTAACGAAGCAAAGAGATATGAAAAGGACCAACATTAGATATTTATGTAACATAACCCATAAGTAATCAAGAGTGAACACTGTGTACCTCGGTAAGGATAAACAGAGCAGCAAGAGAAAAAAAACACCTTTATTTTCCATTTGTTCAACTTGACTTTAAAATGAGATTCTGCTGACCTGAAAGCAATTTGTGAAAACCATTTTACACCCTGGCATCTAATCATTAACAATGTGCTGACATAATGGCTCTGTGCGGCAGACCTGATGTTGAACTGTTTTCCAAATTAGCGTGACAGTAAAGTTTCCCACTGTTGGACTAAAGTGCCACCTGTTGTGCCTGCAGGTGCTACTGGATGACAAACATCCCTCTACGACCCAGCTAACGGTATAAGCCAGATGTTTTGCCAGGGTCTAACAAAGCAGACTGCCAACCTTTTATCATTGTGACTATCTTCTGTAGGAACAAATGAAAGTATAAAATTTGATGTCACTGTTGAGAAATATATAAAAAAAAAAAAAACAGTAAATCAAAAAAGTTTGTGGTTGAGGTTGTTCCTCATCAGAACTGTCTAGTTAACACAGCTGATGATGACTCAAACATCATAATAATAAGTAATACTCAGACTAAATACTATTATCAATAAATGCTTTTACAAAAAAGACCTGTCAGATTTTAAAATGTTTACAGTTTAAGGTTAGCTCATTTTATTAACCTCATAGGGAAATTCAGTCTCTGCATTTTACCATCCTAATACTCACACAGTGCCTAGCATTGGCATAAGTATTAATAGAGTATGCAGATAGCATACATTGAGAGCTGTGAGTGGGTACTGACCAACTCATTTGCACCATTTGTTGCATGATTGCCTGAGTACAATAACTGCACTTTAGTGCAACCATTTTACATTTATTTTCAGCTATTTTGTAGTTTGAGGTTTGATATTCTTTAAATTAATCATCTTATTGTCATCTTCCTCTTACTATGAGATGCTGGCATCTGAGTGAACAATTAGATCCACCAACCTTATTTTGAGATGCTTTAGAAGTAACATTAAAATAACTGCACTGTGAAAAGCAAGTAGATGCTTCTTACATCTCAATACCTATAAATAGCTTCTCATATAATACATTTATTTCTAAAGCGCTTTTCAAAGGACGCAAAGACGCTGTGCATAAATAAAAGCAATCACTACAAAATACAAAATATTGATAAAAGTACAAATATAAAAACAGTCACAGTTAAAAGCAGATAAAAACGGGGGGGGACTATGGGGGATGAAAGGCGGAACGGAAAAGGTGCACATGTATTACTTAACTAAATATGTTATACTAGTGGCACAAAATGAACAGTAAAGACAGTTGGATTGCTAATTGAAATGATTTATATGATAATTACTCATCAACTAAAATGTCAGGAGGTGACAGCCCTTGCCTTGGAGTGGTTACATACCTTATCAAACTTAACTCTGAACTCACGTCCACACTCCAGTGGGGTAGTGAAGGCATCAAGGTCTTGTCCCCAGAAAGCAAAGAATTTCTCTATGCGCAGACTGCGTAAAGCGTAGTACCCTGCATTACGAATCCCATACTTCTGACCCACTGACATCACCTCATTATACACATGCAGAGCGTACTGTGGAAAGCAGAGGATAAACAACAAGATCAAACTTGATATAGTGAATTAAAGAGCAGTTCTTTAAGCAGGGTTTCTACAGGTTTCAACAAATTAATCCATGTGAATTTATCAATCAATCACACTGTAATGAACTGTATGCATGTTGTGTGCAGATGTCAGTGAGTTGCACCTCTATAGGGATGTAGAGCATAAACCCTGGCTCTCCTGTGTGAGTCATACTCATTACTCTGATCCCATTGGCGTAACCCACACTCATCTCCTGTAAAGGACATATACGGACATATACACAGTCAGATACTGTTCTCCTACTGTCATGAAAAAGACAAGCAACAAACTACTGATAAACATTTAACAGTTGGTTTATAAAAATGGTACTGTCAGCGATAGTTAATATTTATGCCATTACTGCCGCCATACACATAACAAAGTGTTCTGCTGCTAAACAGTGACAATAAACATCTATTCTATCATGATCTGCCCTACTATCATCTCCATAATATAACTGTTACATAATTAATGTACTGCAAATAGCGCTAGTGTCTTACCTTACAGAACATGGATGGGAAGTGGTCAGGTGTCATGGAAACATATGACAGCTCAGCCAGAACATCCATTGCACGAGGACCAATCAGATTTAAAGCTGTTTATGAGCAGAGCATATTAAACACTGCATTATCCGGTACTAATGAAAATAAATTGATTGTTATGAAAGCAATATTTGTCATCATCAGGGCTCTTTATAAGGTCAATATGAATGTTTTCAGCAGAAAAAACACTTAATTACATTTATAAATAGCCACTCTTCTGCATCCACTCACATGACATCCTGATGTAAAAGCTAAGAAAAGCCCAGCAGATTTGTTGCCAGTTAATGCGTCTTCTAGTATTTTGCTTTCACCCTTAACCCATAAAGACCCAGTGTTACTTTTGTGGCAGCTCCATTTGTTTTCTCTATATTTTACTTTTCTTAAGTTATTTATCACTATTTTCTTATGACATTATCCTCTATATTTTGCATTTGTTTAGTAAACGTTATCTATGTCCCTATACATTATTTAATTTTCTGATCATATCGATCTCTTCATAAAAGCTTGAATTAAAGTTGATGGTTATAATATCAAAAACAGCAGAGACTAAAGGAAAAGTTACTTTTTCAGCAAAGTCTATCAGTTGAACATAAACAATTGTCTCCATCCACTGTCATTTATCAAACTCCATGGGTTTTACTGATGAAGCCTCTGAACGTCCAAATGGGTCATATCTGATGACCATGAAAAGATGACAAACTGCATTTACACCAATTATTTATATGTACTGATAGGATTAGTGGTTCAGAAGTTATTGACCATTTTAGATCATTAGATGCTTTTGGTCGTTTGTGGCTGTTTGGGTCTTTATGGGGTAAATTGACCAGATGGCAGTGGAAGGAGGCCTTTCTTGGTAGAGTTCTAACCTGTGTACTTCCAACTGACATCCTCTAGGTGGAGGTGTGGATCATTGGGCATGTGTTTCTTTATCCAGGACCAACAGTGGACCTGTTGGTCTGTTGGAGACACAATGAAGAAACTGCAGAGGAGAAAAAAAAGATTTGAATTTAAATGACTGTTATCATTTGTAACAGTATATTTATTTGTCACATGTTTCCAACCTGTTCTTGCTGAGACGGACCACGCTGCAGTCGTTCTCATAGCCTCCCCTCTCGTTCAGCATGCCAGTGTGGATGATGTGTCCGACCGGAACATCGAGGTCATTTGCACACAGATGTTGCAGCAGTTCAAGGGCCTGGTCTCCTGTTGACTGAAACATGAGGACAGAACCACAGATGGACTTAAGTCACAGAAAAAAGTACCACCTTCTTGTGTTTATAAATGCTATAATACATGACTGTGAGTGATGGCATTTTATATTATTCTTTTTTCTATTCAGGCATTTAGTGGGTTCTTTTATTTTATGTCAAGGCTGAACAACAAAAAGAAACATATGCAGTGATTTCATTGAGGCAGTAGAGCGATATTCTCAGAAGTTTGCCCTCAGAGGGCAGTGAAGCAGCAGTTTTCTGTCTAATCCACATGCTGATTAATACATGAGTTACCTATACAGTAATGTGACTCACAGTGAGCTCAAACTTGGTAAAGGAGGACATATCGATGACACAGACAGCCTCTTTGCAGCATTTCACTTCTGCTCCAACAATGTCAAACCAGTCTGGCTTGTAGAAAGTTTTACTCTGGTCCAGAGAGAGCAAGTCTAACCACATACACAAAGACAAAGGTTATGAATCAAATAACTTATACTGAAATATACTTTAAAACATTTTAGAATTGAATTTGAACTCGCTGAATCTTTAAGGCTATTATTTGCTAAAACCTTTTATCACATGCCTTGTTTAGCACTTTTTCAGGTTTTTTTTTCCTTAGATTTCAACAAAAAAGATATTTTATAGTGCAGTTCAGTTTATTTTTGTAATACCTTTCCCTGGAGGAACAAAGTACTTGGGTCTCTCAAAGCCATGTTTCTCCATCCAGCGAGCCCCCTGTGTGTCCAGACGATCATATAGAGGGCTGGTCCTCAGCTGCCGTCCAGTCTGAAAGTCCCATCGGGGGACCTTCAGTTCATACAGCAGAGCTGGACACAAAATATACAGACAGTTAAGGAGCATACATCAAATCATACCAAAAAAAAAAAAAAAGACAAAAACTACAAGTATTAAATGATGACTTTGTAATTAAAAAAATGCTCTTTATTGTGTTGCTGGCCTTCACTGAATCAACTATTGTTCTCTGCTGTTCCATTACTGTGTAGACGAGGAAGAAACCAGAAGAAACTGTATTTGGATCACCATCTGACACTCAGAATGTTCTTATTGTTATCCATACTGACAAAAACAAGTAGGTACTTTCACAGAAATATTTCAGGGTAATAATATCATCTCGTCCTGGAAAGGTCATATTACATTTGTTTGTAAAACGAGAAAAAAACTAAGAGTTTATTGTCTGGCTTTTGGTACAAGTAGATATTTGTATTCCATTCTTTGGTAATAAGTGCTCTAAATAATGCAAAACTACATTGTACAAATTTCTGCCCACTGATTTAAAGTCAAAACTAACTGCTCCATCCATGAATTGTCGAGAATATTTTCTCGATTTTCAAAGATAAGAGCATCAAAATGAAGTTAAATTACTTTTCCCAGACCTAAATCATGGCTGTTGATCCTCAGTAGACTTTTTTGGATTGTGATTTTTTTTTTTTTTATCTTCTCAACTTTATCCAAATTTTGTGCGCAGATATGGTGCTTGATAACTTTTCTTGCTTCACTTCTACACCATATAAGATAAGATAAGATAACATAACATATGTTATAACATAACAGCAGCAGATACAAATTAAAGTGCAGAAAAGATAGGCTGAAAATATACAATTGTGAAACATGAAATATAAAAGTATTTATTTACATTTAGATTTAAATATTGTGAAACTATGCACCTTTCAATTATGCTTATATCTCTAGTTAAGTAGCTTAGACTAACTTAACACTTAGCAGTCTAAGAACAGAGTTGACTACTCACGCATAACTTCCATTACTCTGTGTCGCAGGAAGGTTCGGCTGCTCTGGAGATTACCAAATCGTTTGACGTCTAGTGGCCAGACATTGGCAGTGGGGTATCCATAGGTCATCCATTCTGCCAGGTACCTGAACAGAAAAACGCATAACTTACATTTTGTGATTCACAAGTTAAACCTGACTTCCCAATATCTACCATTGAAATAAGGTGATTTTTCTTTTTTCAAAAGAACATATTTCAGCTACCCACATACAAAATGTGTTAAGTCTAGCCTACACAAAATATGGTCCACATATCCAAGTTAAAACTAGCTGGTACGTCAAAATTTTTTAACTTGCATACTTTCCAGCTCCTCCAGCAAAGGCCAGGCCAGAGGAGTTCATTCCTGCCAGCACATAGTAGCCAGAAACACCCGGTGTTTCTCCCATCAGACAACGCATATCAGGAGTGAAGGACTCTGGACAGTTGACCAGCTGATGGATCTCAGCTGACTCCAAACTTGGCATTCTCCTCAACAAAGAAGTGAGCATGGGTTCTGAAGGTCAAAGGCAACAGGATAATAAATGTATAAATTCTGCATTAATGTGTTGTGTTAACTCAGAAAACCTCACAGTAATTTTAATGTTGCTGCATTACAAGAACACAAAAGAACATTGGAGACAGTTTTTCATTCCTGGGAGAGTTGGTACAGAGACAGAACAATGTGTTTATGCTACGTTTAATCATAAACAGTCCAGCAGGTTTTCCTGGTTTTCATAAATGTCAGTCCGGTGAAAAATAAAACTGTAAGAGAAAATAAATGGTAGAACTCCAAGTGCTTATACTGCTGTCCTTACAGCAAGCTGTGCGACTATGTGGAGAATCTCAGATAACATAAGGCCAAGGCCAAAAAGACAGGTGTCCATTTACATTAGTATGGTGGATGTGTTCTGAAGTGACCCAGTGTGTGTTGACCCAGTGAGCCTTCTTCACTGTAGGAGGGACAATTACTTTTAGCCCATGACTGAAGCACAGTAAATGATTACTGTGCACAAACCAGTGTCAAAGCTTACTACAAATGATAAATTACTTACTGAATAAATAGAAAAACAATACTTACTATGACTCAAAGAAATATTTAAAATGTAATGTAAGAAAACTGGGAAAATCCTTTCTAGACATTGTTGGCATATGTTAAACAACTTCAAAAGTAGAACCAAGAGCTAAAGCATTTACGGTCAACTAAATTTAGATCAAGGATCTCATAAGCATGTGGCAATGTTCTTAAAACACTCCAAATCATGCATGAAGCTTAGTCTAAAAACACAGAAGGTCTGTCCAACTATAAACCAATACATGATCCTGCAAAAATGTAAATTATTATGTAAATTTGTACAGTCAGTTCTTCCAGTGTGCTGCAATGTGCAGCAGAGTGTCCAGATACAGTGTGTGAAAACACTTCACTGGAATTTGGAAAATAAACTGAAACTGTGAATGTTTTACAGGAATGAAAATCTTCCTGTTACTTCATCCTGGTAGTAGAAGTTTTCAGATCCTAAATTAGAACCTAAGTTAAGGTACTGTGAAAATACTTCAGCATAAACACACACTAGTACACTACAGAATTAACAACAGTAATAACTTTCCACTACAAATCCCTCCCATTCCTCCAACCATTACCAAAGTGGTCCCAGTCTTCCTGCATGTTCTGGATCTCCAGCTGGTTCCGACCTTCAGTGAAGATGGGTTTAGGGTTTTTCTCAAAGCCCCCTGACAGAAAGCCCCCATGCCACTGCCGCGCATATATTCTGCCGTCCATGTCAATCACCACTGGAGAAAAGACACAGACACAGTTAGACTTAATTAAACTGGTATCAATATGCTTTCAGTTTATCCAGTGTGTTCAATCTTGCAAAGCATTTGACAGCTAAACAGTATAATTCACTGGAAAATATTTTGTGTGTTTGATGCCTGAGACCTGGTGTGCTGGGTGGAACTGCCTCTTGTAAAGGTTTGGTCAGGAGGTAGAAGTGTTCACAGCCATGAAGAGGAACCGACACCTTCATCTCACTAGCCTGGCCCAGCTCATAAGCCCACTGGACCACGAACAGACAGAACAAAATAAATAAATAAATAAAACTGCTGATCTGGACACATGTATATTGTGCCAACCAATCCTTAAAACTACAGACTTAAAACTGACTAAAAACATTTGCGGAATACACTTATCTATACCTGTCCAGCACAGTTGACAAAATATTCACACTCAATGGAGCCGCGGTCTGTTTCAACGGCCATCACATGCCCTTTCTCTACCAGAACTTGCTGGACAGTAGTTCGTTCCAGAATCTGAACACCTGAGTACGAACAAGGAAGAAAAACAGAAGGAAGATGAGACAAAGCTGAAAAAAAAAAAATACAATAAAATAGTGACAATAAGAAATGCATGAATATATATGTGAATTTCAATTTTCTATATTTAGGCATGACAAAAAAAGTCATATATGCTCCAAGAAGAAGCTGATTTTTAGTTGACAAAAAAAGAGTAGAAGGTAGGATACATTCATATCTAAATCTTGCTTTAAAATTCAATTTAGAGTGTATAGAGTTGTGGGTTTCATTCCCTAACCTTGACCAGCTGCCCCAACAGCTAGGGCGTGGTTAACATCGGGCGGAGACACCACAGCATCCCCAGGCAGATGGAGCGCCCCCACCAGGTCATGAATGTTAACAAGAGGATGTAGTTTAACTATATCTTTAGGCTTAATGATGTTACAGCTAATCCCCATTACTCTGAAAATAAAGAAAGACAACTATAATAAGAAAAATGAACATTAGATAATGCAGACATTTCAATTTAAAGGCCCTGCACATAAAACAGATTTTATGTAATTATGAATAATGTGGAAGTTTGCAGTATTTATTCACTGCAATTGCTGTAGATAGCATTTAACATCTTGCACGACCAGTGCCAGAATATAGTGCGTAATTTTAAAGGGACTCTAAATTAAAAGGGTTGTCTGTAATATAAATGTATAGTAAAAGTGATATGTTGATGAAGTGATATTAGGTGAGGAAGAAGAGTCTTACTTTAGCCTGGATGCTAGGCGCTTTAGAGAGATAAAACGATCTTGGTTTTGGGCCAGACACAAAGAGCCTGTCTTCACATAACCTAAAACACACATACACACATAGCAAATGGTATATTATGACATTTCAAAAAAATTGTTTGATGCACGCATAGTAATGATAATGGAAGAAAATAGAGCTCTTAAATAAAAACCTGGCAAAGTGTCTAACCTGTTTTAACACCAGTTTCTCCCTCCAGCTGCTGGTAAAGTGTGTTGGAGTAGTTGGCCATTTTACATTCAATGGAGATTGGCTTTGCGACGCTAACAATGCCAGCACACAGTCTGGTCGTACCTGCACCAAGTCTGCAGTAAAGGAAACAATAAGTATTTAGATAGCCCCTGTCTTTAGTGGCTCTGTCTTATAAAGAATATCCACTTGTTTTCAGTACACAAATTTGTCAAAGAGTAATGAGTTAAAGTAACATTAGTCAATTATTTACACAGACTGTACCTGCCGCACTAAAAACGTTTCCAACATCTTTCTATAATTTCCTGATGGAATTAAATTCTCACCTGCCCTGCTCCAGCAGCACTATATCAGTCCATCCCAACTTGGCCAGATGGTAAGCCACTGATGTGCCAACAATACCTCCTCCACAGATCACCACACGGGCCTGGCCAGGTAGTGGGAGCAGCTGGGAGTCTCCACTGACAGTGAAGAGGTGAGGGGAGGTCCAGAGACCCCTGCCAGCTAGTCTATAGCCAGTCTGTGGAGGCAGCAGCCTGGGGAGCAGGACAGGGGACAGAGCCCTGGAGCTCCGCACACAGCTGCACATAGCTGTGTTTTCTGCAGCAACACAAATATCAGCACACAGACAGACACATGAAATAAAGTATAAGTAAAGTAATAATGTAATAACATGTTGAAGTTTCCTGGAATGGTTTGTCAAGCACAAAATCACTGTTTTACTTTCATACTACTGCAGCAGACGCAGTTTTTCCATGATTAACAGACAAGTAGTTATGGGTCTAATGCTAACATTCATGGGTTGTTTTTAGTTAATTAATGCAGACTAGCATAACATACAGCAATCAGAACTGAATAGAAATACGCAGGTTGAGACCCCAACAAGGTGAACAATAAGTTAGACCTTCAGCTGTCACTTACATTTCAGTCTTAGCTTCAAAGGACCGCTGTTATTACTACTCCACACCTAGCTTTAGCACACATACGAACATGTAATCCATCTACATTACACCGGAACACGAGCTTTGAAATAACAGCTTGAGGAGGTTGTATATTTTGTGTTTATCAAGCGTCTCCAAATTAAAGTTAAAAATGTTTGCACTGGTAGCTAGCTTAATGTTATATATAGCTTAAGCTATCGAAAGGCTAGCTAATGTGGATTATTTACCCTAACAGCTAAATGTCAAACATGTCCAGAAACATTTTTTCTGACTCTGTCTTTATTATGTACAACGGTATGCAACTCACCGATTCAGTTCAAGTCAGATGTTTTAGAATTAAGAGCAAATTGTAAACAGAACAAGCTGGAATCTTATAAACTCTTGTTTGGGTGCAGTTGTCACTGTGACATGTAAGTCAGCAGCATTAACGACACGCACTTCCGGTCAAAACTATCTAAATAAAAGTCTTTGTTGTTGACTTTACGTTCTTAAATGACTGAGATGGAAAAAGTGTACAGATCACTAACTTAAATATATTGTAGATGTAAATACTCCCCCATAATCAGAACCTTACTCAAGCAAAATGTAATTAGTTGTTCTCAGTCAAACATGAAAGTGTGAGTAGCTATATTGTGCAGTAAAATGGTTCCTTTTCAGTGTTTCACTAACACAAATGTGACTTTAGTCTACTTTACTCCTGTACTGCTGTACTACATTCACTCAAACTCCCACAAACCCTCAGATCAGCTGAAACACTCAGCTGACTTAAATCCAGGTTAAAGACCCACCTGTTCCAAACTGCATTTGAATAGTTTGCATGTGCACTGTTTCGTTCAAGCTTAAAGTTTATATCTGTTTATCGTTTTTAATCTTTTATTTTTTTAAATCTTTAATCCTTTTTATCTCGTACTTTTAATTGCCTCCCTGCTGTAATGCTCGTAATGTTTCATGTAAAGCACTTTTTAATTGTCTTGTACATGAAATCTGCACAAATAAAAAAAAAACTGCCTACCTTGATTTGCCTTAAAACTCTTCTTCTTCGCTTGTTGTAATGTCCATCCACATTTTTTTTTTTATTGATATGATTCTGTGGGAAAAAAAAACGTTCTTTCCGTTGCAGTTTTGCCGGTATTTCGCAACGACCGAAAAAACACGTCTTACCGGCGCATGAATAAATGAAACCTCCTTGCTTTGCCTTAAAACTCATTTACATCAAACTTATCAAATAATTAGAGTTTTGGCAAAATTGTTGCTTTTCCATTGAACATTTTTATGATAATTATATTTACGATATTTATCATTGGAAAAGTGACTAGTGTCACTTAGTGAAAATTTCGGAAGACCGAGGAACTTGATTGCTCTCTGGGCGGTGTAAACCACAGGTGAAGAACGTGATTGGTCAAAAGAAAACCAGGGAGAAATGCGATTGGCTAATGTGAGCTTACTTTGGGTGAATTTTGGGCAATGTAAACCAACGGTGAGGAACGTGATTGGTCAAAAGAAAACCAGGGAGAAATGCGATTGGCTAATGTGAGCTTTATTGGTGATGTTGCCGGAAGACAGTAAAAGCTTTATCAGAAATGTATCATAAATTTTTTCTAGTGTACAATAAACAATAATTGGAGGATGCGGGCATCGATCCCGCTACCTCTCGCATGCTAAGCGAGCGCTCTACCATTTGAGCTAATCCCCCACGATGCTCCGGAAGTAGTACACGTGGCTCAAACCAAATGCTGGCAATATGGTACTAAAAATAATTAATGACAGGCGAAAGGCAAGATTGACTGCCAGATGTAGAATATAACGTGAATGTACTACGCTTTAATGGACGTGATATGAAGAATTGCAACTTGCTTTCAAAGGTAGAGAACCACGATGGGGGAGGAATCGAACTCGCTACCTCTTGCTTGCGCGAGGTGCTGCAATCTCCAACAACCTTTTGTGTAAAAAAATAAATAAATAAAAATGGAACGTCTCATGTAACACTTGGAATTCTACAGTCTTCCCTAAAAGCAGGTTCATCGATCATGCTGGGCTCTCCAAGCCACTGTTGTCTTGTCCTGTTCCCTTTAGTTTATTGTTCAACTTCTGCATAATAGCTAATCAGATATCAAAGACACACTCGACATGTACCTATAAACGTACCTAAAAATGATCAATTGTATTTTTCTTCTTTCCACAGTAATCACTGCTGAGACTAAAAACATTAATGCAAAACTAAAGGAATTCCAGTGGGAAATGATGTTCAGCTAATGATTTTCTTCACTTTTTCATATAAAAAATAACGCATGCAGCACTAAACTTAGCATTTATTTATTATTATTGCCATTAATATTGCCTCTCCATATTATCAACGTCTTATACTTTAATCTACAGCAGTATCCTTTTATATAAGATGATTCTACATGTTTGCCATATGTTATGCTGTTTGTTGGACAGGAAAGGTGCAGAAAATTATAGACTGCCTCAAAACTATTAATTAATTAATATTTTATTTTGTTTTATTTGGTTGTAGCTACAAACTGTAAAGTTATACTATTGTTATGTATCGGTATTTTTCTGTATTTTCTGTGTATTTTTTGAGTTTGGTTCATGTGTCCTTTTGACACCCATAGGCTTCCGTACCTGTTCTTGCCTGATCCTGTGACCTGATTACCTGATGTGAGCCACCTGGTTGGGACAGGTGT
>JAPSES010000001.1:15172030-15195258 GCA_029822895.1 Maxillicosta whitleyi
ATATAATGAAGATGTTGAGTTATGTTTGGGTTTTTTTTAAGTCATGCAGCAAGAGCTGCATTCAAACTTGTAACCTAACAGACAAGGTGCTTTGAATTTAAATCCCCAAGGCTATGACACCCCTGAGTGATTAGAAATCAAATAGCCTAGCAATTTCATGTCATTATATTAATTAATGGTTATTATTTTGTGTGTACTATTAAGATCATTGCCTTGACTTTAAGATTATATGTTCCCAATGACTTGTAATGTTTATTTCTGTTTACGGTTAAATATAATAATAATGGCTGCTTTTGAAAACCAATGCCATAGCAAATTAATGTCACTGAATTAATATGTATTATTTTATGTGTATTAAGAAGAACATTGGTTTGGTTTCAAGATTATATGACCCCAATGACTTGTAATGTTCATTTCTGTTTATGTTAATATAATAATAACAATAAAGTGTACCTTCAATGAATGTGGAGCAAGATGGAGCTTTTTTGATGATGCACAGGGTGAGTTTTAAATGTTGGTATGATCAGATTTAAAATATAACACAAGATCTAAGATAAGTATGTACTGAACTGCACACATCAGGAAAACTATATACATACAGAGAACTATACGTGCAAGCACACAATATATGCATAAAATGCAATATATAAATAAAACACAATATATATACAAGCAAAATAGTTCAGTTTGTTGCTCTCTGTTCTTCCAACCATTCTTCAAGTGATTTGCCCCTTGAGGAATGCAAGCAGAATGTAACACTGCTGTGCCGACTGTGCCCAAACTCCTTTGTTTTGTGCTGCCCACACTGGTTACGGGTGTTGTACGCAGCCACTGTTACATATTTCCTCTTAAGAACGCCACTCACCTCCTCAACTGGTGGCCCACCGCCACCAATTCCTCTGTGTGTACCAGGACACAGGCACAGATGGTGGAACAGGTTAAGCTAGGCCCACACCAGATGTTGAGGTACCAGAAGCTGATGGCACCATGGACACAGTCATGTCTGGGTTAAGGACAGAAGTCCCTAACCTGGGCAATGTCTCAGAAGCTGACATAGGTTGTGCACCTTCTGATGATGATGATGATGACTTTGTCAATATTTACAAAATGTTGGAAAAAGAAGAGCATAATGTTGGGTTTTTCATTAAATCACAAATCGTTTATTATTTCGAGATGACACGCAGAGTCATTCCATAAACATGGTGACGAACGTAAATATGGTGTTTATTTACAGATATATTCATTATTATTATTATATATTTCCCCGCTGTTCTGTAGTAAATGAAACATTATTCGGTTTCTTGTTGCGTCCTCACTTACCGTACCATGTTTCATTTAAAAGTTCCCAAAGTCAGAACACGGTTGCATTCAGCTTCTATGCTCCACATGTCTGGAACAAACTCCCAGAAAGCCTCAGATCAGCTGAAACACTCAGTTGACATCCAGGTTTAAGACCCACCTGTTCTAAACTGCATTTGAATGATTCAGAAGTTTACATCTGCACTGTTTCATTAAAGCTTAAAGTTTATATCTGTTTATTGTTTTTATCTTTTATTTTTTGATCTTTAATCAATTTTACCTCATCCTTTTTATTGCCTTCCTGCTGTAATGCTCTTAATGTTTTATGTAAAGCATTTTTTTAATTGTCTTGTACGTGAAATGTGCATAAATAAATAAATACCTGCCTTCCTTGCTTTGCCTCAAAACTAATTTTCATCAATCATCAAACATTTTTATCGAAAAAGAGAAGGGAAAAAAAGAGAGTTGTGGCGAAATTGTAGTTTTTCCATTAGTACATTTTTATGCGGATTTATATTTACGATATGTATCGTTGGAAAAGCGACTAGTGTCACTTAGTGAAAATTTCGGAACACCGAGGAACTTGATTGCTTTCTGGGCGGTGTAAACCACAGGTGAGGAACGTGATTGGTTACAAGAAAACCGGCGAGAAATGTGATTTGCTAATGAGGGCTTAATCTGGGTATATTTTGTGCATCGTAAACCACAGGTGAGGAACGTGATTGGTTACAAGAAAACCGGCGAGAAATGTGATTGGCTAATGTGGCTTGATTTGGTGATGTTGCCGGAAGACAGTAAATACTTTATCAGAAATGAATTCTAAAATGTTTTAGTGTACAATAAACAATATTTGGAGGATGCGGGCATCGATCCCGCTACCTCTCGCATGCTAAGCGAGCGCTCTACCATTTGAGCTAATCCCCCACAATGCCAGGGAAGTAGTGCACATCAGTGAAAGCAAATCTTAGCATATGCTAGTTAAAGTACTCAATGACAAGCGAAAGGTAAGGTTGACTGCCAGATGTGGTACATAACCTGAATGTACTACGCTTTAACGGACGTGATATGAAGAATTGCAACTTGCTTTCAACGGAAGAGGAACGTGACGGTGGGAGGAATCGAACTCGCCACCTCTTGCTTGCGCGAGGTGCCGTAATCTCCAACAACCTTTTGCCCCCAAAAATGGAATGTCTCATAAATCACTTGGAATTCTACAACCTTCCCTAAAAAGCTGATTTATCGATCATGCTGGGCTCTCCGAGCCGCTGTTGTCTTGTCCTGTTCCCTTTAGTTTATTGTTCGACCTCTACATAATAACTAATCAGACATCAAAGACACGCTCGACATGTATCTAAAAATAACAGACACGTGGTGACAAAGAGACATATTTTAAATGCTGTCACTGGTAACATTGGGGGTCGGGGCACTGGTTGGAATGAAATACCAGTTATAAATTGTATTTGTGGTGTGGTGGTGCATTTATAAAAACTAACCACCAAGGGGCACTAGATGCCTTCTGACTCGTCTCTGACTGCACAGCCTGAGCGGTGGGGACATTGTTGCAAAATTTCACTTCATTTTGAACAAAAGACAAAAGTCTTTGCAAGAATTCACTTCGGTGATGACCAATGACTCTTGCATCACTCCCGAATCCCTATAAATACCCTAATAAGAACAAAACACCTCAAGACACAGAATCAGTTGCTGCATGACAAGTCACGAAGGAAATAGTAAACTATTTTTATTGACATGTTTAAATTCAGCTATTTACAGGTTTTTATTGTGGGCACAAAAAAAAAAAAAAAAAAAAAAAAACATTTCACACCATTACAGCTTGAAAACAATATACTGTTTTATACATACATCTGGCATCTGAACTTAAAATCCAGGCAGAGATGATACATGATACAGTTTGGCGCATAGCTGAGTTGTAAATATACATGGATATTGAGTCATTTTCACTTAAGTAGATGTTAAGTACATTTGCATCGGATAGTTGTAGGATTTTTAAGTAAACCTGCTTCCATAGCCCTGTCTCTGTCGAGTTTCGGCACAGTGATAAATCAGTGTCTGTAAACTACAAAGATCAAGGCCTTGCTAGTAAATGTTTGTCTAATAAAAGCATGTTTTTGCATGTTTTCCACTCATACACACAGCAAATACTTTGGACAACCTTTTCAACATTTGACAACATGCAAAAACACTGCTACAGCTTTCAACTGATACCAAATAATGGTTTTTGGCTCAAGATGGTGGCAAAGACAGTGATTGAAGTTGCACACTTTCAAGAGTAAGGACAAAACAAAAAAAAAACAAAAAACAAAAAAAAAAAAAAAAACACTGTATAATATAATAAACAGAAAGACTGATAACATTTTAATGTTCTTGGCTTTAACCAATAACAAGATTAAGTGAAACAATTGTTTTGTTGGAAACCATGATAGAACTACTGCAGGAATTCTCAAACAAACCAAAACTTTTAAAGTTAGCTTGGACAGCTAAGAAAAAGTTAAAATATATTAGACAAAGAATATTGGAGAACATGTATTTTTCCTGTTTTTTTGTTTTTTTTTCTCCAGAAGGTCTATAATTTAGAATGGTGACTCTGGTTAAGACTGTATAGAGTTATGGTAATTTAATGATGATTTGCAACACAATTGAACCCGTTAAAAAATAAATAAATAAATAAAATAAAGTCTCAGGATGTATAAAGCTCCAATAGGAGTCTTATATAATTTACACTTTTGGTAAATACGCTGTAAATTCAATTGATCATTTTGGGACGCTAGTTAAGGTTTGACATGTCGGTGATTAAAACCAACCAAAACAAAATCAGGGGAAATATATCAGGTAATTGTTTCATGGCAGTTAAAGCTGGGTTCTGCTAAACCTCATTCTGTGAGGTGAGGTCCTCTGACACGCTGTTGAACTCAGTGGCCCGAGCGCTCATCCCCAGATACTGTTTCAGGAATTCACTAAAACGTTTTTGGTTGTTCCACTTGCGGGCTGACTTCCTGATGCCAATGAAGCCCCCATACCTCTTCTGGTATGACCTCCCCGGTGACATCAGCTTCCTGTAGCCATGCCTCCCTTTGACGAAGCCGCCAAACCTCTTGGAGACACTCAGCCCTACGTCACCCTGTCCTCTTGTTGCCATGTCAGCATCACCCTCTTCTTGTCCTGCCTCTTCTTCATAGTCATCCTCAACAGACAGGGGGTTTGGGGGGTTGTAGGCTGTGTTCCTCTGGCTGCCTTTGCCCCCCAGGTCATCCACTGCAAGCGCCCGGGTCATGTGATCAAACTTCTGCACAGCCATGGGCATCAGCAGGCCTCTTTCCACCTGATCTTCCTCATCAGGAAACAGGGATTCCACCTCCTCCTGAGATCTTTTTCGTGTGGCACTGATAAGGGTCGAAATGGGGGACAATAATGCCCTACGACAGAAGTCCCAGGAGTAGGCAGGGGACACATTGCCTTCACACTCAATGACACAAACCTAACGGGGGAAAAGAGGAAAGGTCATCCTTATTTAGTTTCTGAAGCAACGAAAGCACTCTATTTACCAGCTTTAGCATCCAATTTCCATATTCACCTCTAATCATTAGTGAAGTCCTACAAGAAAAGAAACTCCTGTTTTTATAAATGTTTTTTTTTTTATTTTTAAAGATGTTAAATTAAATGTCTTATTTTGTGTAATAAATTCACCTAAGACAAAGATGACAGACCAAAGCACTGAATAAGGAATACACATCTATCCTCAGGAATCAATTGGCAGCAACAAATTAAAACTCGAACGTCAAAGGGGTATGTTATGCTGAGTCAGAACCAGTGAGGACGAGATTAAAGTTTCCACCTAATATTAAAATAGTGCAAATGTTCTTGTATTTTTCTCCTTTCCACAGTAATCGCTGCTGAAACTAAAAACAGTAATGCAAAACTAAAGGAATTCCAGTAGGAAATGATGTTCAGCCAATTACTTTCTTCACTTTTTCATATCAAAAATAACACACACAGTACTAAACTTAGCTTTTATTGATCATTATTGCCATTAAATAGACTATAAATAAGAAGACATGAGCAAAGCAGCTGTTGCTGTGTATGTTCTAACACTATAGATGCATGGAGAGTGATTCAATTTCAGTATTAATGGTTGTGTCATTAGTCGTATTCTCTGTAAACTTAACTCATTTTCTTGTCTATAAAGCTGAGTAAGTCAAAATATTAATAAATGTTCTGTATTCTGCTTTATTATTGAATTTTGACATGAAAGTCAATCCACTATTCTGGTCTCCATCACAGTTTGTTTTCTACTATGTTGTCTTACAGCACTTTTGTACATAATCTTTTAACCGATTAAGACCCAAACATCCACCTTTGACCAAAACTATCTACTGATTTAAAATGTTTAATCCCTGTTCATCCACTAATCCTGTCAATACATGTAAATAATTGTTGTAATTGCAGTTCGTCATCTTTTCATTAATGATATCCTGGCTGAAAAAAATCACTTTTTCTTCATTTTCTCTGTTTCTGATATAATAACCATCAACTTTAATCTGATCTTGTATGAACATCTCCGTGATCAGTAAGTTTAGTGTAGGAAAATACATGATTTTCATTAGAAAAAATGTAAAATACGGAGGATAATATCACAATAAATCACTTAAGAAAAGTTAATTTCAGAGATTTTTGGAATACTGGGTCTTTATGGGTTAAGTAAACAGGGCAAGAATACCACACATGCCGTCATTACTACAGTGAATTAGTGATGAATCACCCTAATGCGTGAATCATACGTCAATAAATTTACACATGATTCATGATTATCACATATAATCAATTTGTGCCAAAAGCAGCACATTGTCAATATGACAGAGACAGAGACAGAATACAATCGGTAGAACTCATTTGTTATTAAGACGAGCCAAATTGCCCCTGGCTCACATGTGCTTTGTAGAATTTGTGTCTATGTGTGTGCACAAGTCCTCACCATAGTGTTGAAACTGAGCTGTTTGGGCAGGATGTTGCTGCAGGACAGGCAGTCGGCCTGGCAGTCACTCTGTCCAAGATCACAGAGACAGAGCAGCAGCAGAGCCACAGCAGTCTTCATGGTCCCACTGTCTGCTGCACAACAAAGAAATCACAAAATATTCAGTATAATGATGGATGCATGCGTTATAGGTTATTCAGTATGCACCTGCACAAATCCACAGGCCTATAAAGACCCCAAAAACATCCACTGGCGAACAAAAGCATCTACTGATCTATAATATTTAGTATCTGTTTATCCACTAATCCTATCAATACATGGAAAAACTTCAGGTAAAATGCAGCTTCTCATTGTTTTATGGTCATCAGATATGATCATATGGGATGTCCAGACTCTGTAATGAACATGGAAACATCATCATCAGTAGTTTGATAAACGACAGTGGTTGTAGACACTTGTTTCAGTGTTTACATTTAGTTGAATAATTCACTTTTTACCAATTTCTAATCTAATAAACTTTGAATTTACACTAGACTTGTATGAGTATGATCAGTAAATTAAATACAGGAAAATTTCACAGAAAAATACAAAATACAGAAGATGATATTTCAGTACACGGTGATAAATCCTTTCGGGATGACAAAATAATAATTTGTAAGTTGTGATAAAAAATAGTTGTGGTCCTTTAAGGGTTAATATGTATCTCACAAAATGATTGTAGTCATTAAACAATGAGAAATGATGGTGATTTGTCCTAAATGATAAAGATGTCAATTTGAATGTATATGATACACACATCAAACAAAAACTACAGACTTTATTTTTTGTTTTTACATTCATTTAGCAACATCTTTGCTGAAACAATAACCTTTTCCTGCATTTTTCTCTGTTTCGATATAAATAACTTTGAATTTACTCTAAGTTTTCATGAACATCTACATGTTCTCTGGATTAAATACAGGAAAATACTTGATTTACAAAAGAAAAAAAAATACAGAGGATAATATTCTACAAAAAAATGGTAATAAATCAGTTAACAAAGGTAGAAATAGAGACAAAATTAATTTGGGATGTTCCACAAAAGTGGCACTGGATTTTTATGGGTTAAGGCAGAAAATAATAATTTCTTTGTCAATGTGTCACATATAATATGATGTATATAAATATATAGTTTAGGGCAAGTGGCTGACTCACTTAAGCTCTTAAGTGTGCACTTGTCCACCATTAATCAGAGGTCACAGTGTCCTTCATCATACCTTCAATCACGGTATGGAGCTTTTAAGTGCTTTATGTTACTGGAGTGTCTTCTGTTTACGGCTTGATGTTAAAAGTCACGTTAAGTTGTTCCAAAAACTGCTTTAATATGCCACGTCATACTCCACGCAAACAAGCTACATATACTGTGTTGCTAAAGATGGTGACCTCTGACAAAAAGACAAGGGACACAATTAAAATATGACAGAGAAAGACTTTAAGAATAAGCGTATGAACATAAAATGGTTTTGACCTTATTCTGCTATGAACAGCCCAGACTGGTGAGTCTGACGTCAGAAACACAACCAGTTTTCATCTCATTTAACAAACTCGTTAACTCCTTTAATTGATGCCTCGATTAATGCCGCTGGCGACAACTTGACTCACTGTTTGCTGTTGTTGTTGGTGTTACACATACACACTCGGCAACTTGCTCAAATTCAAGTAGATGCACAACATACATGACATTCTGGCATTTTTAGTCACATGATGATACACATTATGACACATATGTACTGTGGATTTCCCAGATACAGTACATGGACACACTCATACACACACCAACACGTCACTGCACTGTCATTATTTATAAAACTGATGGAGTAGAAAGTACAACTAATTTATCTTCAAATGCCATTGTATGTATCAGAAATGTGGATGTTATGCAAAGTAATTAAAAACTGATAAAAGTTTAATTGCAGAACATTTTATTCACATCTGTAAAGTTACCTATAAAGCAAAAGAAATCCACATTAATTAACATGTAACACACCTTAAAACCTGTTTGTTTGTTTATTTATCTTGAGAAAAAATGTATTGTTTAATGATGGATAAAGGCCCCAGTAACTCATTTTAGGCAGGAACACTGAAGGACATCTGAAGGCGGGCTGAGTTTGCCAGATGGCACTAGATTTAGACAAACAGCTCAAGTGCATTCATTTGTCCAAAATGCTTTTCACTCTTCCTTGTGACACCCAAATGTGATTTCTGTCACCACAGGTAATGCATGAAGGAGTCTTCACATCATATTGTGTCTGTTCCTGACTTTATCACAAAGTCACACACCCAGCTGTGTCCTTATGTAGCACTAATAAAGGTTAATAATCGATCATTAACACGCTTCTTTTCTGTTGAACACAGATTATCAATATTGTATCTATTGTCCTTCAGCCTTCAGCCAAAAATCCTGCCTCTGTCTTTGTTTTTCTGCCTTTTTAATAAACTTCTTTGCCTCATATCATCTGCCTGGAAACAAATTGCACCTCTCAACAACCGATCATTCCTATGGTCTTTTTTCTTTCGCCTTCCACGTTCTCTCGAGAGCTTTTAAAACCCAATTACTCTGCTTTTAATGAACTGATTAACCATTAAATAAACCAGTTAATTAAGTCATTACTGTCTGGTGCTGCTCTGAGGCGCTGCTGATGGAGGTCTTACAGTCCAGGAGATGATGAATAAAGATCGTCTTTCAGATTAAAAGGAACTCACGTCTACGTCTGATGTGATTTGCCACCAGGTTTGGAAAAAGTGCAACTGTATCTGATCTGCTTCACCTTCAGAATATGTTCCCTGGTCATTTCCATCTTCTAACTAAATAATCATTCAGATCTGCTTAGTACATTACAGCAAAAACTGAGGAGTAGCAACGGGATCTGCACCACCTCCATTCATCTCTAACAGTTTGTCTCCATTTTTTATCTCATCTATTACCTAAAAAACACATAATTAATATCTGACACATCTGTCGTTCACACCAAAAACTCATCAGGTCAATAATGAGCAGCCTTTACTAATCCACTCTACAGGCTAAGACTTTTTTTCCGCCAATTTTCTCAAATTTGCTTAGTTAAAATGTCTCTAAACATCATGAGCATCTACCGGTACTGTAAATTCCAGTCCACATCGTGCTCTTAGTCCTCAGTAATTCCCACACAGTGTTATCAGCTTTTCCTCCATTATTTTTTTTTCTCCATTACTGCCCTTTTCCCATCAAGAATGGGAAATATGAAATAAATTACTCCCAGCCCGAAGAACGTCTTAAAGCCGGATTATTCACGCGCGGGTGATTGAAGCAGTGTACATGCGTTTTTTGGAGTTATTTATAAAAGCTGAGCTCCAGGGTATTGCGTAACATATATATGCAAAAAAAAATAGAATGATGACAATAAACGTGTTTACATATAAAGTGCAGTGCAGTTTAATCAATATGCAAATTAACTCCGTGTTTTTTTTGGGTTTTTTTACTGTTTCTTTCAAATTAGTTTTAAAGTAAGAATTAAATCGTTGTGTTATCGCATTTCTGTTCTGATTTGAGGTATTTGATGTTTTTAACTTTACTCTGATAAACTGCTGCTTTATATTTGATACTGATAATTCACAAGGACAATAGCTCCTTACCAGCATATTAAGGAAAAGAAATCAAATATTAATTAGAACATATTCACAGAGATGTCTTTGTTAGTTGATGAGTGAGTTTGACAGGTAATTAAATGTTACTTTGTCTTTTGCCTGGAGGCAGATTGCAGACCACTTTATCTGTCAAAAAAGTGCCTTTGACTGACAACTTGTTCCATGCCTACTCAAAACACATTGCACTCTTTGTGTTAATACCGAAACCTAACCAGTACATTAGTAGAGAGGTCACTGATTCGACAGGTCAGGCTCATTTGTAAGAATTACGTCTATATATTAACTGTTTCTGTCACTAACCACATACACTGTTTACCTGCTGATAAACCTGTCATTAAACCTGTGTTTGTGGAGACATGACCGCCTGCATCTTTAAGCTTCATCAACACCCACTCACTCACTTTATCTCCTTGTCTTTCTCTGACACATGTGGTTAATCACAGTATTTTCTTTTCTTTCACACGCAGAAAACTAAACCCACTGCTGATACTTCCAGTGTTACTATTCCACTATGAGAGCTGCTGAAAATCTCAAAGGTTCAGAGGGTCTGTTGCTGAAATACAAAGAAATAAAATATGTGAGGGGAATAAAAAGATATTTTTTAATGTGACAGATACAATCAGAACCCAAATGCAGGACCTTTGTATTTCTAAATTACATTATGTCTTCTCTAAAATAAGGCAAATTTAACAGCAGAAAGAAAGAAAGAAAAAAAGAAAGACTTTCAAAATGATTTTCCATCAAATGAACAAAAAGTGAGACAAATGTATTTAATGTCCTTGGTAGAGTAGAATAGAATAGAATATGGAAAATACACTGTATTTACAAAATATACAATTGATTAAAATCTAAAAACCAATCTATCTTTAATCTTACAACTTTTAAGAGCTAAGTTTGAGGGACTGGTTTATTAATGGACTGTCATAGTGTAAAATACTATATTCAATACAATTCTTGATAGATAAACTGGCACTGAGTATGTGATCATTGCACCTGGTTAAAGGTAGTTATGATGTGTATAAATCGTAGTAAAAAAAAAAAAAAAATGAATGTGTCTGAAAACAAAATTGTTTCAACCTTAGGGTCAACAGTATTACTAAAAGTACTTCTGAGCTCATGTTAGGTTAGTTTGGTCACTGTTTGACAAACAGTACTTCAGACCAGAGTCCATATTTAGAAGGAACCTATAGAAGTCTGTCACGATGTCCCCTGTCAGTCAGACTGTGTGGTAGAAGATTACATGCTGAGGTCATTACACACAGACATGCTAAGCTAAGTCAATTTCCACTCTCAATGCATCTAATCACTGAGAGTCGATTAATGGTTAGGAGGTGTGCCCACACAAACACTTTACACAGGGGTCACATCAGAGTCATTTCACACTTGATGATTTTATGGGGTGACTCCCTTAGATGTACAACCCCGGCTCTAAAAGAGAGGTGGGGACACAACAATCACAAAGGAACATAAAAAGCATATCAAATGTTTCAAATAAGACCATATTAAGACAAAACATTAGGTCATTCATGGCAGCAAAATGTCCCCAAGTATGGGACAGGACTGTGTTTATTACAGTGTTGTCTTTTAACAACATCAGTCTGTAAACATCTGGAAACTGTCGAGACCAGATGATGGGATATAATGGGAGAAATGTTGTCTTTACATATAAAATTCCAACTCCTTAACAGACCCAGGTCTTCTCTGTTCTAGTTTTTGTTTCATGATGCATTTAATGTTCTCAATAGGTGAAAAATCTGGACCGGATCAGGCCAGTTCAGCATCCAGACACTTGTACCATGAAGCAGAGATTAAAAACATGCAGAATGTGATTTAGCATTGGTTTGAAATGAGCTTTGGTCCGGAGAAGATAAGGGCCGTCTCTAGATTCTGATTGTGTTTGGCCTCTTCTTCACATGATAGAGCTTCATCCTGTATTTGTGGATGACAGATAGTGATCTCTGGACGTGTTCCTGATCCACTTATTCATCCACTTATTTCCCTCTTTTTAATGCAGTGTCGTAGTCTGGCCAGACTAAATCCCAAGTGAGATTTAGTCTGGAGACCATCCATTCATTTTCTCGTAGAGAGTGGTGGTTTCCGTAGCTGTTGCCGGGGAGAACCCATGCTGCCTTGCACGCGATGACGTGTGTAGCTTGTAAACGACTATAATGCTAAACGCTGTTCATCTTTTAAAGTGAACGTTCTAAACTATTTAGAACACTGTCCAGAGCTTCTTCGAAAAGATAGCTTCGCATCTGCTGCCACCATGATGGATTCGCAAAAGAAAACTACTAACTTCTGTTTGTCGAATAGCACGCATCATTGTCTTTCATCACTCCTTGTTCTGTGATTGGCCCCCAGATCGATGTGAGGATTTCGGCCATGGTCTCCAGGCTGTCGAGCAGTTCGAAAAGAACACACAAGGCAGCATGGGTACTCCCAGACTAGCAGTGTCGCCTAATGGGCTACAATATTATAGGTATCCTTGTCTACTGTGCATTACATTACATGTTCTTTTAATTCCCTTAATCTTTTAATTATTTTATGCACTGTAGATGATAAAATATAGAAAGTCTTTGGAAGAACATTATTCTGTTATTGTTCCATACTTGGTTTACCTAGCTACCAAATTCAAAACTACTTAATTTTTTTTTTTTTACATTTGTTCATTTGTTTATGAGATTTCCAAATCCCTCCATGACACTATTTACAGACTAGGATGGCACATACCTCAACAGGGCCCTCACAGACCTCTAATTCTTCCCACTCTACCTCCAAAGTCAGAAAAATTGACAAAAAAACAAAAACAAAAAACGAGCCTTCACTATTTTCTACTTATTGTTTGGTGAGAGTGACTAGATACAACCCTCAACTGTTTTCCATTAATATTCCTTTTGATGTTTACTGATGTTTTTATGAAGCTCATTTTCCTCTTGATCTGCTTCAAAGGGTATTTGGGTTTTTCCTGGACCCGTGCTTCATACTTTCATACAATTTAAGACCTACGGGTGCATGAGCGCAGTGATGTAATTCTGTTGACTGTGAAACAAACAAACAAATGTATGCGACTGCAGGAAGTAAAAACACCAAGGTCATTAGTTATATTCTAAGTTGTACCTTTACTTTGAAGGGTGTCAAAGTAAGAGAAGACAAAGGTGACATCATAATATTTCTAATCTGCCTCTTTGTAGGTATGTGACACTGAAAAAATAACAAGAGAGTCAAACCTGAGATGAACCATAATTCCTGAAGTCACATACAAGCAAGAGCAAAATTGAAAATTGCTTGGATGAAAAAAAGACGGGGGAAAAAAGGCAGAGAGATATAATTTGCCAGTGTGGATGTGTGTACAGTATAATTTAAGATAATGAATGGATTTGACAATGGATTACTACTTAGATTTTGGGATCACAAAGAAGGGTTATATGTCTTTAAAAGCTCAAAAGCCTCTTTTTTTCCCCAGACATAATACTAAACTTCATCTCAAATTTGAGATTTAGTTTTGGTTCTCAATACTTTTTCTGTTGTTTTGTATTATGGGTTTTCATGTGCTGATATTAATGTAAGGAACATACTTTTTTCTATCCTTGGATTTCTGGGCAACATCTGCACATATAAACAAGATCTAAAAGTGTGTTGTCATAGTTTACATTTGTTAACCAAACAAATGAGTAAAAAAAAGTTATCTTTTCACTTCTGTTTGTGCGCACTGTGCAGAGCATTGTTCAAACGTAATAGTACATTCATGTAGGCTATCATATTGTACAACAACCAAAGGTATTTCTAGTATAAATATAGTCATACTAGGCACAATAAACTGAGAACAGCTGTGATCCAAAAGAACATAAACTATCATCATTATATAGCTGGACTGAGATATATTTCATTTCTGCTAAATGTGAGAAAAGTATAATTCTCTCATTGGTTTTCTCATCACGTGAACCTGTTAGATTCTTCCATGCATAAAACTAAAGTAAAAAAAGTAATACTGTTCCTTGTCTTACATGATATGTTTATGTGATGCTGTATGTGAGTTTGTTGCATGAAAGGAGGAGGTCATTGGCAGAAATTAATAGAAAGCCTTACTTAGCAATACACTAAGAGTCCATATTTGCTTCAATTCCTCCGTTACAAGATAACACAGTGAATCAACTGTCTTTAATAAGGTCTGATGTTGTGTGATCAACAACAGAAAACTGAAACTTATGTTGCTGTCCATTTCAAGTAGTGCGACTGCGTCTGACTGGAACCAGTTCTCCTGTGACACTGTCAAGCATCAACCACCAGGGCTGAAAAATCTAGACAGGGAGGAAGTCGAACGTCCACTGGGGGGGCTGTTTCCAAAATAGAGTTAATTCCCATAGATGTCCAGCTGTGCAGCTGAAATAAACATGTTTACAGCCTGGTTTCTATCTGTGACACCTGCAGGGGCGGTGAATTTATACAACCAACTCATCATAATTATCCAGAGCCCAAAATTCATGCATTATCAAAGGAGTGGACACTATGATTGACAAGTGAGTATCAGTGTCTGTTGTGATCTATCAGCTTTGACAGCTAATGTTATTATGGAGCTATTTATTTATTTATTTTACTGAATACACCTTTTTTTTCCTCCCTGACAGGCACGTCTGTCATAGTTGAGAGGAAGGAAATAAACAACAAAACTGTCAAATGATATTTTTGTGTAGTTTACTGCTAGTTAATGATCGTAAATGATGTTGTTTAGCTGCATTAGCTGGTGTTAGCATTAATTCATATTGAATTATATGGTCTGTCAGCTTTCAGCTAGCCTGCTAATAATAATAATAATAATAATAATAATAATAATAACAATAATAACACTTTTCCTTTAATGCACCAATTGTAACAGAAATGAAAAAAAACATTAAATGGATGATGATGAACATTAAAAATATCAAAAAACAAAATAACAAAAAAAGTAAATGATGTAAAATTAGGTGCTAAAACATCACTAAGAGCTGAGAAAAGTGTGTCTAAACAGAAATGTGAAGTCCTTTTTTGAAGGTGTTCAGGGAGTGCAGGGGCCCTTAGGTGGTCAGGGTAATTCTGACAACTTTTACATTATTGCTATCAAACCCAACGATGTCTAAAGATTAACAAACTGAAATAATTTCACGGTGTTTATTACAACACAATTAAACAGTGTGGTGTAATAATGAATGCCTGTTTAGATAAAACGCACCCATCTGTTGCAATGTTTAAAAACTGCATTTTACAAACTAATGGGCATCAGTTCTCTATTTAAATAAAGTCAATGACTATCCTTCCAAAACGTATTTTGTGGTTTTAAATGCACAGATGTTGTACATAATGACTTAATAAGCTGCAGCTTTACATTTGACAGTTGTAATCTATACAAACAAGAGCTATTTTCCCCGTTATATAAAAACAGAGGGAGGCCGGAAGCACACTGGGCCAAAGAGAAACATAAGGAAGGATCTACAAAATCCTCCCTGCACAAAGGATGAACAGGGCCCCTGCTGTGCTAGGAACATTGTATCCTTAGATTAACTCCACATGTTAGCAGCCAATTCAGAGTAGCCACTGGAGCTACACACACCAGCACTCTTTATCTAACCTCCATCTTCCACTTTCAGTCATTTGAATGTGACTGGTTTTCTGAGGTCAGTGAAGTTTATCCATAAACTTAATGAGGTGTGCTGTGTTATGTGAGGAAACTACTGAATCTTTCAAAGGGGAGGGAAGAAGATGGATTTTAAGATGGCCATTAAGCCATAAGATACATGAAGCATGAAATAATAAATGGAGTTGTGTCAGAGTGGAACTGATATTTAGTACAATCTGTGTCTGTTTTTGCATCCAAAGATTACATCTGCTGGTAAAAGACAACATTTTCTGTGTTAGATTGTGTATTTTCTTGTTTTCTTGGAATGGCAGTGTGGATCTTTGTGTTTTTGTTCTACCTATGTTGCTCAGAGAATACAAAGTGATTCATCTTTTTGTATTTGCCTGGAAAAAAAACAACAACCTCATCTGATTTCCCCATGTCGACACAGTAATCCATGATACCTAATGGACTCCCATTTCTTTTCATGTTTGTTGGTGGTCATATGCTGTTAACAGTGGAGATATCTAATGTCTGAAAAATAAATCAGGAATGGTAACCAACAGATCTTTACAGTCCACTGCTTTAGAAGAGATTTGCTGAATTAAAAGTGTGATAAATAGAAGGAAGATTGTGATATAATTAGATTTTTAAAATGTACCTGTTGAAATGTAATCCTATTTTAACCCAAATCTACATTACATTAAGTTAACTGCCCTCATTTTACACATCATCTAATAGAAATCAAAGCTGAGGTAAACAGCGGAGCTACCCCAAAGCAATAAAGTACAATGAATCCACCTTTAATTCTGTCTAGAGCACAATGTTTCTCCCTGAGATCTGTAACCTCTTTTCTATCCCAGAAGCTTCTGTTACACTCATTTAATTAAATGCAAACACACATCAGAGGTTGGTGAAATACTTCAACTAATTAATTTTCAATATATGCTTTCAAGGTCAAATAAGAAGAGCCCTAGGCTAAGCTAAAACATAATGTAATTTATTCATTGTTTTTTTTTTTTTTTTTTTTAAAAAAAGGTTAGGCTTAAATTAAAAGTTTTATATTAACCGCACACACTTTTCATTTACCAGGAAAAAAAAATATATCCATCCCATAATGAGTTTTACATAGCATGAGAAAAATAATAAGTGAGTAAAGCCTAACAAGAAGAATGAGCTATAGGAGAATTCATTATTTTCATGAAGCAGCATCATACAATGGTTTTAAGGTAAATTCAAACCATCTGAATCAGACGACTTTATCATCACTGCATTAACCACATAGACTTAAATCAGACAGATACATAACTAAAAAAATAAATAAATACAACACAAGAATATCTGGAGTAGGAATGCTCTTTAAAAATATACTACTTCATAATAAATTGTTTAAAAGCAGAATCCATTAAAAAAAAAAATATTGACTCAGTCACCTTCAGATAAATGCTAAATAAAATAAACTTTTGCTCTGAGTCTAACCGTGATTAACCAACCTACACTCACCCAAATTACCTTCACTTACTCTGTGTTTTAAGCAGTAAACACAGCCACTTAGCACTACTTTCCTTCACTCATGAAAACCATTAGAGTGCAACAGTAAATCAGGCCTTAACGATTAATGACTAATCAGGACGAAGGATTTTTGACCTTTTACTAAATACCAGTTCAGCGGCACCTCATGCTCCCTGTAGATTACTATAAGTTCCTGCTGGTTAAAGCTTTTAACCCACTCACACATAATATTTTAACCTTGGAACCGTTCTGCACCTTTTAGAGGTGATGCAATGATTCAGTAAGAAGTAAAATTGCTGGTGTAAAAATATTATTTTAACCTGTAATTTTAACTTTTTATGAGTACTACAAGCACTCAGCTCTCAGGACCAACTTAACCAGACTGATAAAAGCTTTACTCACTTATTAATAAAAATTAGACTCTAATTAATAAAAAAAATAAATAAAAATTGATTGTTGCTTTGAACTCTGCCACAAACCTTTACAGCTTTGAGTAAAACGTCAAATTGTACTACAGACTTTGCTGAATATAATCTGATCTATGTAATGTCAGGATAAACACAATGACCCAATTCTGCTATGAATACATCAATGTCAAGGAGTCTGTATCGAGGGTCAAAGGTCAAACCTTTCCTATTCTCATATCTTTTCTTTCTCAGTGCCTTACCTGTGTTGAGGTGAGATCGTGGGTGCCTGGGAGTCCCTTGGGTGCAGGTCGGTGTTGTCAACGTACGTTTTCCTTCCCTCGGTGTCAGTGTGGTTTTCTGGCGACGTGGAGGCTGGACGATGCTGCTCTTATAGGGAGCCACCCCTCCCCTTCAACCTCCTCCTCGGATTCCCTCTCTGTTTAAAACTCCCACTTTCATCACAGAGAGGATGAGAGGAGGTGGAGAGAGGGAGAAGGACAGTGTTGGAGCAGGGGGAGAGAGATGAAGGGAAGTGAGAGGGAGGAGAAGAAGAAGAAGAAAGGGAAAATACAGCAGGAGTTAGGAGGAGAGTGGAAAAACAGGACGGAGGAGAAAAAGGATGGAGGAAAAAAAAAAGGAGGGGTGAGAAAATGAAATGTAATGCACCCCATGCATCTTTAATGTGTCTTTTATTCTTTGCTTTAAAAGGTCACTCGCAAAAAACATTGTTATTGCACAAAAATAATCTCTTAAATGTCATAATTCTAAGAAACAATATACTGACAAGATGGAGTCAGTGCATGATTTAATAATTTGTCCATTTTCTACAATCCATTTCTTTGTTTAGCAAATTTGCAACTTGTCTATAAATCTGTTTGCTTTTTAAGTATATACTGCTCCTTTTATTCATTTGTAACCATAATTTGGTATAATTCTGACTAATCAAATAATTCCAGTAAGGCTGGTTGTGGTAATGTGACAAAGTCAAAACACATAACAATAATAAAAATGCATTAAAAAGTATATATATATATATATATATATATATATAAAAAACCCTGTAAATTATTATAGTTGATTACCCCCTGGCTGTAGAAAGACTTTTAATAAATAAATAGGGATAGTGCATATTAATAAACACAATATGTGCCAATATGCAAGATTATAGCCAAGGTTAATTTCTATCTTTAATCTCTACATTTTTAATAATGATACAATGAAAACAGTCTGACCTCAGATCCATCCTAAGGCCATTGGGGAAGTTTTGGAAAGTATAATACCACTGATGGCCACTGGCTACATTAATAAGCTTTTATTAAATCTATCAGAATAGAGCAGGGACATCAAACATGCAGCCTGCGGGCTAAAACCAGGTCCAATCTCATGTGTGAAATGCAAAATATAGGATATCAAAATCCTTTTAATTACAGTCCAGTCAAACTTTTTCAGTATAACAAAAGTAATATTATACAGAAATATGTACACTTACAACCATGTACAACCTGAAAAAAAGTTGAAGTTAAGTTGAAAAATAAGTTCAATTTTAACAATATTTTGCCTGTTATTAAAAGTTTTGTGATGTACTGTGATCTGTAAGTTTTAATTCACATGTATAAACAATACGCTGAGGCATAATAATGTTAAAATTTCACTTATGGTTAATTCTTTTTTTTTTTTTTTTCATAGATAAAAAACATTTTCATAATCCAATTTCACTTTTTTCACTCTAAAACAAGGAGAAAAGTTTGGGGTTGAAGTCATTATTTATATGTTATTATGTTTTTTATTTTATTTGTCCAGCCCACTTGAGATCATATTGGGCTGAATGTGGCTCCTGATCTAAAATGACATCACTTTGACACCACTGGAACGGAAACTTTGATTGACAGGTGTGTTTCATGCACTCACTTGTGGATTTGGAGAATGTTGTTTTATTGAACAAAATGTATTTATGTCCTGACAAATAGCTCAAGTATTGTTGTGGCTTGTAAGACATACTGAGAGGACACAATAGGTTGATGAAGTGTATTGATGTTCCATGCCACTCAATTTGCTGCGGCTCCATCTTTTGTTCAAATATGGTCACGATCATTGCCACGACAGCAAATTCCTGACTTCAAAGTTGGCAGTTTAGAAAACAATGAGTGGCATTACAGTGGTTCTCTCTATTTTTAATTTACAGATATTAGTCAGTTTACAGCTGTCGTTGACCAAAAAGTTAGGGCGGGATCCTTTATCTATGAGACGTTATAGCATTAAATTTCATCTGATCAGGAGAACTTACCGTTTCTCCAGTACAACATGGATTTAAATACAAGTAAACTATAGTTTTGAGAGTGATGCGCACCCTCTCCATCACATACTGGATAGACAGCGGAGCGCCTTCTCAGAAAGACTGCCATTGAACGAGTTCAGGAAATCTTTCCTACCACATTCTCACTCACTCTATAATAACTCACCTCTGTCTGATGTCTGAGGTCATGAATCCATTTGCACTTAAATATCATGTTGCACATTCTTATTGGAAAGATTTCAACTTGTTTTGCACCTTACAGTTCTAATTTAGCACATTTATTACAGTTATTATCCAGATTCTGCCCAGATCATTTTATACTTCTAATTTATTATGTATAGTGTTTGCTCTTGTGTTGTATTTCTTTTTTTACTCATGTTTGCTGTGGTACTAAGTTGTTATTGTATATATATGTCACACTGCTGCTACACTTATTTCCCAGTTTGGGATAAATAAAGTACATTGATCTAGCTAGCTAGCTATCTTTCATTCTTTCATTTATTCAAGGCAAGTTTCTTTACAGTATGCTAAATAAAGGTTTTAAATCTTAAAGATGGAAAAGGTATAAGTGGCTTGTTGTGATGGCCTTTATTTATGTTTTAATGATAACCCTGGTATAGATACTGGTCCCACCCCAGTAGCGTCATCATAGTGAGAATGGGACGTTTTCAGTGACGCAACCTGCCCATTTACAAGACTGTTCCATTCAGGGATATATTGATCAGTGGGGAGGGCCTAAACCTGACTCATGAAGGATCCTTGACTTTGTGAAACTGTTGTTTTTCAGGGCAGATGTTCTGGTTTGCAAAGGAACTGACGTATTACTGATAAATACTAACAATCTCTCTGTTCCAGGTAGAACACTGTGCGTCTGACACCAGTGTGTTCTGATGTCTTTTGTCAGGGTTTTTCTTTTTTTTGTTTTTGTGTGTGTGTTTCATAATAATAGCTTTTGTCACTATTGAAACTTTGGTTTGAATTAAACTAGGACAAAACAATATAGATGTGAAAGTATCCTTCAGTGGAACAGGTCCGTCATTAATATGATCAGAATCCCTTGTGTTTTTCCTGCTGTGAAAGGGGTCAATTGGCATGTCCTGTCCATAATGATCAACTCATCTGTTTCAGTTGCTGGTCGTTAACTCCCTCCTGACGTTTTCCCACCAGAAATCGTTCCGTTTTGCTCACCTACTTTCTCCCACTCACAGTATGAAGTCAGCCTTCATCCTTCCCCAGCTGCTGTGTGTTTGGCATAATTTAGAACTTTCCAGTCTGCTTATCTCCTACTGCTGCCTATTTGTTCAAACCCTTTGCACTTATGTCTTTTTTTTCCTGCTTCCTCTAAAACTCTCAGTTCTGCCCCTGATCCATCTCCTACCTGTTCCCATCTGCTCTAATTCTTTGCAGAGGCGACCCCCTGGTTCGCCAGTCCTGCCTCTTTAAATACCTTCTACCTGGACCTTATCTGGTTTGCCCACACCACTGTCTCCAGTTCTGCTTCCCGATCCTCTGCCTACCTGATTTCCTGACCACATAGCCCAGCATGTCCAACTAAACCGACAGCTCACTCCTTTACGAGGTCCTTAGCTCAGCTGTCTGTGGTTCTGTCAGATGGGGGGGGGGGGTCTCACCCATGGGTCTCACCACACTTAGTCTGTCTTCTTCCTTTCTCCCTTCGAGTCCTCCACATCTCCCAGACCCCTGGTTCCCTCTGGCTCTCTCTGCTTCAACAACTCTCTGCAGTGAACAAATAATAAATCCTTTAAAAGAGAGTTTCTTCAAGTTCAAACAAGTATGATGAAAGTGGAAAGAGCTCTTTGGTACAGAACACGAAATATGAAAAAAAAAAAAAAAAAATTCAAGGTGTCTGACAAAATTCTCTATTCACATTATCATTTCATGAAGAAATTCTAAAATATAGTCAAATGTTAAATAAAACGTGTTTTGTGCAATAGTTTGTCTAACTCTAACCCTTGCATTAAGAATCCCTCTTAAGTCATTGAATTTTGTCAAGTATTATTCCATTCTACAAAAACACATGATCCCTTCTGCACATGCTCTGTTTCATCAAGGTCAACATTAATGTTGCATAACATGTTGGAACTGTCAAGAATTGTACTTGTACTAGAACTTGAAATTATTTACTTAATTTTTTCCAATCTCAATTAGGATTACTGCTAAATACAAAAAATTTAAAGAAGTGATATTTTGCTTCTTTTTTTTTTAAATGGAATTATGCATTTTGAAACATTTCCCTGTGGTCATCATAAACTATAAATGCTCTGCTTGGGTCTGAATTCTTCATTAATTCAACTCCACAGGTCAATCTTCAACCCTATTTCTGAGTAATGACACCAAAAAGGTTGTTTTGAGTGCTGGCCCTTTAAATGCAAATGAGCTACTTCACATCCCACCCCCTCCAGATTGTTGGCTGTGCTGCACTTGTGTTCATTACTACAACCAACAACTGAATATTTTAGGTAATCAGTTTAAAGTTTGGACATATATTCAGTATAGACTCCAACCGCTGCTGCTGACAAACACAAGTCTTGACCATATATGGCAAATGACATGATGTAACGAGTTAAAGATGTAACAAATAAAATGGGTTGTAGAAATCCACTCAATTTTTGGCCAAAATGAATATAAAGATAGCTTTGCGGCACCTGGAGGGATCAAATTCTAACTGTATGGACTATTAGGATCCAAATACACAAATCAATGAACCAAAGACTAATAAAAGTGGGTTTCGATAAATATGACCCCTTTAAGAAACTAAGTATCACACTAAACTACCTGGGATTAGCATAAAAAACACTGTGTTCTCACCCCTACCTTCTTGGGTTGTATTATAGTCACCAAAGATACCATAACCAACTTTCAAATGAGAATGTTTTGGTCATAGGAAATATAATTAACACATAGACCATGGAACGTGTTTGAACAGGGGGGGGGGGTTGGTCAGACATGATGCGTAGCCGAGGCAAGAGGGTGAGGACTTGTCGTCATAGTTTTGGGCCACGCCCACAACGCCGTTTTGGCCGTTGAGCTCACAGACCTACGTACACGCCTCAAACTGTTTTCAACACTTTCGCTGTGTGACACAATTTTGTCTGTCTTCACACGCACTCACATCCATTTCTTACGCTTAAAAAAAATCCAATTTGGGCAGAGATGTTTGGCTTGTGTTCATTCCTCTGGAAACTCCACGACGATTCAGTCCCATTCATAGATAGATGCCGCACGGGTGAGCTAGCCCTTAGCAACGGAGTGTGCTAACGCGTCCTCCATGTTTAGAATGGAGCTGCCACCTGGCAGGCTAATGCTAGTGAATGGTCAGAACTTTAATAAATCGCCTTTCTACAAAGTTAAAGATATTGGCTTTTATCCTCCTCTTTACAGACACATCCGGACGTATCCGGGGGGCTTGGTAATTGTCAGGTCCTACAGAATCTCAGTCCAAGGTTTTTTGAA
>JAPSES010000001.1:15217445-15243359 GCA_029822895.1 Maxillicosta whitleyi
GGGTTGCATCATGACACAGAAAAGCAATAGTCAGTATGTTAGGTTCATAGCTTTGTGTGTGTGTGTGTGTGTGTGTGAGTGAGAGAGAATGGAACAAAGATAATGATTTGCTCAACAAGTCCTGTTGTATTGATTAATCTAATACTCACTTAGAGGTAAAAGGTTATATGTGTTTTCAGGCTGGCTCTGAAAATCTGTAACTTATAGAAGTGAGGGCAGGAAATGGTTGTTACAGTATTTTACTCATAGTGGAGTAGCCTACAAACCAAGTATTGCTATTTGTTTTGTGTTGTAAACTTTATTTGTCAGTAGTTAGAATGTCAGATTCATCAGTAAAGCTGTAAATTTCACTGTCATGGTAGCATGGTAGTAAGGCAAATATGTTTGCAATTAAGCAATGATTATTTTTTATTGTACTGTGTTGTAATCTATATACACAGGTGTATTAGGACCATTTATTGCCTGTGTGAATCAGACTGATTATTTGACTCAACTCTCATTAGTACAGGGTAATATTCCGTTTAAAAATAAAACACTTCTACGCATGTATATTGGTGTCTTCACTGTAACCATTTGTGTTATTTGATCCACAGAAAAGGAACTGAACACAAAATGTGTTGTGGAGATGATGAAGAACCAGACCATTCTCCATCCTGCAGGAACTAACTTGGCCAAAGGAGACTCCAGGTATTGTGTTGTTGACATGGCAACAATCTGCTCCTGCACTGTTCAATTATTTTCTTAAACTCATCTAAATAAACAGCTAACAAAACTACATAATGATTTAGTAAACAGTAAATAAGCTTTTCACCACATAATTCCGTAAATTATAACCCAGTGTGGTCGGCCCCACGGTACCTCTACCTACTACAGTACATTCTAAGGATTGCATGTTGTGGGTAGATTCACAGCTGTGCCATGTAGTTCTCACTTTCCTGAATGCTACTGCCTAATGACCATGTGTCAGATTTGTATGGAATGTTATTCTGCAGTCATGATGTAATTTTTGGCAATAGACGAGTTCAGCAGCTGGGCCTGCCAGAGACAGGTGTTTTTCCACATTGTAAAATGTTCACACACTCTTAGCTTTTAGCTCCCAAAAACTTCATTTCACTGTAAAGGCAGCAGGTGTATTTCAGGTACTTGTCTCTTTCTGTTTGTATTATGTCTCTGTCCTCTTGATTAGCTTATGTTTCTTTTGTGCTTGGAATCTCATGTCACTGTATTTATGCACAGTGATATTCAAATATGACCATGGTTGTATTAAGTGCTGTGTTGTGTGTTCACATTAGTTAACTTTGTCCATATGTTCTTACTTCTGTATTGGTGTGAAGGAATGTAACAAGAGTTAAAGAAGAATGAAGAAAATCTTAGAATTTTCGTGAAAAAGTTATGATAATTAAAGGTGTTTTTAGTGGAATCACTATGCTACTTTCAGTATGGCATGTTTGGCTAGTGACACGCCATCTTTGAATAAGCCCAGATGTGCTGGTTGAAGGCTCCTCTTGTGAGTCTCGGGGCTGACTGCAGTCTGCCTGATCAGAAGTTGTGAATAATGCTGGCTGCAGGCTGAGATTCAAGAGCAGACAACAGAAGCTGCATGTGTTTCTCTGTGTGCATGTCAGAGGAGCCTATGCCTGGAAGAAAGACAGCAACAGTGAGACAGTGGCAGACAGAGACAATTATACATGAAAAGACAGACTCCACTCCACTCTTCTCTTCCCTTACTCTGTTGGGTCATAACTTCCCACCGCCTGGCTTCCTCCCTTTTTCTCAGCTCTTCCGTTTCCGTGGTAACACAGAGGGAGGTTAACTCAGGGTCACTGTCGGTGACCATGAAGCCCCTTACTTGAGTTAGGAGATGATGCAAAGGGGGAACAGCCGTCATTTACTCGAGCATCTGTCGGCCATAAACTTTCCCAGTTGACTTTTATGGTGGACTGAATAAGAGCAGAGCTGTAGTTTCTCTCTGTCTATGTCTGACAAAGAACCAAGGAAGTAAAAGGAGGATGGGCTGACTGACGGCTGCCTTCAGCATGCAGATGCCATTTTAATTTTGTTTGTTTGCTTCCATTTTTATTTACATAACATTTGCATAGGGGGAAAATCTTTTACTCAACATTTTACTCTGTTGAGTGTAGCTGAGAGACTGAGAGGGAAGCCTAGAGGAAGTGTGCCATAAAGTTGGGATGTTGCAGGTGCATGTTGTTTGCTTATCTAGCTGAGCAAGCAGGATGCCCTTTGTTTAAATTGGTAAGAAGTATCTGCAGAAGATAACATAAAAAGTGAGAGTTCATCTTCCTGCATTAAAATATACTTATGAACCACTAGGATTTTTTTTTTTTTAAACTAACCACAAATGTTGCAGTAAAATACATGCATTTATTGCAGGGGTCAGAACATTATAAATCTGACAAATGTACCTGACTTGCATTTAAGATCCAAATATTTGGCCTAACTAAATGACAGAATGAACTTCTGAAGACCACAGAGACCCAGAAATCGGCTTTTGTCCTTCATTGGCCCCATTACTTTGTTTATTTTGGCTTCAGTTCTTTCCATGACCTTTGCTGACAGATGTATTGATCTACCCTAAATGGTTGAAACTATGTCCTTGCTAATCAATGCTGATCATTTTTATATTGGAAGACCAATGGGTTTGTTGGCATTAAACTTCTCCAGCCCCTCTATTATTTTGACAGCATGAAAGTTTCAGAATACCGCAGAAAGATCCGGAATTTGAGATGTTGGAATGTTGACTCTCTACAAATAAATGCCAGTATGGATGTCTTGGGTTTGTGGTCATGTGACCATGAAAAGTAGTCCAACTTAAGATTCTTTGCAATGTATATAGTGGCACCCTGAGGACCACTTTTTTTGTTCTAGACTTTGGAGCATTTACTGTGGGCCCTTGACCTGTAAAAACACCATTTACAGCATATAATCTGTGGAATTTCATAAAAACATCCACAAATTTGTACTCCTGGCCTATGTCATTTCCTCTCTTTGGATTTCCATCTACACATTGATCTGATATCTGCTCTCAAAACTCTTCATGACAGTCAGTTGAAAAGGAAAATGTAATTTGGAATGGTTTACTGTTTCTTTTGAAGAGATTTGTTCTGGTTATTAAGGGTGTTTTCAGCCACACTGTGTTATCACTAAATTACAATTGGCTGAATTCCCTGTAGCTAATGCATAACAATGATGTGCCTTTTCAGTTTCAGACACTGTTTATTGATTACAAATGGAAACACTTTCAATTTCTACTTCCTCAACTTTCTTGTGCTCTTGTTTACAACAACTGAGAAGGAAGTTATGCTGAGTATTGAAACAAATTATTTTACAGAATGGTGGCCACCATCATGCACTTCATATGGAAACTTCATCTGTGGAGCTGTCAAATGCCACATAGTCTTCATGACATGCAGATAATAAATGAAACATTGATACCAGTTTGCATGATCTTTTCTCTCTATTCTAATCATTGCAAAAACTATTAACAGTCAGTCTTTTGCTAACCAACAGGGTGATGGAGTAACCACAGCATAATATTTATACGCACACATTTTTATGACCTCTTTTGTTAGTTAATGTTATAAACATTGTTCTTCCACTTTATAGTGTTGGATTTAGATAAGGTATATGAACAAGATTGAAGATTTATCAGTTAATTCGAGATATTTTTTATTAGATTACATGGAACGCTTAAATTGAGAAGGGCATTTCTATCATACATTTTAATGCCAGATTTTTGTATTTTCAGTAAACCTTATACTTCAATTCTAGACCATGACTAATGTTAAAAGCCCTAACACTTAAAAGTTTGTTTTACTTGAGGCTTTTCTTTGCTTCTGCCAGTTGTGTGCATTCTGCTTGTCTGTCTTGTCTGATTCAGTTTTTCCACCAGCTGAAGCACACCCTGGGCAGGCCAGAGTTTTCAGTTCCTCACGTTGCCACTCAGTGACTCATTGCAATGATGACATTAATCCTTGTTTTTTAAATAGATTGGGTAGCCTATGTTGCTTTGCTTGCTTATAGAGGATCATAAATGACACTGCAGTGTACATTGAGTTTTTTAGGTTTCATTAGGCAATCAAACAGGATTGTGTGAGATGTCTCAGCATTGGCAGGTAAGACATTTTTGGAATAAGTAGTATTGAAATTATGACAACACAGTGTATTTTTTTGTGATCATAGCCTCTGTGACTGAATGGGGCTGAGTATGACTGTAGATCATGGAATATACATACATTGCATTTGGTTTCCCAAGAACATGACCTCACCGAATCACTTTAAACCTTCAGGGATGTTCTAACCTTCACACTTTGAACTAGAAAAGCTAGGGCATTATGTACTCATCTGTGCGATAAGCAGACTTCCCTGCAGCCATGTGGTCAGACACTACACTTTGTCTGATGACCAGAGGCTGTTTGCACTGGGCTGGTGAGGCTGGATGTTGACACAATCGGACAACAATCTGTCTGCTGTCAGATGTCAGTGAGGCAAACACAAGTGGCTCGGTTTCCAAGGTGATACACAAAAGAGGCTGTGTGGCCCTGTATCTTGGAATGATGTTGGACATTTAGTGTATATGTCAGCATGCTTGTGAGTTGTATGGTGGGATTGTTCTGGCTAATAGACATATTTTTTGAAAGTTAAGTGTCTGCTAGTATATTTGTTTTTGTACAGGGGTGCTTTTTGGTGATAAAGTTTGGTGAGGTTAAACATTGCTTCAAGTAGTCGTATTGTGATGGGCAGTTAACCAATTAAACAGCAGTGTTAAACATTAAGCCAGGAAAATATTCCTGCACAGGTTGGTCTAACTCAGGATCATCAGTATCTTTCACATGTAACTTCCTGTGTGTGGAATAGCCTGGTCAGCTTTCCATTTTTCTCAATGACAAATCTGTCTGGAATCGCAAGGCTTGAATCCAAATATGAAGTTGGGACTAACAGGTGCAGAGTAAACGATTAACAGATATGATAGATGTGAAATAATCCTGTGACAAGCAGATCACTAATGTCAACAAACCTCAGCATGTTTCCATCATGGTGTGCGGTGGTGGTGGAGTAGAAACTTCCGTCTTTTGTCAGAGAAACTTGGAATACAGGGTGTAATCTGTAATTCAATCCTTATTTTTCAATAAAATAAACAACTGGCAACAGTTGTAAAGAGATTTGTGAACTTGGAACTGACTTTGACTTGTGACAAGAAGTTACTGAGTATGATGCATTGTGAAACACCTGCCCCCCAGATTTGTGATTGGTCGGTATAGAATAGATTGTGCATATTTCGCAATGATTGGGCCAATCCCAGACTATTTTCTCTTTCTGTTTGTGTCTGTGGAAGTGCATGAGGTCAGACACTGAACCCCACAAAAAACACGAGTTGAATAGTTAGTTTGAATTGGACTGGATTGGTACAAATACAGCTTTGGTAAAAACATTAGTTTGAATAGTTGACTGTCTTTCCTTAATTGAGAAATTCATTGATTGTGGCTCTGTGTTGACACAATAAACAACACTTATTTAATTAACTGTAGAGAGAAATCATTTTCAGTATTTTACAGCAGATGCTTCTTAGAGTGTGTGGTTGTATTGATATACTGATGCTTTGCCTTAATTTCCCCTCTTACAGGTATGTGAAACTGTGAAATGTATTAGCAAAGATGTTTTTTTTAATTATTTATTTTAACCTCCTGATTGGCCGACCTCAGCTCCTTGTTAAAACAGTTCTGTTGAATGGGTGAAGCTTTTAGCTTCTTTCTGACTTTGACACTATAAAGTAACCACAGAAGTAATTGACTAATCAGGAAATAACCGCTATATTAGTTGAAAATATAATCATAAAATTGAGTAATTGGAAGAAAACCCCATCAGATTAACTGATAAGACGCTTGCAGAATAGTTTACCAGTTTTGTATAGATTATGACCCTATTATTCAGTATTTATTACAGAACATGAATCTTATTTTGCAGGTTTTTATCACAATGACAACCCATAAAACCTTTAGGTTCACTCTATGTAGAGGCAATAATCCTTTCTGATAAAGATTTGTGCTCTACAGAAAACACATCCTGTTAAAAATGAATAAACGCAGTAAAATATCTACCATCATTGAAAAACATTTGAGAAAATATGTTTATTTGGGATATGTATCATTGCTCATGAACAGAATTTATAGTGAAATATATATATATTTCATTGACCCTGTAAACAACACATTTGACATGTGTTTTTGGGGAAAAAGTGAAAAAAATATAGTCACTGACACTTTTCAAATGTGGTCAAACTATATTAAACATGCTCTAGTTTGTTTTCAGTGTGAACGAGTCATTACAAATAAACAGTTATCTCCAAATGTGCACACTTTGCTCAGGTTTGGCAAGGGTTAGAAAATTGTTATGTTGCAATTAAATCCAGCCTGAATATACCCGTTGATAATAAAGACACTTAGAAGATAATGAGTTCACACTATATTGTAATGAATGCATCTTCACTTTGTCAACTATTTGGAATTTAGAGCATTTGTTTGGCACAGTAGGATAGCTAAAGTATTTCTTTATTTATACATCACTTGGTTGACTATGCAGTTGGTTGATAATGGCAAGATGGTAAACATGACAGTTGATATTGAGTTGAGTTGAGTTGAGTTGAGTTGATATTTGATTTACTGGTTTAATTTCAAGTCATAAGCACTGACATGATTCTTCCCGCATACCACACTCACCATGAACTCATCATGAATACAATTAATTTACGAATTAATTATTACATGTATCAATGTTTTTCCAAGCTTTGTCATAAAGATTTGTGTCCGCTTTTTTGCATTTATACATGACATAGCAGCCTTTTGTTATGCAAAGTAGGGTTAAAAAATAAAGCTGTACACTTCTGGAGGTGATGATGGGCGTAGCTGAGGAGTGGGTCACCTTTATTCATATTCCTGTCATGAGTGGGCATGACAATTATCATTAGTCTATGTTGTTATTTAGAAACTGCGATTAAGTAAAATTATTATTAATTTATAATAATGAATTATTATTTCTAGCTCGTTTGTAGACAAACCTTAACTCTAAACGTTGGTTTGCAGTAGTTTTCATTTCCTCATATTTGTAAGATACTGTAAGTGTGACTGCTTTGAATTGTTGGATGATTTTTTTTTTTTTTTAAATCACTGAATCATTTATTTGGCATTAAAAAGTGAATGTCCTTGAAGGCAACTCTATTACTTGTAGTATTTACTGTAAATAACAAATGCACGTAAAACAACAGCTTCCTCGGGCATTGTAAATCAGACTGGGTTTTTATAACACAGCCTTCCGGGTCTGGCATCTGTGGCATTTGAGTTGGATCCTTTTCATCAGTTGGAATTTTTCCTGCTGGTAGAGCACATATCTTTGTGTAGAGTCTTGGACTTTTAATGTGTAATTGTGAAATGGCAATACTAACTGAAGGATGTTCATTATTGAATATGTTATTTTAAAAACAATTCTACCTCATCTTAACATTCTAATGTCTGGTCCAGCCTCTTACCTCCCTAAGGCTTCTGGCTACCTTTCCATCCTCCATTCCTCAGTCCTCCCGACACAGCCGTGGATGGTACAGTCCGAGAGAGGAAAAAAAGAATGTCAGAACAGTAGAGAAAGAGAGGGGGGGGGGGGGAGCAACCATGCATTAAGTTATTTTTTAAATGACGGTGATCAGAGCAGAGGAACAGGCAGAAGGGAGGAGGGACAAATAGAAGTGTTCGAGGACCGAGGGAGGCGGGTTCACAGCTCTCCTGACTGCCTCATGCTCCCTTCCAATTGGTCACGGGGGACATAGCTTTAATAATGGGCATTTGAGCACAAGACTTGGTTGACCCTTCTTGCCTGCAGCCTTTGATGCTACCATGACAGCTGTCATTACTACGTATGTCAGAACCTGCCAAGCTGATTTCACCCCCGCAAGTCTACGGCTGTGTGGAAGCAGTATCGCTGTAAGATGCTACAAAGCCCTCAAGATGGGTATTCATAAAATGCAAAATGGCAAAAATCTAATTAAAAAAAATTGCATCTTGAAAACAAGGGGGGGGGGGGGGGGTTCATTTTTAAATTTAAAAAATATAAAAANNNNGGTTCCTTTTTAAATGTCAAACATAGAAATATCCTTAAATACATTTAAAAGAAGCAGACCCAGGCCAATATGAAACATCTACATCTTTAAAGATTTTTGTTGGTAATTCTCTAAAGAATTACAATGATATGATATGATAAATATTTTCTTTCATGATAGTTCAGACAGGTTTTAGGATGCTCTAAACATTTCCTTGTTTGAAAACATACTGGAATAAACTAGGTTGTATATAGAAATTGCTCTGCATGTGTTTCTTCTGTTAGTGCAGCGCATCAGCTGTGGAACGTCAGTGAAATATGAAGTGTTTAGATTGATTGGGCTGGATACAGGCTGGTTTCTGCAACCACTGCAGTTTTGGTGGTTTTTAAAGAATGCGCATGGGTAAAAGGAAACAGGTGCGGGAGTGTCTGCGAGTGCTTTTTACTGTAGTTCTGAATTTATGAGGGCTGTTTGGGTCTAATAGAATGAATAATATTGCTTCGGGTTCTGGATTAATGTTGAAACAAGGAAAAAATTCAAGGTCAGAAATTGGTGTGAGGCAAAGCATGCTGTGCATTTGATATGGAAAAACAATGATGGGTCGTCATAAGATGTGTAGTGTGTGACTGGTAATGTAAACCATGATTGGTCTGTCCACCCTAGACTCATCATATTTGACACAGATCTCTGAATGACAGCTGCCTTCACAGATGAAACAGACTAGAATAAATGTGCTAATAATAAATTACAGCTGTCTAATATTTCATGTCTGGTAGTTTTATACAAATACAATTTTTTCTCAGGAGAACACACCAGAGGTTGACAAGAGCTGACTGATTCAAGATTAAGAATTGAATTAAAGTGCTGAAACAGTTCTCCAGCCTGTGTTCTTTCAATAAACACATGATCATTAATGTATTTATAGACCATGGCTGAGCAGTTAATTGAAGTGTTATTAAAATTTCAATATGGCCAAATGCAATACTTCAAATGGCAGAAGCTACAATTAAAAAAAAAAAAAAAAGTTAGTCACAACATTGCATTATAAAATTAACATTGACTTTAGGGACTCTGTGACCTACAAAATGTACCCTCCAGATTCTTGTTTTTCCAGCAAAAAGGAAGTGCAGAATTTTCCTTTTAAAAATTCACATATTCTTTCTCATATCACAATAATTGTTGAAATTTTTTTTCCATTTGTGTAATCATCTGGGTTTTTAATATGCAAATACATGAGATAAAACCTCAAATCTGCTGGAGTGTTAAATAAAACCTTCAGAAAATGGTGAGAAACAGATTATTGCTCACAATGACACATCCAAGCAACATTGGAGAAGTGATTGTGTTTATCACTTATAAAGGACATAGCTGCGGGATATGTGCTTTCATAACACGCGTGCGTTAACGTGAGCCTGCTTGCACATATTTGCCCAGCTTTTATGTTTAGTCACCAGGATCTTGGCAGCATTTCCAGTCTTTTTATGTGTCAGGGTTCTCAATTTTCATAAGCATTTCTCCCATCTGGTCTTGTTAATTTCTGAACATGGCCCTGACCCAGTAACCCCCTGTGCCACTATTTGATTCATACAGTACCACAGTCATAACTCAACCCCCATCACCACTTCCCAATCAAACACAGACTTTGGCATGACAGTTAAACCAGGCTTGAAGTTTTCTTTTTTGTCTACCATAGATCTCAAGAGTGATGACAGCCAGAGACACACACCCTTACCAGTTTCCTTACATAGATGTTTGGACATGTGACAAACAAACAAGCCACAAAGACACAAGGCTTATATTGAGGCAAATGTGTATTAAAGTAAAACAAAGAAAGCCTAACAGCAGTGATGGTTCTGTATTTTTGTCTGTCTCTCCATCCACATTTCTCTGTTATGTCCTTTCCCTGTGTTGTTTCACGGCAGATGTGGAACTTTTTTTTTTTTTAAGTGTCTTTTTGTAATTGTCATTTTCACTTGCATAAGCTTTATTAACATTAAGAAGAGTGAAGTAGAAATGATTGCTGCTGTTTTTTGAGAGAATTAAAACCCTGATTTCTAAAGACTTCACATAACGTATCCTCTCTAGCAAGCACTTATTTTCATATTCTCTTCTCTTCACATGCTGCTGTGGACCTTGACCCTCCCATCATCATCAGGAGTCAGTCCAAGGTAACATCATGCACGCACGCACACACACACACACACACACACACACACACACACACACACACACACAAACAAACAACTGAGCTAATTCTGCAGTCATGAATAATCTCCATTAGAAAAAGAATGATGCTGTTGTGTTCGTCCTTCAACACTGTGTGCGTGTTCTCAGTGGTACAAAGTAATGGTTTTTAAAACGTTAGCCTAAAGCATCTTGGTTAATTTATTACCTTTCTTCCCTCAAGAAAAACTTGTAGCCATGTTTTTTCCCTACGTGCCTGTCTTCCTTTTGTGTCCATATAACAAACAATACAATAAAATGTTTGTGCCATCCAAAAAACTTATATTTAATATCATTACCCTGAGAGCTTGTTGATGATGCTGACTGTTTTTGTTTGGCCGTGTGATTCAGGTTTTTGCCTATGACTACTGTTTCTGGTCCATGGATGAGTCCGATAAGGAGAAATTCGCTGGTAAGTGTATGACCTGATGCAGATATTAAAGGTGTAATTCTTTGCGTTGCAGGAATTTTATTTTGTTTTCATTAGTTATTGAAACAGTTGGTTTTCAACTGCTTAACCATGTGTGACCATATACAGTAGGATCACATACTGTGTGTGTATCTGTTCCAGGTCAGGAGGTGGTGTTCCAGTGCCTTGGGGAGAGTCTCCTCAATAATGCCTTCCTGGGCTACAATGCTTGTATCTTTGCCTACGGACAAACAGGTGAAATAAATATGAGATTTTTAATCACTACAAATTTTAAAGCATAATATCAATTTAAAGAAAAAAAGAACCAGTCTGTGTGTTTAGGTATGATAGATCCTCACACTGTCACTAAAAGATAAGCACACCTAACTGCTGATAAGAAGAAAGTGCAGACCAGTGCATCGATTAAACTGAAAGACAGCAATCCTATGGATCAATAAGATACAGGCTTGAAATGTGTTGAAGGGTAGATGGGACTTAAAAGAATGATACCATTGTTCTTATTGTAGTAGCAGTTAATTTTTTTTTTAATTATTTGTACCAATAATATATTAAGTTACTTTAAGTATATGCTTTTTTGTGTTTTTGTTTCTAGGTTCAGGAAAGTCCTACACCATGATGGGTTCAGGAGACCAACCAGGTCTGATTCCCCGGCTGTGCAGTGCTTTGTTTGATCGAACACAGAAGGAGCAGCGGGAGGAGGAGAGTTTTACTGTTGAGGTGTCCTACATGGAAATCTACAATGAAAAGGTCCGAGATCTGCTCGACCCCAAAGGGTATGACCTCAGGATTATCTTATGGTGTTTTCCTGTAGCTTAAGTGCAAATAAAATTCTGTGTTATTGCTTCATAAAGCTGCCTGTATGTTTTACAAAGCCCAATGAAAGAAACAGTAACAAAACAGAGAAGAATTAAATATGTTTGCCGAGTTGTTTTTAAAGCTCAAGTTACCGGTGGTGAACTCTTGGTACCACCAGCTGCTGTGGTCAGTGAATAAAAAAACATTAGCCTTCTGCCTGAAGTCACTGATGGAGCCAGTTCATGTCCAGCAGGTCAGCAGTAAATCAGCATTGAAGGCCTGTGTCGGCTGCCCCAGACTGCATAACCTCTGACCTCACTCACTACATGACCCTTAACCTCTGTAAAATGGCCCATGGTGCAGCACGCCATCTGACATCCATATGGGCTCGGCTTCATAGCAGAGAATGATGAAGTTCTTAGGCAAGTTTGGGGCAGGGTCAGAGAGCTAAGTGATTGCTAAGTGTGTATGAACCAGAGCACGGTTGTTGTAATGACTGGAGCCACAAGTAACAGAAAGTAGATTTAATGGCAAAACAGATGTAATGTTGTGAAGTTGAAGCTATTTTTCTGAAAATGCATTAGTTCGAGTCCCACATGTAAATGTATTTGTGAGAAATGTATATTTAGTATGTATTTAATAAGTTTTTTTTTTTTTATCAAACTGAAACAAAGCTATGTTATGAAACCATTCTCCTTGAACATTACCAGTGTCCTGCCGCAGCACCACAGGTCTTGAAATAGGTGTTGAATTGCATTCATAACATCTTAAAATGGGCTTAAAAAGTTTCTGATGTAACTTGTTGAAACTAGCAGAAGCCCTGTCAAGCCAGAAGGTTCAGAGCTTATTATAGGCAGTGCTGATACCTTGGACCAGACCATCAAAGCCTCCCTTACTATTGCTTCAGATGTCTAAATAAAAAGTGACATTGTTATCTGTCTGTGTTTTTAAACATGTGTTTCCCAGGGGAAGGCAAACTCTAAGGGTGAGGGAGCATAAAGTTTTGGGTCCATATGTGGATGGCCTCTCTCGACTAGCCGTGGCCAGCTATAAGGTAAAAATATTTAATAAGTGATTGTGTATTTGCATTGGTGTAATGATGACAACCAATTATGTTTACTCTGTCTGGGGTGTGTTTGTAGCACTTCAGCCTCCAAGGAGCCCAATAATTCACACAGAATTTTTTAATATTTTGTCTAACAAAATTGTTAGCAGTTGAACATGTTTAGTCAGATTCAGAAAACACAAAGCCAGATGTTTTTATGTTCTTAAAAGATGTATCAGGAGGTAAAATGTGTATATGTATGCACTTTTCTACAATTTATTTTAACAGGACATTGAGTCTCTAATGTCTGAAGGGAATAAGTCTCGGACTGTTGCTGCTACCAACATGAATGAGGAGAGCAGTCGATCACATGCTGTCTTCAACATCATCCTTACGCACACGCTCAAAGACTTGCAGTCAGGGGTAAGTAATACTGTAATGCACATACTGAGGCTGGACTAAGGCACAGTTTCTCAATAAAAATAAATCCTAGCTGATGGCAGAAGGGGTGATTGCAGCCACAGAAGAGCCAAATTGAATCCTCTACATGTGTTGAAGCCTTACATTTAACACATCCATCACAAGGGCTTATAACAAAGAGTCCAATGACTGTGAAACACCAAGGCCATAGCGGCAGATATTGCAGTGAGAGTAGTTGATGCAGTCACAGGGGATGCAGTGGGCTGAGCTAGATGTGATGCATCTGGGTCAGCCTCTTGACTTTCCACATGGTTGTTGGCATGTAATTTATTTGAACACTAAAGTGAGGAATCTCAACAATTATCACTTCTTCAGTTTAACATCTATATATAACTATGGTGTAATTACAGTATTCACTTGTAATCCTTTATTTACTGCAAAAGGCGGACATTACATAGATCTTAGGCAGAAGTTTCTTCCTGTGTCCAGCATCTTGGCACTCACCCATAATGCACCATAAGTTTGCCCTACTTTTCAGAATCTAGCAAACATTAACGACTCTTCTTTTATCGCATTGTGGTGTCCTAGAATGTATGTCTTACATACAGGAGAAACTAAACCAACAATTTTAAGACTGACCTCTTTGGAAAGTGTGTTGTTGTTTTACTGTTATAATACTCTCCCCAAAGAATATATTAAAAGCATGAACAGGCATAATTTGACTGTCAGTACATTACAAATATTAGTGTTTGGTTTGTAACAGAAATAGAAGTGTAGTTTTATAAAAACCCAAATGGACAAACTTTGTCTGGTAAAAACTTGCCCGACAAAGCCATGGCCATGTGACAGCCATGGCAATTGGTTGGTGCTTGGTAGTTACCAAATAGGATGACATCAACTCTCTGACCATCCACCCCAGAAACAACTTAAATGTTGAATTCACCATCCTTACTGACCCACTTAGCTTCTCCTGCTCCTTCTCTTGCTCTTATTTCCAGAGAAACTTGCCACCAGCAAATCCTCTTAATAATTCACAGGCATGACTGTCAGTTAGTCAGCTGATACAGCCTGATCTGTTTTCAAGGCACACCCAAAGTCAGTATGTGGGTTCATCAAGAAATCATCTGCGTCATAAAGCGTGCGATCAGTGAGTTAATCATCTGGCAGATACATTTGCTGAGTCAGTTGTCAGTTTTCTTAATATGTTTCATCGTGCTAAATAAAGAAACTCCTCTCTAACTCTAACTCTTTCTTGAAGCACCAGCCATGGGGTGACAAAGTTACTGAGTTGCTGCTTTCAACACAGTGTTTTATTATCTGTACCACTGTTTATATGAGTATATTGTATATACTGTTTATATGAGTATATGGTATGTGAGTGGAATCCACTCACCTACCAAATTTGATGTGTTGTGTTATTAACATTCCTTCACTTGTAATGCTCCTAATGATATGAATGTAGATTTTAAAGTCAAAACAAAAAACATGTAACTTGGAAAAATACAAACTAAAGATGTAGGCTAAAGAGCTGTATGCCCAGCCTGTTGATCTGGTTACTTGTGGAGGACAATGTGCTAGGTGTCATGTCTCCTTACTGTTCATTGAGCAGAGAAAATGCCAGACAGTCTTAGGCGTTTCCTCCTTTTCATTACTCTATCAGCCTAATTGATGTCTGAGATCAAAAAATGACAACTCTTTATAACTATAGAATGAATACAAATGCATATGTAGTGTACTTTAGTTAACTAATGCTCTTTCTGTGTTCAGTATTCTAGATTGCCATCTGTTGTTTGTTTAATAATTAGCTTGCTTTAGGGTTTTTTTAGGTAGTATGAGGCTGATTTTAATCAGTGCGGTCTGAGGTTGATCTTTATCATTTAGTCTCATGATAACTACTGCTCTGGATTCAGAGATTTGTTCTTTTTTTTGTACCTGACACTAGTGTGTTATGACATGAAACCTTGGAAAAATATGTTTATGGATATTAAGGTTTCTGTTGATCTCATTATCTCTTAAGATGAGGTTGTCTTTGTTTTCACTACACAAATTCCTGTGCAGAGATACACCCAAAGCTGTGCAACACATATTTTGCTTTCTATGACACAAAACTTCTCGTCCTGATGGAGGGGTTTGAAGCCAATAAACCCATCAAGGTGTGTGTTTTCTTAAGCTTTTGCAATGAAGTAAAGCTTTAATGTTTAGTGACACAGTTGTGTTTTCATAGTAGTTCAGGAAAGTAAGGACGAAGTGTAGCAGTGAACAGATTTGTGGTACACTGTAAAGTGATAAAGCCATTTTCTGCTAGTAGTTTTTCCTACTTTGCTGTTTAAAACTGAAGAACGAGTCATGTCACTTGAATCCTTGCAGAAAAATCTGAACAACATTCCTGAATGTCTCTGTACAAGAAGGACTAATTTTCACTGTATCTGAGTAACTGTGCCATGATTTTGATTCTTAAACATTTGTACTTTGAGTTGAACCAGTGCAGCTGTTTAGGCTGACTCATATGTTACCTGTGCCTTACTTGTGAGTATACCATTGTGAACTGGGCTTTGAGCGAATGTCCTGACCACACAACTCCCCTGTGGTTGAACAGATGTTGTGTCGATACTGACAGATGACTGCATCTGCTGTTGTTGAGCTGCCGATGTTCTGCTTCCGCTGTGTGGCCAATGTAGACAAGGTGTTACGTTCAGCCCTGTCAGCAAACTGCTGTCCTGTCATGCTTAGACAAGAGTGTATCAGGCCCAGTGCAAGCAGGGGAAGTGATATCCACATCTTCAGTGGCCCTTGGGAACACGCAGAGGGAACCTGTCGATAAGATACTGAAAGATGAGAAACCAAAGTCTGCTGCAGCATTTTGGCATCACTACTTTGCAGTTTTGCATCAGCTTAGCAGGAAAACAGGAATTTGATCATTATCTGAAAAAGAGCGGACCAAATTAAACCTCTAAATAAACTCAACAGGTGATTGATAAGGGGAGCCTTACTGTTAGTCTCTGGGTTGTGTGTTTTTCTCTTGTCTATAATCTAGACTTTATCTACACTGAATTGAAAGTGCTGAAATCTCAGCAGGGATGTCCTTGACATGGTGCTTCCCTGGTGGATTATGTGTAAAGTGTTGTCAGGCCTCACGCTGATGCTTGTTGTAGCCTCTCAGGAATGTCATTAGTTGTTTCAAATCCAGGTCTCATGTATTGAATTGCAGCTGCAGGATATTTATGTGACAAACAAAACAACTCCCTTATGACAGTGCTGTTTGTGGCTGTCATTAATACTGAATGAAGTACTTAGTATATATTCACCACTTTAAAGGTGTAACTCAAAGTAAAAAGTAACACTTGACATAAAATACTGCAGGTGTTTAGCCTGTGTTACTGTTATTTTCTAGAGGAATTCTACCTGCACACTTTATAGACATAATAATAAACACAGTAACATATATATTTTTTAACTCTGTATGTTTTGCTTTCTCTCTTTAGACAAGTGGGGAGAAGGTGAGTCGGTTGAGTCTAGTAGATTTGGCTGGAAGTGAACGAGCAGCAAAGACCGGCGCAGCAGGAGAAAGACTAAAGGAGGGAAGCAACATTAACAAGTAAGTAAAGCAATAAAACACATGGCTTTGTTGGTTAAGTATTTTTGTGTCCCAGACATTGTTCAGTTTCTTAATTAAGATTTTTCTCCCCATTCAAAATGCATGCGTTAAGTCTGTCATTACTAATCTTGTGCAGTTAAGCCTATGAAACTTATGGGAAGAAAACTCTTCATTAGCTTGGTACCACAGCTATTTTTTTTTTTTTGATCATCATCAACTCCCTAGGGCATCTACAGTGCAATTGCGGTAGCCTTAAACTGATTTAATTATACAGGCTGTTATGTTTTGTATTTTAGTCATATGCTTGCCTTAATACTAGCACATGAAATTAAATGAAAAGCATTTGACTGTGTTTGTTTGTGTGTCTGCCCATGTGTGATTTTTCAGATCACTGACTACGCTAGGCCTAGTGATATCAGCACTGGCTGAACAAGGAACTGCCAAGAACAAGACAAAGTTTGTCCCATACAGAGACTCGGTTCTGACATGGCTACTAAAGGTACATACACAATAAAAATGTTTACTGAGGAAAAACGCCCGTTGTGCTTTTCTTTCCTCATTTAACTATATAATGTTTGGATGCACTGATTTACTCTGTTACTCACTAGTCTCTCTTTCCTTTCTACTTCCCTCTTTTTTTTTATTCATGCTTGCTCATATCCAGGACTGCCTTGGAGGCAACAGTCGCACAGCAATGGTTGCAACTGTGAGTCCAGCAGCAGACAATTATGAAGAAACTCTTTCAACTTTGCGTTATGCTGATCGGGCAAAGAACATTGTTAACCATGCTGTTGTTAATGAAGACCCCAATGCTCGCATCATCAGAGAGCTCCGAGAGGAAGTAGAGAAACTACGAGTGCAGCTGACCCAGGCTGAGGTGAGGCATTAGTTAAAACCTTAAAAGTCAGCAATATCATCTACTCTCTGTCTCTCTAAATTATGGCATCTATTTTTCACCAGTCTCTGAAAGCTCCAGAACTGAAGGAGCGTCTGGAAGAGTCAGAGAAGTTGATTCAAGAGATGACCATCACTTGGGAGGAGAAACTTCGCAAAACCGAGGAGATTGCACAGGTATTTAAATGGACTATTAAGCCAAATGTATTGAATGACTGTGTAACACCTTGGCCATTTTAATACAGCTTCTAACATGAAAATGTGTTTATAGGAGCGTCAGAAGCAGTTGGAGAGTCTGGGAATTTCTCTTCAGTCATCAGGGATTAAAGTTGGAGATGACAAGAGCTTTCTTGTAAACCTCAATGCTGACCCTGCACTCAATGAGCTGCTGGTGTACTACCTGAAGGTAAATGCAGGCGTTCATGTAGGGACCTCTCATTCATTTCATACCTTGCAATTGAGTATTTTGCTGTTGACACATAATACTAATCTGTACTATCACTAAAGTATAACACACTTCCAGTCCTTCTATGGTCACCGACATCAGTTGTCATTGTCTACATAGTCTTAATTTATTGAATATTGTGTTTTAGGAACACACTAAGGTGGGCTCTGCAGACTCGCAGGATATCCAGCTGTGTGGTATGGGAATCCAAGCAGAGCACTGTGTCATTGACATCACATCAGAGGCTGCTGTCATCCTCTCCCCCTACCGCAATGCCAGGTAAAGAACAAAAATCCAGAGCATTTAAGCATATAACTAAATATAACTAACCATTTAATAATCCAGTAATCCAAAAGCCATAACCCACAATTTGTAGCTCCTTGGATTATTTTAACAGAATAGTAAGAGTATAACAAATTCTTATTCTGTGCATAGACTTAGACTTTTAATACTATTATCTGCTACCTTTACTATTGTTACAGGACATGTGTTAATGGTTCTCCAGTGAGCAGTGCCCTGCAACTTCATCATGGTGACCGAATCCTGTGGGGTAACAACCACTTCTTTAGGTAATGTCAAACAGGATACAGATGATTGGATGTTGTTTGCAATCCTAAATATTCTTAATATATTTTTAGTTTTAAAAAGTGCTTGAATACTCATAATATTTGGGTCATTTAATTGGGCATCTTGTCTGCAGGATCAACTTGCCTAAGCGGCGTTCTCGGAATGCTGATGATGAGGAGGGTGAGGGCGGTGTGATGAAGAACAGTGGCAGCAGTGAGCAGCTGGATGCAGATGGTGACACAGCCAGTGAAGTGTCCAGTGAAGTTAGCTTTTCTTATGAGTTTGCCCAGACAGAGGTCATGATGAAGGCGTTGGGCAGCAACGGTAAAGGAGCATTTGAAATACTAAGTAATAACAAGAGTAAGAAATTGTCTTCCAGATTCATTAAACTATCTGGGACTATTTTGTCCTATCAGACCCCATGCAAGCAGTGCTCCAGTCTCTGGAAAGGCAGCATGAAGAGGAGAAACGCTCCGCACTTGAGCGTCAGAGGCAGATGTATGAGCAGGAGCTCCAACAGCTTAGACGGAAACTGAACCCGGACCGTTTGTCAAGCCAATCTGGAGCACCAGTGTCTGGACAACAAGGCCAACAGTCTCACTACCGCAGCCTGGAGAGGCTCAGTATGGGTGGAATGAGTCATTCAGCTAGTGCTCAGAGCAGACTGAGACAGTGGAGTGAAGACAGGTGAATATGAGTATAGTGTTAGAGAACCAAAAAAAGTAAACATGCTTAATAAAAAATTCAGATGTTATCCATTTTGAACACCCCTTCTTTCTCCACTTGTGTTCCTGCAGGGAGGCAGTGTTGGTAAGGAGTCTGCGGAGGTTGAGGGAGCAGATAGTGAAGGCAAACCTTTTAGTGCAAGAAGCCTGTTTCATTGCTGAGGAACTGGAGCGACACACAGAATACAGGGTCACCCTCCAGATCCCATCAGACAACCTCAATGCAAATCGCAAGGTCTCATGCACTCGCACAAAGAGATGTTGTGTGTTATATTGATGTCACCACTTATTTTTCTAAACACACCCTATGTATTTGTGTGCATAGAGAGATGCTGTGCTCAGTGAACCAGCAATTCAGGTTCGACGTCGGTGTCGTGGGAAGCAGATCTGGAGTTTGGAGAAAATGGAGAACCGGCTGGTGGACATGAGGGAGCTATATCAAGAATGGCAAGACTACCAACTCCATGACCATGACAACCCAGTGAGATTTACACATCTGTCTTAGATTGGAACAATTTTACAATAAATGTCCTCTTGAGTGTGCCAATAAGTATCTGTCCTATAAAATCATAAATCACATTTCTTGTGTACTTGTGTAGGTGATGCGCTCCTATTTCCGGCGAGCTGACCCCTTCTTTGATGAGCAAGAAAACCACAGTCTGATTGGGGTTGCCAATGTCTTCCTTTCCTGTCTTTTCTATGATGTCAAGCTGCAGTATGCCATTCCCATTATCAACCAGAAAGGAGAGGTAAGGCATCACACGCTGTTGTTACAGATAGTGTGTCTGTCCTATTCTTTTTCAAATCAGTCCACATGATTATATGATAATTTATTTTAAATGTGACTAATGCTTTTTATTTAAATATTCATTGGGATTTGCATTGTTGGTCTGAAAGCTTTTATTTGTATTTCTTAGGTGGCAGGACGTCTTCATGTGGAAGTAGTGAGGATTGGAGGTGGTTTAGAGGACAGCATGGCTGGAGGTGATGAGTCTGACAACAACCAAGACAATGAAATCACTGAAATCCAGGACCGAAAACTCGTTTGCATGGTAAGACAAGCAGATTGTTAAAAAGCAATTTTCTCTGTGTAATGTAGAAAGTTAAATCACTTCAAGAACTTTGCAGGAATCACAGCAATTCTGATTTTGTTTTTTGTTTTTTACAGTAAATGAAAGACAGTACCTCTTCTCTCAACATAGAACTTTAGGTTTGACTGGCATCATAGAATTGTCACTTCACAGCAGTGACTTCTAACCTTTGACCTTTGTATTCTCTACAGATCAAGATTCTGCAGGCTACTGGTCTCCCTCAGTACTTGTCCAACTTCGTCTTCTGTCAGTACTCCTTTTGGGATCAGCCTGAGCCCATCATTGTGGCTCCTGAAGTGGATCCATCCTCCTCCTCACCAAGCACCAAGGACCCACACTGCATGGTGGTGTTTGACAGCTGCAAGGTGAAGCCTGTGATGGAAGCAGAAGAAGCAAACATAGTTAAACAGGCTTTAAGAGGTGGGTCTAAAACTTCTCCTGTTTGGGTCCTACAGGAGCTGGCAGTGTCAGTAACAGAGGATTTCATCGAATATCTGACTGAGGGTGCAGTTGCCATTGAGGTATATGGACACAGGCAGGCTGATGCAGGCAGAAACCCTGCCCTGTGGGACCTGAGTATCATCCAGGCCAAAACAAGGACACTACGAGACCGGTAGGAACGGACAAAAGAACAAATATGAAAAATACTACAAACTTGGAACAACGACTGTCACAGCACTAATTCACATTGCTGTGTTTCACAGCTGCTTTATGGGATTTTTAAGACATCTGACCAGCTTTCTAATAAATATACTAATGAAGAGATGTACTGTTGAATTTTGTTGTGCAGGTGGAGTGAGGTAACTCGTCGTCTGGAGTTGTGGATTCAAATCTTGGAGATAAATGAAAATGGAGATTTTGTTCCAGTAGAGGTTGTTCCTGCTAGAGATGTGCGAACTGGGGGGATCTTCCAGCTTCGACAGGTAGAGACGATCAGTGTCCCTATTCATTATTCATTTATGTATGTAGTTTAAAATTTTAGGGAGTGTGCACCTTAATAATAATTTCTGTAAACGTGTGATCTTGCTAAATTTCCAACCGGACTCCCTAAGAAGGTGTAATTACAGAAACATGACATGCATAAGATGTTCACTATATAAGATGGTCATGTCCTCATGTAAAATTTGTATTGTAGTCTTGTCATCCTGTGAGCCTGACATTAGCTAACTGGCAATGAATGCACTCAACTCAAACTCTTTCTGTCTGTATTGTACTTTTTCTCATTCCAGGGTCAGTCGAGGCGAATCCAGGTGGATGTACGTTCAGTTCAAGACTCGGGCACCATGCCTCTGATTTCAGAGATTGTACTTGCAGTATCAGTGGGCTGTGTGGAGATCCGACCCTGCACAGCCAACCAGGAGGGAGATGAGATGGACAGTTATCAGGTGAACCATTTTAGCAAGACTTTCTACATATCTACCACACATTTGCTGATGATATTATATTAAACTCGCCTGTTTGTTACTCAGGAAAGAGATCTGGAGCGTTTGCGACACCAGTGGTTAGCAGCTCTCACCAAGAGACAGGAATACCTTGACCAGCACCTGCAGAGCCTGGTCAGCAAATCAGGTAAGACACATAAGCACACAGCCAAACTGCAATACGGATTAACTGAGTTTTTTTAATGTGTCGGAGGGATTTACAGTGTTAGTGTTCTGTTTCCAGAAAAGACAGAGGATGACATGGAGAGGGAGGCCCAGCTGCTTGAGTGGCGTTTGACTTTAACAGAGGAGAGAAATGCTGTTATGGTGCCCTCTGCTGGCAGCGGTATACCTGGAGCACCAGCAGAATGGTATAAAGTGGCAGCATGTGTTTTTATCAAAGCTGTTTTATGTTTTAGAGGGATTAGGTAAATGACTATATCATGTTAAAAAGGCGTTGGCACATGTACATGTGTTAACCACAATGTATTTTTGCACATTTCCAGGGTTCCTCTACCTGGCATGGAAACTCATATTCCTGTCCTCTTCCTTAATCTCCGAGGTATGTCATTTGTCATTATGAGAGCATATTCAATTAGGTTCATTCATTTATCCTAAAATATATGAATATATTTATTATTTGTCATGTTTTTATTAAACTTTGAGTGTCACATTGTAATTTATGCTTACTTCCATATAAACAAGGCACATAAGTATATTTGAATTTCTTATTCCAGCCGATGACCTGAGCTCTCAAGACCAGTTTGAGGTTCCTGAGGCTGGAGGTTGGGATGCCACTCTGAGTGGAGAAGATGAAGATGATTTCTTTGACCTACAAATTGTCAAACATTATGATGGAGAGGTGAGGATTGGTCTGCACAGAGGTGTACTGTATTTGTTTTAAGTACTGAATCATGCATATGATGTGTGTGCACAGTTTAGTTGTGGTTTCTTTGAAGGCTATGCAAACACTGCCCTTAGGTGGAAGGTTTATATGCATTAATCACCTATTATTTGCCTTCACAATCAGATGTTAGACCAATCTTTCATAGTTTTATTATGTTACAGTATTTTGCATGGCAGTCAGTCATACATTAACTTAGTTGTAGCCTGTTAGATAATTGATGTAGTAAGTTGTAATTAGCATGGTGTTACATAATATAAACAAATGAACACAAGTAGTTTGTGTTTTGAAGAACCTCATTCATTTACAGCTACAACACTTCCATTCTGTGGGGAAACTGCAGGATATGCAGAGGTCAAAGACACAAAGCCCTCATTTCCTGAAGGCACTGTGGGTGCATCACAAGCTGTAAAAGTTGGCTTAATTTGCTAAATCAATGACTTTGTCAAAATAAAGTAACCACCTGAAGAATGAATGATCAATGACAGCAACTTGAGGTTCCTTGCACTTTATGAACCACTAAAGTCAAACGTTTAATCTGGAACTTTGTCTCCCTTCTTAATCAAGTTAACATAATTGGGTTAACATTTTTTAAATTAATGTTAAATCTTAATCTTAACTATTACATTTATTTTTACTGATTCTTAAACAATGTGCATTAAGATAATTGGGGGAAAAAATGTCAATTTATCATTTCCTCACTTGGAGGAAGCAGTGCCCTTGTAGCACTACACCAATGGATCTTTGTGATGTGTGTTTTCTTTTCCTGAATAATTCCTTTTGATGACTGGGTTCATTAATCAGGAGTATCTGTGTGTTGACACACAGGTGAAAGCAGAGGCTTCATGGGACTCTACTGTCCATGAGTGTCCCCAGCTCAGCCGTGGGGGGGCGTGGCCTGAGCAGCGAGTCTACCTGACAATTCGAGTGGTAGTTCAGCTCAGTCATCCTGCTGATATGCAGCTGGTCCTCAGGAAGAGGATCTGTGTCAACGTTAATCCAGGCCGCCAGGGTTTTGCCCATAACTTCTTAAAAAGGATGTCAACCCGCAGCACCATACCTGGCTGTGGGGTTACTTTTGAGGTGGTGTCCAACATCCCTGGGGTAAGGCCAGTAAGATGCATCAAACCTTCATTGTTTACCTAATGATCACTTCAGCAGGTAAGGGTTGAACACTTGTCTTTGTGATGTTTCCTGTCATCAGGACGCTCCTGGTTCAGAGGACAGGGAGATGCTGGCCCGGCTTGCTGCCAATGCACACAACAGCCAGTCTGGTGATGATGAAGCTGCCATTGAAAAATACCTCCGCAGTGTCCTCAGTCTGGAGAACATTCTGACTCTGGATAGACTCAGACAGGTGAGAGACACTGACCATCACTAATTTATAAGAAATTAGTTTTATACAACCAAGTGACAATCATGTTAAAGGTTTATATATCACATGTAATTTAAAAGATTACTATATTTATGTCTTTTTATTTCTGTATACCATATTTTCTAAAATATTTACGAGGTCTGAACTGTAGAAGGTAACAGACATTTTACTCGATGCAGATGTGTATTATTTGTGGTGCATAACTACAAAATACAGTTTAACGTTAATTCAAATACACCCAAGCTGATTATTCATTCATTATTCATTTTGATAAGTAACTCCAAAACTAATGGTTTTTAAAATAGCATGATTATGTTATTATATTTAGTATTAATTCCAGCCTTTATCAGTTTAACAGTATGAACATTAATTTCTTTAATGTCTTGAAAATGTGCTGTGTGTTTTCAGGAGGTGGCAGTGAAGGAACAACTGACAACAAGAGGAAAGAGTAACAGACGGAGCCTCAGTTCTCCATCTGTTCACAGGGTAAAAATAAAAAAAAGATCTTGGCATCTTCAAATATAAAAATATATTATTCTTGAAGTTCTTGAAGTTCTGTCTCTTATTTCATCCAGTTGTCTGGAAGTAGACAAGATCTATCCACAACTTGCCTGTTGGATGATAAGGTAACATCCTTTGTAAATGTTGTATCTCCTACCAGCCAGAAAGTTAAGAGCAGTAGATGTGATGTATGTCATAATAGGGCTGGGCAGTATGACTTAAAAATGTATAACCATAAAATGATTTATTTTCACCAATATTGATAACAATTTATCATTTTAAGGACCAGTTATAGATTAGGAAACAAAACTTTGGATCTGACCACTTTATTTAGAATGTAACTGCCCTAATTTGAAAGTAATCACCATATCAATCCAAGGACACAATCATAGTTTAACAACTTATCTGTTGGTCATTTTATCTTGATTTTATTGACTTTACTTAAATCCTGTCTTCTCTCTCTGTCGTCCTTTCCAGGTTCGATGGGAGAGTCAGCAGGATATCTACATGCCATCTCAGATTAACCGCACCCTCCCGCGTCCAGCCTCTTCCCCCTCCACCTACTCCACTTCACCGTCTCCATCTCCTACTCCCTTCGGCACAACCCCCCCACAAAACCAGGAACAAGATCAAGGTAAACCTCTAACGTTTACTGCCCTCTACCTCCCCTCTCTTCTCTTCTTTTGCGCTCTTCCTTCTTTCTCTCCTACTGCTTCTGCTTCTTTCATCCTCATCTCTTCTTTTCTTTCCAGCCTTTATAATCCTTGGATCTATGAGACTTTAACCTTCCATCCATCCTTCTTTTGGCTGATGTTTCCAGAATCATCCAACCATCCCATGTATCTTTGTTTACATTATAAGCTGTTGGATGTCTGCTGTGTATCCTTCCTTCCCGGGAGAACTGCTATGTAATATTCCACATTCTTCCTTTTGTTTTTGAACTGCCACAACCCCCTCCATAGCCTGCCTTGTCTAACACATTGTGTTTTCTGTCTTCGTTTTCTTTGCCAAATTTTGTAATTGTGTGGTCAAATTTGTCTGTTTTGATCAATCTGAACCTTCCTCTTTCAGTTAATCAGTCTCTCATAGTAATTTTTTTTTCAATGTCAGGCAAAATTCATGCTCATGTGATGTCTTCCAGATTAATTTTGTTCCAGCAGTGAACAAAATTCATTCCTGTTGTAAATTTCGGTTTCGCAATGCAACAATTAGAATGTTTTTATTCACAGTGCAATAGCGAAGTCATTCATCTGTGTCTTTTTGCTAGCTGATATGTGCTTCTGTCAGTCTATCACTGTGCTGGTTTTTTTTTTCCATTTCTGGGACTCGCTTTCAACTTCCTCTCTTAATCTTTCACACCTCCCCTACCTCCCACACCGCCT
>JAPSES010000001.1:15243459-15259609 GCA_029822895.1 Maxillicosta whitleyi
CCCCAGGTCGTTCAGGACTTGCTGCCTCTTATCTTTCAGTTAAGGCGCTGGTTCCTCAGATGCCCAAACTGCTCAAGTCTTTGTTCCCAGCTCGAGATGAGAAAAAGGAGCTGAGGCCATCTCCGCACAACCAGCAGGTCTGCATAGCTGATGTACAGACCAGCATGTTGATTTCTACCAGAACCTCTGTGTCTTTATCAACACAAAAAAAGATTAGATGCAGAGATTTTCTTGTCTTGATCTTTTCTATTGTTACTCTCAGCAGCACGTGCCTCGCATTATGACGTCATCGGGGGGAGATGAGAACCAAGTCAAGCCTGACATGGTGAGAATGTCCCCTTGTCATCTTTTATCTGTTATGTTGCTCTCTTTGGCTGTATTACTTGTTCTCCTGTTATATATATATATATATATACCATGACATCATCATAAAACCATCTCAAACATAGTTAATACTGTAGTTTTTGTACATTGACGATTGACCTGCTTATTTCTCTAGATCATTTTCTGGAGTTATCAGCCATAGTAGATGGAGTTTCACACAGGCTACATTCACCTGTATAAAGTCTGTATGAGTAGTATATGGTCATATATTGTGTATTTTTTCAATACAGAAAACACAATATTGTGTTCAGAACCTTGGTCTGTTTTGATTACTTCTCAGGCCCAATATTAAATTCCTCCCTTAGCTTTTTGTTTTGTACACTTAAGTATATGGCCTTTTTTTTTTTTTTTTTTAATGTCAGGGATCGGTGTGTAGTGGCCATCTAATCTTCTATGGTGTGAAATTCCTAGAATGCTTTTCAACCTGAAACAATTCTAGCTACCAGTGCAGAGGAAAGTAGACTATAAAATTGATTATAAAAAGACTACAAAAATGAGTGTCATTGAAAATGAACAATTGTAAATTAGATTGTGTTGGAGTGTATTTGCTTAAAGTAGATGTAAAGGTATAATGTATGTAATTGAATCATTGGAATAAGCATTTCTGAAACATTATAGTGACAGTGCATTTCACTATCCATGTCTCATTGATGAGGGTGGAAAAATAGTCCACTCACACAGCTCCCCCCTTTCTTGCTCATATGATATTTGCACAAGACACATATTTTATATACAAAGTGTAAGCATTAATTTGATTTGTTATGTCCTACAGATCTGTTAATAGTTGGTAATGGTAGAAAGCAATAGACTTGGTTGAGGACAAACTCGGGGGAGGATTTGGTATAAGGCTGTAACCTCAGGAGACATTTGTGATATACATAACAGATGCTAAGCTTACCAGGTTTGATTGCTCCAAATAATGATTGCATCCTGTTTTGGAAGCTGATCTAGAAGCTGATTCTTGTTTTGTTTTGTCTGCATGCTCTCGTCTGCCCCTGGCCCCCGCAGGCCAATATTCTACGGCCAGCAACCAAAGACAGGCGGGCAGAATTCCCAGAAGTCCCTCCTCTTCCTGTGCATGACCCGCATGACACCACACCCCTCAGCCCCCTCAGCCAATCATCCAGTGGCTACTTCTCCAGCAGTGTTTCAACAGTAACCCTGTCCGATGTCCTCAACCCCTCTTCCTCGTCTTCCTCCCTACTGGCTGCTGAGACTACATTACCCACAATCCCCCAGCTGCAAAGTGCTGACAGGAACGATGTTATGACCTCTCCTCCTCAGTGTGGCTCCAAGATGGCCGTCATCACCCCAGCTTCTTCAGACACTTCAACCAATCACAACAATGGCACTACACAAAACTCCTTCTCAGAACAGAGGCAGGTTAACTCTGGAGGAGGGAGCGAAGGCTTTGAGAGGCTGGAGATTTTTGTGGATGACGAGGAGCGTAGCCATGACGATTCACTTCCTGATTGGCTGACAGAAGGAGCGTATGTTACAGTAGGAAGCAATAAGGCAGGAACTGTGCGCTACATTGGAGTCACACAATTTGCTGAGGGAGTGTGGGTGGGAGTGGAGCTGGACACCCCTGTAGGTAAGTCAACTTTTATACTCAGCGACGCTTATTAGGTGGTGTGTCTGCACGTTAGAGATAATAAGTTTAGGTTTAATGTGTAAGCTCATATTGCAGAAATAGAATCATTTGTTGAACCTTACAATGAGCTGTTCAGTGCCTCCCCTGTATGGAGTCTGTAGCTCAGGACAGATTTATTCACCCTGTTTTATAGCAGGTAGCATTCAGTGTCATACGTTACCACCTGTTATTATGCTGCAGTGTGGACCAGAGTAATTGTCCTGACTAAAATCACAAAACATCCAAACCACACAGGATTCAAGCTTAATGTATTTAATCATTTGCAAATTTCCAACTTCAGCATCAGAGATAAACACTGAACTTTTTGATGAGTGCAAATTAATTATGTTTCCGAGACAAGTTGTAGATTGAGTCAGCAGATTTATTATATTATCAAGTTTATTCTCCTTCCTTTAATTCTTTAAACCATGGTTGTCAAACTTAATTTAGCTCAGGGGCCACATACAGACCAGTTTGATCTCAAGAAGGCCAGACCAGTGAAATAATAGCATGATAAATTACAAATAATAACTTTAAACTCTCATTTTAGGGTGGAAAAAGTAAAATTACATCAGGAAAAATGTTTGCATTTACAAATGATTCTGTCACAAAAATGTGGATAACTTGAACAAGCTGGAATTTGTTAAGAAAAATAAGTGCAATTTTAACAACATTATGCCTCAACTTACCATTTCACATATACATTACAACTTACAAATAATAGTGTATCGACAAATGCACAAAACATTTATTAACAGGCATCTGAAACTGAAAATATAGTATTTTTCATTATGATCAACACAACTTGTCAAGACTGAGTGACATCCCTGACTGTTAATTGCCAGACTGGATTTAACCCTTTTCAAGGCCGGTTTTGGCCCCTGGGCCGTATATTTGACACCTTTGCTTTAAACTGTTTAAGCTGAATTAATATTCTAATAATTGCATTGAAGATGATCTGATCTGGTGTAGGGTTCAGATTTTCACCAACATTTGTTTTTATCAAGTTTCATTTTTACTTTTTTGTGTACTAGTTTTGTGTTTTTCATTTTCGCTCTGGTTTTTTAACATAGTTTGAAGAAAAACCTTTACTTCCAGAAGCCAAAAACAGCAGAGTTAAAAAAATGCATGGCATGAATTGTGATTATAGTACATCATAAACCCATAACAATGTTGGAAACCAAAACTGATGTTATCTGCAATTGTATTTTGTTTCAATAGATGTATGTTTTGTTACTTTCAGTTATAACATGTCATTCTATTGCTACTTTTAGTCTTATCTTTCTTAACTATATTCATCCTGACTTTATCACAAATCATACCTTTTTCCTCCCATAGGTAAGAATGACGGTTCGGTTGGTGGTCAGCGTTATTTCCACTGTAAACCCGGTTACGGAGTGCTGGTTCGTCCGGACCGTCTGTCCTGTCGGGATCGGACCAGTCGGCGCACAGGAGACTTCACTGCCCCCGCCCACGTCCCTGTTCTGCGAGGAGAAACTCTTGTTGCTCGCCGGGGGGAGAACCGCAAGTCATGGAGCAGTTGAGACAGAGAAACAAGGAGGGGGATGGGAGAGATGAACTCCCCATAGCCCCCATCTTCCTCCTCCTCCTTCCTCTCCTCTTCTCTTCCCAGCTATGCAACAGTTTGACACATCACAACGGACATACTGCCTACTTTCTGATAGTTGGAAACTACACTCAATACATCCATTCAGAGTTAATGGGTGAAAATAACATCATAATGATAAAGGAAGACTGGAACAAATGCAAGTAAGTGATTGAAGACTATGCAGAGTATAGAAGTCTACAGAAGGACTGCTGTATTTATAACAGAGTGGGGACTTAATACTAAATGAATGGCAGTCAGCAGGAAGACTGCTGAGAGGGAATGAAGTCACTGCAGACTGTTTGACATCTGGAGTGTCAGAACTCTCCAGGGTTGTGGATTGGATGCTTCAGACTGGACAACTGGCCTCAGAGCTGCTTCTCAAGCAGATACACAGGGATGCAAACATGTCACATCTAATGCAGGACTGATCCCAGGTCATGCATAGTTATTGTTTGAATTGTATTAGTGCATAATTTGGCTGATGAGCTGTAAAAAAAAACAAAAAAAACTAAGGAAGTGAACACTTTTGTTCATATGAAAACCTTCATATTCACAGTTTCTGTCCAGGCCAGTGGACTTGATCTCTGACTAATTTGTCTATTGTCCATGGTCATATTACATCATTGTTCTCCATACAATGGTCATTTCTTTGTAGTCAGCCATGATAGAAACTGTTACATAGAGATATTACCCTTTGTAATTTGTTTCCCATGTAAAGAAGTGAATGGAGTGAATTTATTAACATTTAGGTGAATATTTTTTCCATAGCCTTTCAGGACTGTTACAGCATGTTCTGCTGCATTTTGACCTGTGGTGTGTTTGCATTCCTGGGAAAAAGAAAAACAAGAAACATCTGAGACTATGTTATAGGTGGGAATCCTACCTGTTTGCCTGGTGTCCCACAATCCTCTGCTCCTGCTGCCACATCCCTGAACTGTGCAGTTGCGGTCTGCAGACCGAAACCTCAGCTCTTTGTTTGAGACTTGCTTGTCTCTCCCTCCTGGACTCTTCTTTTAATGATAAATCCTCCCAGAATGTGCCTTCACCACAGCTTGGTTTGCATTCGTTTTCTGTATATTTAATTTCTCTTAGCTGTGTTTGTGTTTCGGAGAATGCCTTGTGCTAAGTGTGAGGTGATCTCAGGGACTGCAGAGGGGAAAGGACAAGGACGGGGGTTAATGTGTGTCTGTGTGACTGTATATGTTTGTACAGCATTGCCTTGTGTGTAAGGTAAGGTTCAGCTATATATTATCGTAGTGTTTGAAGTCTTGAAAATTAGATATTTTGAGCAGAAGTCGTCCTCATCGGACAAAGCCACTACGGGAATGAGCTATTTGTAACGGCAGGCTTTAAAAGTCAATTTTGCACTGGAGACGTCAGAGATCTCTCCACGCAGATGTTGGATAAGAAGCGTCTGTATGTGTCTCATGGGAAAACGGAGCAAACCAGTCATTGGAACCAACTGCGGTAACGTGAAGATGATGATGGGTTAAAAACAAAGTAGAGTGGGCCATGTGGATGTTGTTTTTTGTTCTTTTAAAGCCAACCCGCTGGTCGTCTGTGAATAACTGGTGACATTGGAACACCAGGTGGTGCTATGTGGAGAAATTGGGTGTTGTGTAGGTGGTAAAGGGCACAAGTATGTGTTGAGTGAATGAAAGTGAGATGGACATACAGAACTTCAGGTGGGAATTCCGCGCTTGAGAAAAGAATCGATCTGCTTCTATGCTTTTTGATCTGAATCCAGTTTTATTTTTCTAAATGAGCAACACAACTGGGAGAACGCGCTGTACAGTTTGGGAAAGTATTAAACACGCAAGCAGTTCTGTTGAAGAAATTAAGTCGATGTGGCAGACTGTGGGATTATTTTAAATGAGTTTTTATTGAACGTCGCATTCCAGAGGGACTTAAACATTTTATAGCAACCTCGCTTCTGTGGATTCAGTTCAACATGTTTAGTTTTATTTGTGGAGTTGAGCACGCACATGAACACCAACTATTTACATTCTGATGCAAATACGATACTTGCTTTATATTAAGGTGGTTATAATAAGCATTAGGTAAAAGATAAGGTCTTACAAGATGCTCATTAAATGATTATGTGTTAAAGTATTAATAATAGGATCATAAACGATTGTTGTGAGGTTATAAGACATTTATGAGCACTTCTAAGGATATTTTAATAGTTTATAATCTGAAAGTACAGTAATAAATTAAACTCAATAGAGCTTTGTTCTTGCTTCAGATCCAATATCTGCGAAAAGTATGGTTAACTCTTATTAAGTATTTAAGAAATTATACATACAAGTGAATAAAGCAGCAAAAACGTTGAGCTTGACAGTGACATAAGAATAGTCAAATTCAACAGAAACTCTTAAGGAGTCTAGTGTTTATTCAAAGTGCTTCTATATGACTTATAAACTAATCGGTGTGTTTACGGTGCTATTGTTACCATTTGAATTCTCATTTCTGCACATTAAGCATCTTATAAGGGTCTTATTACTTATTAACCGATGCTTATCAAAGTTCTGTAGTCATGGATCATAGGGTCGATGCAGGTTTCTGATCATAAAGCTGTTTGTCACACACACGAATCCATAAAGACATGAGACGGGGCGTACATCTGGTATACTGTGCGTGCTCAGCATATCAAAACACCACCATCTCTGGGTGTGATTTCTATTCCTTTTATCACGTGTCCTCCTAATTCGAGAGGGCTGAGTTTACTATTTATATTTATATGCTTTTACACATGCCTTTATCGCATGAAAATTATGGATATTTTAATCAATGTTGCACAAAATCGCTGCTATTAGCATTGTAAATTTAACTGTAAATGAATATTGATTTATCTCAATGTTAGGATCATCAAGAATCACAGAGACTTATCTTATTACTGTATACTAGATTGGAATTCAGTATAATAATAATAATTATTATTTTTCATGTAGTCCCTGACATTTCCCTCCGAGCTGAAAGAGGAGAAACTAAAGTAAAGCAGCAAAATATTTTTTGATGGAGCGGTAAATTCTTGAAAACGAGGAGGCACTTTGTCTTGTGAGCCTTGAAGAAGATGAGACGAGAGGTAAAGGCTGGGATATTTTCTTACAGATGCTGGGAGAAAAAATCATATAATTCTCTGCCTTTTTTTTTTTTTTTTTTTTTTTTAATAAATGAACAGAGAAACTATCATGTTGGGAGTTGGTTTGAAGGTGGAGTTTGGAACGAGGAGGCGATGTATATCACCATACTGTAGTTATCGTGTGTGTCAACATGGCCTTAAAGCTTAGGACTGCGGAGTCGTCTGATTGGTCGGTTGTTGACGGTACTGGCAGGTTGTGAAGCGGTCCATAGGCGGGATGTTTGTCCTGTTTTTTTTTTGTTTTTTTTTCCGTTATAACATTGTGGTTCCTAAATGTTACGTGGTAATGAAGGAAAGGAGAAATGTGTGCGTTTGTGTGTGAATGTGAGGTGGACCAGACTTTTCAGATTCAGTTTTTTTCCGCGAGTCCACACCAAGACAGGAAATGAAAACCAGTTGATTCGTCATACTAACACCATCAGCTGAGATCAACAACAACGCTCTACTGCTCAGTCTAAACCTCCAGCCTCGAAAACTGGTGGAGTTTCCTGTCTTGGTGTTTACTCCGGGCACTATTCTTATTTTATTTTATTTTATTTTATTTTTTGTTTTTTGAGGGTGGGTTGAGATCACTTCAGGCTTCTGGATGTTCCTTTATGTTTTTGTGCCTCAAAAAACCATGTGACTATGTATCTTCCACACTGTTTTCATATCAATGCTTCAATTCATTTGCACAAAAAAAAGAAAAAAATCTCCAGAGGGAATTGAAGAGTTCATTTGTGGAACAATTGTATATGTAGGAAGAAAATACAGTCTGATTTAAAAGAGAAAAAAAAAGAAAAAAAAAAAAGATTTGGTGTTCTCATTTATCCTAACAAGGACTTGAGTTACATGTTTTTTGTTTTTTTTTTCTGTATAAGTCCAGATTTTGAGTGACACATTTTGGAGCATTACTGTTCTTTGAAGTAAAAAAAAAAAGAAGAAAAAAAAAAAAAGACTGTGAGTTAGTTACTGTGCGACAAAACAGTACTCCTTGTGCAATCCATCTTTTCTTTAGGCGAACATCCTCGTCTGTAAAATGGTTTGCAGCATTTGATTTATTAGATAGAATTAGTGTGGGTTTGGTAAAGTTCAGCTCATGACTGTGTGATGCACATGATCCACAGAGCAACAAGAGCCATTTCAATAAGGAACCGGTAAAAGAAACTATAAAAAGAAAAAAAAAGGAAATGATTTAATTTAAGACCTTCATTTCATCTGTCTCTGTCGCTGCTGTGACGATTAGAGCAAACCCAGCAATATTATGTAAAACCACATATTCAGAGTGATCCAAGTATCCAGAATGTTCCTTATTTCACTTTTATTATCTCTTTTTTTTTCTGTTTTTTGCGCCTTGTGTTGCATTCGACACCCGTATTTTGTAGCAAATAGATGATCACAGGTCTGGAGCTGCATCGTGGCCTTCAAACCTGGAGCCAGACTGGTTCCAGCAGGATAAACCCAGCTCTGTAACTACACTTAAACCTGTTTAACTGCAGTACTATAACCCTCAGTACACGCTATATTAAAGAGTCATTCCAAAAACCATGCAAGTCCACTGACTGAAACATACAACCTTCTTTCTTAAAATTCCGCACAGCTGATAAGTTTGACACATTCAGGTTCATTAACCCTCAGAGACCTAGTACTATTTTTGTGGCGGTTTCCAAATTAATATTCTTCCACATTTAACTTTTCCTAAGTAATTTATCACTATTTACTCTAATATTATCCAGTGAAAATCAGGTATTTTCCTATATTTAATTTACTGGTCATGTAGACGTCCATAAAAGCTCAGAGTAAATTCAAATGTCATATCAAAACTGACAAAAATGTGAGTTTTTCTGTCACACATCATTAACTGAACATAAAAACAAGCATCTACATCCACTTTTACAGAAGATGACAGTGTTTCCGCATTCACTACGGAGCCTCTGAACGTCCAAATGGGTCACATCTGAGGACCATGAAAAGCTGAAAAACTGTATTTTACCTCAATTATTAAGATAGGATCAGAGGTTCATCAGTTATTTAACATTTTTGATCCGTAGGTGCTTTTGGTTGCAGGCGACTGTTTTAGGTCTTTGAGGGTTAAAGGAGCTGCTTCTTCTCCTGCCATGGTAGTGAGTCTAAACCTTTTTTACTACCTCTTCTGTCCAGGTTCTGGTTGTCCAGAACCACTTCCCAGAGGCCTTTTTTGCAGAGAGATTCGCTTCACTGCTGAACTAACTACTCTTCGTTTCATTGGAGTCGCAATAAACACAACACAGGTGACTCTTTGCAGCAGTTGATGTTGCATTAATAGCCATTAAACTCTCCTGTGTCTGCTGTGTAATGACTGTAGTCTAATTACAACATAAGGGCAGGGTTTGGTGCTCGCTAATAGTGTTTATACCTACATTATTCCTGAAAAAAAAACAAAAAAAAAAACAGAATAAAGGCCCCTCCAGTCTGTGTAACCTGTAAACCATGCACCACCATCTCTCAACCTCATCCTCAACAGTATTATATCACCATCAGCTCAACTAATCACTATCAATCAAATTTGTTGCTACTGTTGATTCTGTGGAGCGGATTTGTCTCGATGTTTCATTTGTGTGTGAGTCAACCATCCGACTGGTTCTCTGTATGTATGTATGTGTCTATACGCCCATATTAAGACTAAAAAGAGAGAGAAAAAAAGAAAATCTGAGCACAAGTTTGGGTTTTGGTTAATTTAATTTTTATGTAATTCAATGCTGCAATCCAAAGAATAAACATGTATTATAATACATTTATAACTTTCATTTTTTTTTTTTTTTTTTTTATCATCTGAACCGTAATCTGGTAAGAAAAAATAAAATAAAAAAAGATTAACAGAGTACTTGTTCTTTATTTCAGGGTTCGTACGGGTGCTTGCAATCCTTGAAAGTGCTTGAATTTTAGTTTAAGTGCTTGGAATTATAACTCTGTGATGTGATTTAATTTTTAATATTAACTCTGACAGGTTAGGCGGCAAGCCAAAGCTACTTACAGAGAGGTAATAGGTTTTGAAAAATAAAACTTTGTCAAAAAAGAAAATTAGTGGGTGCTCTTGGGTTGACTCGCGGTAGATTTCTATTTTAATTTTGGTCTCGGTGTGAGTGTGTCCGAACACCAAGTGACTTTCTCATTTTGGATAAATGTGGAACAACACATTTAGCTTTTTTCTATTATGAGACATCATTTAGATGTTTATAGCATAATACAATCATTGTGATAAAAATGAATGTTTGTATTTCTGTAGATGTGTTTGACCCCAGCGGTAAGGTGTTGTGCGGGGGGGGGGGGGATAACCTTTTAAGGGGCCATATTGTGCAAAAATCATTTTTTGGTCTAATGTTGCTCCTGTTTGGGTCTTGTCTAGTCTTATAAACACTCCAGGTATAGAAAAAAAATGACCCGCTATTTTCTGTGAATTACTACATTGAATTAGTCAGAAGCTCTGGTTGAGCTGTTTAGATTTCACTCCCCATGTGACGTAATAAGGGGAAGAAATCCAATAAGTGGGTGTGTACTTGCTGTTCAGGGACAGCCAACTCCGCCCACAAATGATGTCGTGATTGTCCAACATATTAGTTCGATTTGCCAACCGCGTGCCATAGCAGCTAGCAGCTAAAACTCAAAAGAAGAAGAATTCGTTGTACATTTAGTTTATCCAAGCATGTGTAAAAGGTGTTGTGTTGTTGGCTGTACACAGCCCATCTGGGTCGTTCCTCTTCCTCTGCGTCTGGGTCTGATTCAGGATCAAACACGGTTCTGTGAGCAGCGAATTAGGTAGCCTTTGGCTGCTGACTCGAGGGGGCGTGGTCAGACAGAACACTTCAGAGTTCTTTCGAACGTCGGACAAAACAGCTGCTGTGCATGAACATGTTTTGTACAGTCCATAGACCAATTCTAACTGGAGTATGAGAAGGTATGGTAATGGTATGAGAAGGCTGCATATTTTTAATCCCCCTCAGCCAAATTTAGTGCAAGATTGTGTTGAAAGTTACTACCCTATAATTGTGATTGGGTAATCTTTGTGTAAAACTTTTCCCATACATATTTATATTTGAAAGTACTCAGATCATATAACTGCACAAGGCCATTTGACCTTGAAAACACAAGTCAAGGTCACCTATTTCTGCCCCATGCCAAGATCGACAGTATAAATATGGTGCAGATGTTAATACATTCTTCAGATAATGCGATTTTTGTTGAATGGACAAACGGATGACAACACGACTATTCTACCACTTCAGCCAGATGCTGTTCTGAAGGTAAATGAAAGCTGATTTAATGTCTTATTAAAGCATCTACACTTATTTATTTTTACAAAAAAAAAAAAAAAGTTAAATGAGACTGGACCGAATTATTAAATAAATAGATAATAGTATATTTAGTTAATTATGTCACATCGGTTCTTTGTCTTTATATTTTCACCAAAACTTCACAAGACACAAAGAAAAACCTGAGACACATTGAATGGACTCTGATCAGTTTTTATTCCCTTGTATATAGAATATCAATAAAAACGCACCTTAAAAATAACAAATACGGTTTATCCAACAGATGAAAAAGTAACAAAAGGCATATGTAGATTTTCTACATAGCAATTACAGAACAGTCTACTGTCCAAAAAAGGCACTAAATATTGAAATAGAAGAAAAAGGAGGGGGATACAAATCAACTCAACTGATACAACGAACGTCCTGCTGAGGTTTGATATTTTATTGAGGAGTTTATTGCCGAAATCAAATAACAGACATTTGGGAGTTGGAAAGAACTCCTGAACCAAAAAGTGTTTTTTTTTTTTTGTTTTGTTTTTTTTTATTGTAACTCCAGTCACTTCCTGACCAGACTGTTCTATTTACATTTTCTGATAAATGAGTCTTTAACTGTCATACTGCATCTCACTTGTTTATAACATAGACTATTGGACATCCAGTCCTGAGGCATGAGCTGACTGAAACCACAATGACACCAGATCCTCTCGGGTTTTCTCTTTACAAATGTGTCCCCACCTTGACCAGCATGCATCCATTAAAACAGTGTTTCCCAACCTTTTTGGAGCCACGGCACATATTTGGCATTAGAAAAATTCCAAGGCATACCACCACACAAAAATGTCACAAAAAGTACATTTATTGAAATATTAATCAAATCTAATCTCACTTTACTTAGTGTGAAACCTGGGCCTGTTTAGATGAACACAGTTGAACTCAACAGTTCTCAACCTTTTGTCGGGACGGGGTGCATCACTCCTGAGGGGGCTTTATCAATAAACTGCACCACATCAGGGCCGGTCACTTTTATTTTTATTTTGCAAAAGGAAGCAGGAGACAGTTGTTCTACAGTGCATCATTGGTGTGTGCAGTCGTATGGATCTATAACACACTGCTGTCTTACAGAACCAATCAAGTGAAATTGGGTCATTTTCCACGGCACACTAATGTGCCACGGCACACTGGTTGGGAAACACTGAATTAAAACACTCCATCAGCCAGAGAGCAGCTGACGGAGGCATGGACAGGTGGAACACCAGGTCAGTGGCTTCGTTTCTGTGAAGAATCGTCCAAAAGAAACAGAAAAACAAAGCGACAGAGTGTGAAGGCAGATGGTAAAACTGCATCCGAAGAATGAGAAGACAGCGCGGCGCCATCAGTACGGTCAGAAACAAAGTGCACGAGTAGCCCGACACAGTGCTGAACACAACGCAAGAAACAAAGGCTCTGGGACGAAACATTTATGGAAAGACAGTTTATGTGTTTCTGGGTCATGATTTCCTCTAATTTTTTAGATCATTACAATGTAAATGCACATCTTGTGGCACTGATTTGAAAAGAAGAGCTTATATTTCATTTAGATCTCAGAATTTTTGGTTTTAAAATTAACACTAAAACTACTTTTTTTGGACTTCAGAACTCATGAAAAGGCAACTGAAATGACTTAAAATCCTGACAATCTTAAATGAATCCACTGATTCCCTTCTGAAAGGCTTCTGCTTAGCAGACTCAGAAGAAAGGACTTTCAACTGTGATATCATTTTAATATTTTGGTGTAAATCATTAGATGGCAGCTACATAATTGACTAGCGATGCCTCAGATTATTATCAACACTTAAAGCAGAAACACTTAGGACAGCTCAGCTGCCGTACACATAGACATTCCACCACAAAACTCACATGTTCTCAGACATGTAGTTTGAAGAAAAAAAAAAGTTGTGTTAAGATTTAATGTTAATTCTATTTTGGAGTGGAATTTCCCTTTCTTTATCAGGTTATATTTGAGAAGGAATTTCCCTTTTAAAAAGGACACTGATGTGTGTTGCATCAGTGTGAAACATCTCTACAGTTGGACAGTGGAAGCTTTGATTCACATTGAAGCAGCTGTGAAGGAACCTGCGAGGTGTAGCTTATAGCTGAGGGCGGTACAGTGAGGTATTTGTGTTGAGTTTTGAACTCTGAACTAGTAGCTTAGCCGGTTAAAGCACCCGATGATGAACTAAGATGAGGCGATTTGAACAAAGCCACATTAGTTTAGGCCGTTAGCAGAACATCGTGTTTATGTCGCAGCAGTTCACACACAGCTATTGTAGAAGCCCTCCTTAGTGTGAGGAGGCAGATCACAGCAGAGAATATGAAGGCACTTCAACTTAAAGACATACAGTACATCTTATGTGCTGAACCAAAAAAATGTTTGACGTTCTACAGTTCCCATCAGTCTGATTCACTGCTCAACAGGAGGGAACATTTTTAGTGTCAGCTGTTAATACGTCACACTAAGAATTGAAAATGCAAGCAGCTGACAGCGCAAATGCAAACATGAGATGTGGATACAGAGGGTTCAGAGCAGCAGTGGTCCGTTACTGACGGTAGAGACATTTATCACAATGCAGCCTTTAAACCTGCACTCGGACTGACAGTGATTGAGGGTCAATGCATTTATAATCTGATTTTTGGCCTCTTACATTTTGATTTTCTTGTCACAGACTGTCCTCTGTCCACCTAAGTTACACGAGTATCCAACTTTCAAAGGTAATGAGACACATCGATATAGTGAATATACAAAGTGAGGTAACAATGTTCCCTAATGAACTAATAATTGAGCAGTTGGTAAAATGTTGAGTGAAATTATTGGGAATTTAAACAAAATGTTTTGTTTCTCACCAAACCCATTATTCTATGAAAAGCCATAACATTCCTGGTGGTGAAGAAGCAAAACAGCAGCATTAAACTTAGAAAAAAAATTTGAGAAATTGCAGGAAATGGTAGGACTTCCACAATGGCTGTACTTGATTTTCTGGTTTTACTTGAGGATTTGTCGTGACCAATTCCAAAACGCGAGTCACTTGAACAGGTCGATCAGAAGCTTAGAACTGCAGGTACTCTCAGCACCATGGCATTGAATAAAGTGTCATTAAAATGTCAATATTAAAACACGACAGTATGTGTTTAAAACACAGATACATGTAAAAAAAAAAAAAAAAAAGGACACTGATGCATTTTGCTTGCGATTATTTGACACATCTGATGCGTCTTTGATTAGCATATCTCAAATACATACTCATCCGTGACTATTATACACTCTAAAAAATAAAAAAATTAAACAAAAGGGAAAAACAATCAACTTAATACTTTGGCTAAGGCTTCACTCACCTTTCAGTGACGAAAGGCTCATACTGATAGTTTCTCTCTGTCATTTGAAGCTAATAGGAGCTAAAATTTATGTAAAGAGAAATGGATTAGGGCAAATACATGACGTATAGCCTCACAGTTCAATATCACTTACTGCATTTATGTATGTGCATTCATACGTGTTGTACACAGGTAGTACTGTATATGCACAGTATGTATGTATTCACTAAAACCTGAACATCCATCAGACTGAACTAGTTTTGATATAAGTCTGCCTACAGTTTCAACTACCTTCAACAGTTATGTCTTATGAGTAACTTACTTATTACAGGTTATTGAGCTTATTTTAATCAGGGCAGAACAGGAGGGGAGTGGAGTCATTTTTCTTTTTTTTATTATTATTATTTTTAGGTCACAGAGTTATAGATGACATGCTGTGGCCCCGTTTTTTTTTGTTTTTTTTTAACTTGTAGGAATTAAACTAAGCTTATTCTGCTGATCTTCTCAAAGAAGGGACCAACAGTCCGACGGTGATGAAACGTCGCTACATCGTTTTAAAAGTGACTGGTTGGGTGTAAAATGAAATCTTTGAGGCTGTTCTGTTGTGTTGTGAAAACAGTGCAAGACCCTGAACTATTTGAGTGTCGTAATACAGCAAAGTCCTGCACGATGCTGGGGAGCACTGGAAACAAAACGGTTCATCATTACTATTATTGTTGTTGTTAATCTAATATGCTATAATGCCTATAAGAGCGTAGCAGAGCAGGTTGGTGGTTGGAGGTAGGGTTGGGAGGTATCTCAGGGTTGGAGTTTACACGACTTTTGGTCATTTTTTTTTTTTCACTTAATACATTCCTATAAAATCTGCTTGCATATTAGCACGTCTGATCTGTGATATCCGCCTGGTCTCCTCAGTCGTCCTCCAGCGTCTCCGTCTTGATGTCGTTTCCCATGCTGCACCCGGCCCCGTCCTCCTGGCTGACGAGGGTCGGGGTGTTGTGATCATCGGACGCCTTCTCCAAGATGATGGGGTCCTGCGGCTCCGTCAGTGCGCTGTGAATGGTGGGTTCATCCTGGAGGGAAGGGGAGGGGGGAGACCAGGACACGCCTGTCAACCTGGCACCTTCTGACTGAGAACCCGCCCCTGACACAAGGGAACGACCAATCAGAGAACCGCCTCTTTGTCCGGACAAGCCGCCCCTGCCCAGAGCTGAAAACCAGCTGGGGAGGAGCGTAGGAACCTGAATGAGGACAAGGAAGAAGGAAGGAAGGAAATGATGAGATTTTATGGCACAGTTGATAATGTACTTCTTAGAAATATCAACTGGAAAACTGTTCAAATTAAGTCATATTTTTGGTAATAATAGGCATCACAATGAAGGGTGGGTGGATGAACGAAAAAACTTTTATTGTAAGAAACTTTTATTGTAAGCATATTTCATGTTCAGAAATATACCTGTATCATGTTCACTGGTCGCTTTTCCAATGACCCTCAAATTGAATCAAATAGAACTTAAAAATGCATAAAAATTTCCCAATGGAAAAAAAAATAGTTTTGCCAACACTCCTATTTTTCAAAGAAAGGTTTTTGCACTGGCAAGAGGTGGTTTTTCAGGCATAGCAAAATTGGTATAGCACACACAACTGCAACGGAAAGACTTTTTTTCTGCAACTAGTCACATGATAAAAAAAAAAAAAAAAAAAAAGGATGTTAAGGAACATTAAAACAAGTGAAAAAGAAGAGTTTTAAAAGAATAACGTTTAAT
>JAPSES010000001.1:15259709-15294830 GCA_029822895.1 Maxillicosta whitleyi
TATTCATTAGACTAACGGTCCGAATGCTGGCATTCCGCCGTACCAATCTGATAGAATAAATTAATCACACAGCCATATCCGCTACACACGGCACAGTATGTGTGGACATACCAGGAAACCGAATCAGTTTTTAATTTAATACAGGATAGAGGGGTAATATGTAAACAATAATAATAATAAATGTAAATCAACATGATATTTATGTTTGGCACCATGTTTATGGAATGACTTCTTGTGTCATCTCGCGATAATATATAAACAAATCAATTGCATTTGTGATTTAATGGAAAAACTGGCATTACGCACTTGTGTTTTCTCGACATTTAGTAAATATCAGTAAATTTTGCACAGATGTACAATGGAAAAGCCACTACTGTGTTTCTATTGCCATTAAATTGTCCTGCATCAGTGCCATGTAGAGGAATTCACACCAAAATGATGAATAATCCTATGGTTAGGAGTATTATTTGTGACCCAATATGAACAATATAAACATTAAAGAAGACACAAAATGAAGCAATGTACAGTTATATTGCTCAACCTCTGTCAAATCTTAAACTGTGTAACTGCAGTTTATTGAGCTCACCACAGTCACCTTCATTCTACTGTGTAAAACCAGATTTTCAGAACAGGAATGTCGTACTTCCATCATTATCTCAATAATGTTTGAGATTTGACTGTCTCCTTTTAATGACATCATCTGGTTTAATAAACATTGGGCAAAAAGCATAGTGTATTACAAGAACAAAAACTACTCCATGATGCCGATTTTGTCTAACTGCAGGTGTTTTCACTCCGGTATGGAGCTTAAAGATGTGACTGATGGATCTAATTACAGATTGCGGATCAGATTCGACCTGCTTCACATCTCAATAAAGAGGCTTGAAAAAGCTGCTTGACTTTTCCATAATTCCTTGAAACAATTTCAGATCATCTGTATTAATATTTATTCTTTTAATGTGGAACCAGAATATTTGCAGATTGTTGCCTCTTTTTCACTTTCATTTCAGCTTCTTCAGCTTTACTGTCTAATATTTGACTAACTACGTTTGGGCAAACATCTACTGACATTAACGTCATGCATATAAATCCGTTATTGCCATAGTACATGGTTTATTTTATCCTAGTCAATAAAATCTATATTTTCCAGTGCTTAAAAAGCCAATAAGGAGCTTTTATCAGGTTTATATAATGGGGGTAAATAGTAAGAAACAAATGGTTTACCATGAGTGTATGAACAGTTATTATAATGATGAAGATGATGTAATCAGTATGTACCTGGGTTGGAGACGACAGGTCAGCTCGACTGAAACCAAACGACCTGCCAGAAGCTCTCTTGTCAAACAGGGACACCTCACAGCCCTGTGAAAAACACACAGGTTACACAATAACCAGGTTACTAAACTGGAACGTTAATACTGGCCTGAGTACTGACTGAATCTCTGACTCTGCTGCAGCTTTCTACTTATATTGGAACGAGGACATATGTGCTCTACTGACACTCAGAGAGAGAAAAAAAAAAAAAAAAAGCATCCTGTTATGTTCTTATTATGGGATGTCACTGGTTACCTGGTCTGGGAAGTCGTTGCCATCCACCTCATCACTGTTGGACTGACCTCCTGGACTTTGAACCTCGATGCCATGACTCTCCAAGATGGCTGCTTCTTCAAAAAGACAGACTTCATCATAGCATATCGACTTTAAAGACAACAGCACACACAGAAAACAACTCACAATGAAGAGGAAGCGTCTTGTTTGGAATTAAATGTTAACTGGGTGACGAGGTGAGCAGACAACCCCGCTGGAACCTGGATAAGACTCAGAAGCTCTTCCTCACTGCCGTTTGTTGCTTAATGTCACAGCACCGAAGAGGATAAGTTAAGTCGCTTATCTATGGATCCACCTTTTTATCTCTCTCATGTGCCTCATTCTGGCGTCTTGTGACAGCCTGTGTGAACTTAGCTGAATCTACCTACTATCTATATGCAAATATCCTGAGAGTAGTGTTGGAGTTTGGACTGTTGTCCCAATATGCAACTGCCAAGAGACTGACACACTATTCTGAGTTCAGTACATACAGTAGCAGTGTAGAGCCGTGACTAAGTGTTCTGTGTGTTATTAAAAAAGAACATTCATGACCAAATATTACAGGAAGGAGAGCTACCATAGGTCATTCCTCCACACAGCTGTCAGACTGTACAACACTCCATAGCAGTCAATGGTTCCACTATTTCACGTACAATAAGGGTCACGTACTGTTAATTTATTTATGTATTTGGACCCTTCAGGTGCTGTAACGCCATCTTTATATCAATTCCAGCAAAAATCGAGTACATTTTTGAATTCCTGCTCAATTTGTTGCGTCTATAAGTAGTTACATCACGACATTTGCACATATAAGGTCAAGACTTCCAAGGAATGTTCCTCTGAGTTCGACATAATTGTTTATCAGCAGCAGTGGTTGTAGTAAAAACTGAAAGTATGTCCAAACTTTAAGCCGATTACCTAAAATGTTCAGTTGATGGTTGTATTAACGAACACAAGTGGCTGAATGGGACAGAGCAGCACGGCCATCAACGCGGAGGGGGTGGAGCCTGAAGTGGCTCATTTGCATTTAAAGGGCCAGCGCTGAAAACCACCTTTCTGGAGTCATTAATCAGAAATAGGGTTTTGCGTAGATGGACCTGTGGAGTTTAGTTAATGAGGGATTCAGACCCAAGGAGAGCATTTACAGTTTATGTAGACGACAGGGAAATGTTTGAAAACACATAATTCCATTTAAAAAAAAGCAAAATATCACTCCTTTAAGCTTTTATATTCCTATTTTTTCTATTCTTCAAATTTGATTCCTCTTTATCCCATTCTACATGCTCACTTTACTGTAAACGCTCCTGTGACAGTTGAATTTCCCTTTGTTTTATACATTTTGTATGTTCTTGATTTGTGTATTTAAGACAAGATAATGGATATATCTGTAGTTTATTTACTGCAAAGCTACGTTTCATTTTGGCACCTTTCACTGGAGTCACATCCGCTTAGATACCATTAACATTTAATTCTGCTTGTATCCGTTTCACTGGAATCAAAGTGAATATACATCACTAAACACCATGTGAGAGAAACTTTAAGCTTTTCCACCGAGTTGCCTCTCATGTTATATGTTTGGGGCTTTTATTGTGATGGGTAATAACAGATGTGAAATGTACTTCAATAGACAGTTTCTACTCGTGGTTGGATTTTGAGACGGCTACTGGAAGATACTACATACTATGTCTTTAGTTAAGAGTTTATTTTGCTTTGACCAAACAGCAGTGGAATAAATATAAGCAGATACGCAACAGAATGTACTGTTGTATGAACATGGTTAAAAACACACATACAGAGGTAGACATTACCAATGTTGGCACGCCTCTTGATGTCTTTGCGACGGTTGGCGAACCAGTTGTACACCTTTAGAGATGTGACCCTCTCCAGATCAGATAGCTTCTTTCCTGTAACACATACATAGTTCATCTAGTAACTTTTTTGTATTTTTTTCCAGTGCTCAATCATGTAATGTTTCAGGTCATAATTTGGCTTCACCATTCAGCCAGTACTTTTAGGAATTCTTTCTTTGATTCATACATTCTTATTTTTGTGCCAGATTGTCACAATAGTCTTGAACAGATCAGATTAATAGTAAACAGACACAGCAAGGTTACTTTATGCATATACATTACATATACATTATGTCGGATCGTTTGGCCTTTGCTTCATCTACCTGGTTTCAGAATGACGGCGTTGCAAGCAGTGGCAATCTCCTCTCTCTTTGCTTCATCCGGATATTGGTTATCACCGAAGTAGCTGTGAAAGACAAATATATTTAATAATTTCAGTTGACAAAGTAAATCAAAGATGAGCACATAGATATTTTCAACGTCACCTCCTCGTTCTTACCTCTCCATAACAGCGAGACACTCCTTCCTCCAGGTGAATCTACTCCCTCGGCGCAGTCGGAAACCTCCGGGGGCGGGACCAAATGTGGGTGGGGTTTGGTGCCAGTCCATCATGTCATCCAAACCCAGTGGGGCAGCTCGCATGGCCAGTGTGGCGCCTGAGGCCAAACACAACAGGCGTTGATTGGATTTCAAGCAGTATATTATACACTACTATACGACACGATATCTGTTTTTATTTACATTTAAGATATTCATCATATCAGTGCTTTCTTCACCTTAATATACCACATATAACAATCTGTCTGCAATATAACTTGATTTAAAAAAATAAATGAAATTGTACCACCTCAAAGTAACTGGATTATTTATAAGTTTTGAAAAGATGACTTCCAAACTGCAGAAGCTTGGCAGAAAAAAATAATATTCTGGCATGATAAAACACACTGCAAAAAAAAAACGAGAGAAAAAACTTGTGAAAACTATGATCTGGCCAAGTACACTGGCTTGGATCCAGTGGAACACCTTTGGCGTATTTAACACAATAACATAGAGGAACAGAGTGCCAAATTTGTGGATGAAAAGGTAGCTATGAAGTATTGAAAAAATAAAACATCTGATTCACAGATTGTGCACTGACATTAAATTAATTCAGCTCCAACTGTGGGGCATATACAGCATTATGCAGAAGTCTTAGCTTTTAGCTTTGTTGTTGTTGCAGGGTTGAAATGTGCATAGAAATTTATTTTTCATTCTCTTTCATCAGATACAACAAGAAAATACAAAGCATGTGAGAACAGCCTTAAAAGACACAAAAAAACCCCAACTGAACTGAATGGGTTTTAAAGAGTTACATAACTGTTTAATGTGACCCTTGTCCCCATGTGTGGTCATTAGAACTTCATTAAATAAACAAACCTAATGTTGGTCTGAGACTTTTGCACAATATGCATAAACCAAATGTAAAGTGTAGTGTAGACTTTTGGATTCAAAAAAGTTTTGATTCACTCACTGAGTAATATTTCAGTGGTGGATTCACTTCTGATATATATATATATATATATATATATTTTTTTTTTTTTTTTTTTTTTTTATGAATTTAACTGGACATTCCTGCTTCCATTTCAAGGTAAAATATGTTACTTAGATGCATCCTGATGGGAACTCATCACATCTCATTGTTGGACGTTTGTGACGGTTGTGGTTGCCAAATGTCAAGGTTGCTGTAAAACATTTTTAGACATTCCTTCAGGTCTGATTATGGTGCCAGGCTAGAGGACACATTTGGATGAACTTAAAGATCTTGTTTACTGTATACAAAGCAGAGCATGAGGCTGCAAGTACAGAATATGTCCCTATATGAACTGGGTGCATTATAAGACTTAAAGACACACACTAAATGGACTGTAGACTTTTTCATCCAGTGCACTAGATGCAGCTACTAATGTAGCTGCTTAAAAAAAAACTCAAAGAAACATAATGTATTCATTGTTCGAAGACAGGAAATCAGTTCAGTGTTTTTTTTTTCTGTGTGCGAGGACAGTTCAGGGCACTGATAAAAAAAAAAAAAAACAAAAAAAAAAACAGACATTCTGGAGCTTCTCTCATCAAAATTATTGCATGTGTCAGGGTCACATGCAATCATTTTCACTGTATTAAGATAATTATCGACCACTCGAAAAGAATATAGATGTACATTTTCTTATTACCATTTTATATTAAGCTTTTCCATTCTATTTTTCCATTCTTCATATTTCATTACCATCTTCCTCATTCTGCGTGCTCACTTTACTGTAAATGTTCCTGTGACTCCTGAATTTACCCACTGTGGGATCAATAAACCTGTGTTTTATATATCAAATAAGTTCTTGATTTGTGCATCGCATGTATTATGCCTGTTAATCTTGAAATTGAACTTCCTAAAACACTGAGAATGCGAATAGTTTTTTTAAGTTACTTTTTTTTTTTTTTTACACATTACATTTATATCATGTCTATGTCTTCTTCAGTGCACGTTTTAATGGCGATTATTGAGTGATGAAACATACATTCGTTCAGTCAGTATTAAACACTGTGAGAAGTAGTGTCAGTTATGCAACTTTTTTTTTCTTCACACGGGGGAATAGAGGGAAGACAATGTGGGCCATGTCATTACCAGGATTATTCTTCTCCAGTTGGTACCAGCGGAAAAAGGCCCGTTTCTTCTGCTCACTGAGGTCTGATCCCTGCTGCAGGAGCCAGTGGGAGATCCGACTCTGACTGATCCCTGTAGGAGGAAACAGACAAAATGAGTCAAACTGGTGTCTTGCCTGTAGTTCTTTTGTTTGGTTTTTTATACGCTTTATCAAAAGAACAGATTTAGTCGATACTCACCAGTTACCTGAGCAACCACTGCCTGGGAGATCCGCCTGTTCGCCAAGAAGGACTTAATCTCTTCCTTGATCACAGCACTGTCCCTTCTATAGAGGAAGAAGTGGTGCTGCTTACATACCTCAAGTAGTCTGACATTAATATACACATGACATGAGACAAAAGGCATGTGCAGGAGTAGCAGCAGGACATAAAGCTGAATGTGTTCAGAAATCAAAGCCTGCTGTAATATTCCTCTCTCTGCGTCTGGTTTAATTTCATCTCCACCGTGCTTAAATCAATACTGCTCTGATTGCTGCTGTTTCACGACAGAATACAGATGAGAAGCATGTGTAAGTGTGTATGTGTAAGCAGTAATCATATTTTAGATTCAGTGGGAGCTATAGCAGGCGTGTCAAGCACTAGACTAACAACTGATCTGCAGCGTAGTCATATGTGTATATGTAAGCACTGGTAGCACAAACCACACTTTTGCATCAAAATAAATATGCATTTGCACCAATTACAGTAAAATAAAAGCGCATAAACCAATCTATGTTATTTATCTGTTTTAACTCATCTACCATGCGCTCTGTTTCTACACATGTAGCTCATTTACTGTGGTCCAGGTCAGTTGATGAGTTTGTTCATCTGTTTATGCAATAATTAGGCTTCTTTCACACAAATGGAGGAAAAAAAAAAACCAAGCAAACAAAAGGCATCAGACAAACAATGTGCTAGAGATGCACATATCAGAAAAATAATGGGCAATACAACAATGTCTATAATTTCATATTATCCTCCATCTTTTATATTGCTATCTTGCAAATCACAGCCTTTATGGCAATTTTTTTTCTTCATTTTGGAGCTTCATGTACTTCTGCACGACTCAGACAAAGGCAGGAAATTTGTATGAAGCCAAAACCAACAAACATAAAGGACAGTGAACAGCATAACAGAACACACTGAAGAGATATACTGATCACTATAGATCTGGCACAGACTTTCCCCCTGTTTATAGTGCTTTTCGTTTTTAACTCAAGTGTTTTTGCATGTGAGGCAGCTGGTTTTGTTTGCATGAAAGTTCCAAAAGAAAACTAAAATAATCAAATATGATGATTTACTGATATAAAAAAATTATATGAATGGCATTCCTTTGTTCTGGACTAGTGAACAGTTAATTTCCTTGCCTGCTGCTAAACCTACTTCTGTACAAACTGCTGCAGTTTGCAGATTTCATGTGGGACCTGACTGAAATCACCTCCTCTCAAGGGTCTCAGTCCATATATACATCTAAAAAATGCTGTGTTCATACCCACAGTTAAAAAAAAAATGGAATCATATTCAACTGGGAAAAAAAAAAACACAGGTGTGAAAGTGCCCTAATTTTACTATAATATGGCCTGGTCTGGTCTTACCTCATCAGCTCCTCCACTCTGTCATCAACATCTATGTCTTCTTCACTGGCCTCAAATCCATAGCCGGGTCCCGCTACACTGGCGTTAACCACACCGAGAGGAAACCGCGGCGGTGACAGTTTCCCGTTGGAGACGGCGACAAGGCCGTTCTGAGCGACTGCTGCGATGGTACCCGGTGAGGCAGCCGGAACAGGGAGGGGGGGCGAGGTCGTGTCAAAGGTGTTATTAGGAGACAGCAACAGTCGGTTGGTGGGGAAGCTCGTCTGAGTAGCGGTGGAGGTCATGGAGGAAGACGCGGCGACGGCACTGGAAGAAGACAAGGAGGACGAGGGCGGCAGGTAGGAGGGTTTACAGGACAGCTTATGTCCATGTTGCCGGTCCAGGTGGTCCAACGTGTCCAAGGCATGGAGGAGCTCGGCCTGGGTGATTCCTGTCCTCCTGAGCCTCTGGAGGAGGTCGATCTGCTCAATGGTGAAACGAGGCTCCTCACACTGCTGGAACATCCTGCAAGAAATGACAACAACACCAAAGGACAGGTGTACATAACATGTCAAAGCCATTATGAAGCAGGATTTTGAGCTCAACACACTCCATCTGAAGGGAACACTGATTTTACCTGGTCATCCTTAAACCTGCAGCACATCATAATACAGAAGAAACAGAAAAAAACCCAGCTGAGATTTTTCTACCACTGTAGAGCTAAAATATCTCATATTGATTATATAGATTTGCTCTTTTAACACTGAGGATCATTGTTAAATTACAACTGTGTGTTGATTTATTTCACATTTCTTATAATACTGTAAAGATGCGAGTTGAAAATTTTGCAAAATACAGTTTTCAGTCCAATAACAACAAAAATGCCATCAAAGCTCCACAGACACACACTATATTTGGCTGAGTAAGAGAACTTTTGATGTCTCCTGGCACCGAAAATAAAGAGCAGGGGCTCACCAAATGTCTATCATTATTCCTACAAATATCAGATTCTAGAGTGTAGAATGGAATGGCCACTATGGGTGTCTTTCAATGATAACTACAGTACACAATGTCACTTGCAATGTATCAGACTAAAAGCCCCAACAAAATCATTACTGCACTAAGTCATTACTGGTGTAGCTTGTAGACTCATTCACATTTTTAGTGTCATTGATTCACTAATCATTTAATTCCAATAGGCTCAAGTTAAGGTTAGATGTTAATGATTCCTTAACAAAGGGGATATGACCCTATTGAAAAGCCACCAAGTGAAACATACTATAGGGAATTTGTTATGATTTAAGTGCACAGGTTATATACACAATCTGGCCAAATCCATCTGGATGTTACCAAGAACTAAGCAAAGACATTCCACTGGATAATTACTGCAGTGATTAATATATTTCAGCTGTGATAAGTTACTTAATCCTAGCTGCAATGAGTAGCTTCTCATTTCTGAAACAACAATCAGTTTACTAGATAACATGAAGCCTGGACAAAGCCAAGAAACATCAGGCTCATTGGGCTCGTGGTGGTTCAGGGAGCATGCAACATCACTTTCACACATGGATTAAACTCCACAGAGTCCGGACCTGACCCCAAAGGGAATATTTGAGATGTGCTGGAGAAGACATGATGCAGCAGACAGACACTCCTACCGTCAATACAAGATATTGGTGAAAAATTAATGGAACTCTGAAAGGAAATAAAATAAATGCACCACATAGGATAAAGGATGTCATGGTGACTGTGTTCTATATTTACAATTTAAGGTGGTCACAATAACCCCCAATGCAGGACTGTCTTTGTGCTTTTGTGAGGCAATGTATGTAACATGGGACAGGTCTATTTTAGAGTATTTAATCTGGGAACGTTAAATACTGTGGGCTTAAATACACCTTCCATCTTTACCTAATCAACTTGCTGATTCTCACTGAGCTTTGTCACCCCCCCCCCCCAAAAAAAACCCAAAACAAAACAAAAAAACACCAACACTGTAACACTTGATCAAAATGCATGAAAACTCATATCTTTTAGCTTCCTGATGGTAGATTTACAACAAGAGGAATTCAGCACAATGCATCCACATATACAGTGTCTTCCTCTGGGTTTGCATTTTAATAAATGTGTTTTCAACCCTGATATTCATGCAGCGCTATCCAAACAATGTTATCATTTTATTACATGCAGGGTATTTTAATCCAAATATGCACTGCCTTCAAAGTGATGAGGATTTCTTTTTAGCTCTATTTCGACTTTAATCTGTTATGCATTTTAAATGCAAGCATTTTTTTTTAATTGCTTAAAAATGTTCTAACAAGTCACTGAACTGAACAGAAAGAGAAGACACATTATGACACATCTGTCTTGACGTGTTTCTGTCTGATGCTCTGCTGTGGCCTGTTTTTTCCCCCCTTCTTGGCATCAAAGTCTGCAGACAACACCATTTATGTCAACACTTATATAAAGCAGCAGGGTGAGGGCGAGAGAGAGAGTGAGAGAGTGTGTCTGTGTGGGTGTGTGTGCATCTTGGGAATAATGCCAAGAAAAATTTACATCTCCGGCAGCTGAACTCCATACTTTCTCCCTCTGCTGCAGAGGATGAGTCATGCGGATACATAGGATCAATAGACGGCTGCAAAATTAGGCTATAAAAAAAATAAGCTCAACTATTTTGTCTTCATCATGTCCATAATGCCAGCACATCTAACTTTACATATACATGTATTGATAAATGAACTGTACTGGCCTTCACTTTTTCTTAAATCTGTATAATAACCACCTGATGTTGAATATTATTACTAATGCTTCCAGGTAAAACTACCATCAACACTATCCTTTTCTAAATTGAAATATCATTTATTTGACAAAAGCGAAAATCTTTGTAATGTTAAGATGTTGGACTGGTTGTAATGGTGATGTTTTTTCTCTGGTCAATATGAATATATGAGCATTTATGGAAACTCCGCCTCTTTTCATATTTCCAAATGAGGACATTACACAGATATTTTTAGTAATTTTTACACATTTAGCTGCATAACAATGTCTTTTCAGTGGCAGTTCTGCATTTCTAAACTATGTGATTATATTTATCACTTAAATCTGAAATCACATATAATCTAGGCTATGTTCTGTTCTAATGTGCCACATTTTCCCATTGTTGGTGGATCCTTAAAGTCTTGAATTTAGTGTACATTTTTAGATGCTTGAACATCAGTAGCAGAACTTTAGAACTCATGGAGAAATGTAAATGTAATGTGAGCTGGACTGCAACATGGGTTACGACAAGCAGGGAAATAGCTATGATGCCATTCTGCTGTTATTTTTGTGAATGCAACACATTAAATTTGACCAAAGACACCTTGAAAAATGTCTTAAAAAGTCATATATTTTGCTTCCTCAAACCTGCAGATACCATGTATTATGGAAAATAAGCAAAGTGCATCTGTTGTCTCATGTGGTACATGTCATCAACATGAAAATCACTGTTGCAGTGACACATTTCACCTTGTTTTTTGTGAACAAATGGAAAAGTATTTTTTTAAAAAAAAGCACCACAAGACTGGTCATGTTTCAAGATGCGGGGTTGAGCAGGGTTCACCATCAGCAAATCTGGACATCTTCACAAGAAACAAAACTTGGACGACATCATTTATGTGACTTTTTGATGCATAGTCTTTTTGTATTTTCACACTTGCATACTTCATCACACTTATATGTTGAATTAACAACACTGATTACATTATATTATACATTTTTCTGAAGAAAGTCAGGACATCACCACTTTATCATTTATTAGTGTACTATATAGTGATATTGATTAGTTTTGCAAGGTGTGCACAGAAGTCCTACTTCTGCGAATCCAATATTGGATAAAGATAGTTGAATTTAGAGAGAAACAACACTCTCACAATTAAGCATCTAATTATATTTTTATAATCACTGCAATGTGAATATGTGCTATAAACACATCTCAAAAGAACTGAAACACACAAATGAGAAAAATAATGCAAACACATGGAGTGTCTAAATATGATTCTCACCATGTGGCTACTGAGCTGATCCATCAGATGGGATCTTGGATACATGGGCCATGCCTTGACACCATGTGGCCAATTAAATGAAGCTTAACTGGTATCAATTTAGTTAAGATTGTGTGGTTCCACTATTTACTGCAAGTAATGGCATCACAGCCCTGAAGTAAAGGGCACTCAGAGAACACAGACTTCTACCACAACCAAAAGTCTACCCTTCCACTCATTCCACAACATTATTAAAAATTTACAAATGCAATTTATAAACATATGTTTCAGTCAGTGCCAGTTGGTGGTTAATTTAAATAACTATAACCATTCATGACAGTGGTACTGATTGACAGGCCACTTTCCAATGTTAAACCAAATCCAGCCTACACCCTTTTTTATGATGTACTCCAGAATGTGCTTTCACTGAGTTTCATGAAAATCACTGCAGTAACTTTGGTGCTTATTTTCCTTAGTGAAGGTAAAAATGAAAAATGTTCTTGCATGTCATAGATTGTCCTCATATCCTGCAGGCCTCCTTCTTTATATACACATCAACCCAATCGCAGAGGCTGATTGTAAGTTAAAGATTTACACAAGCTACACATGGGACATAAGGCATACACAGGAAATAAACTTTTAGGAATGTGTCACAGTATGTGTTAGATCACTTTTCAGTTTATACAATAAGCAAGTAGGAATCACAGCTAAATAAAGACACCGTTTTCAGACAAATGGAACCCAAAGCATGCAGAGTATAAGCACAAGGGAAACACACACACACACATACACACACACACACACACACACACACACACACACACACACAAATGTGAGTAACAAACTGCAAAGCTTTAACAGCTGGACTCACAAATAGCTATGTAAAAGCATGTCTGCATGCTGGCTGACAGTTGAACAATGTGTCCTTCAAACTCAAGCTCTCCTGAGGTGTCGCCACACATAACACCTATAAGCTCCAGTAGCACTGCTCTGAACTTTACCTCTGACCCCCAAGGGTGAGGAATAGTTGCATTATATCAAGAAACACTGCAAATGACTGTAGATCAGTGGTGTCAAATTCATTTTACTTCAGGGGCTACAAACAGTCCCATTTGATCTCAAGTGGGCTAGACCAGTAAAATAATAGTACAATAACCTATACATAATAACTCCCAAGTTTTTCTCTTTAAATGCAACAGAGTAAAAGTGACATTTTAACATTATATTTCCATTTACATATGCATTAAAACAAACACTTCACAGTGCATCTACAAAGGTACAAAACATTTAGAAATAAGCAAAATACTCTTAAAATTCTTAGAGTGATATTTTACTTTTTAAAAATGGAAATATATATTTTAAAACATTTCCCTGTGGTCTACGTAAACTGTAAATGCTCTGCTTAGGTCTGAACTCTTCATTAATTCAACTCCAGGGGTTCATCTTTAACCCAATTTCTGAGCAATTACACCAGAAAGGTGGTTTTGAGTGCTGGCCCTTTGATTGCAAATAAGCCACTTCACGTCCCACCCCCTCCAGGCTGTTGACTGTGCTGCTCTGTCCTGTTCAGTCACTTGTGTTCATTAATTCAACCAACAAATGAACATTTTAGGTGATCAGCTCAAAGTTTGGACATATTTTCAGTTTTTACTACAACCACTGCTGCTAACAAACAATTATGTCGTACTCGGAGAAATATTCATTGGAAGTCTTGACCTTATATGTGCAAATGTCATGATGTAACTAGTTACATTTTTTAACAAATTAAGCAGGAATTGAAACAGGCGGCAGAAATGCACTTAATTTTTGCCAATTTATTAAAAAAATAATAATTTTGCAGCACCTGGAGGGTTCACATTCAAACTTTTTTAACTGTTAGGGTCCAAATACACAATTAAATGTATCAAACACTAATAAAAGTGGGTTCAGCAAAATATGATCCCTTTAAGAAATGGAAGGTTGTTTATCATTCTATAGACAATTCACATTTTTGTGCAAGTATAGTTTGTAAATATAAATATTTTCATAATGCAATTTTACTTCTTTCAGACAAAAACAAAAAATTAAAACAGTTGCTATCATTTATAGGATATTATACTATTATTTTACATGTCTGATCCACTTGAGATTGAACTGGTTTTAACTGAAATGGGTTGGGCACCCTTGATTGTTGACAGCGTGATTGTAATTTTTGCACCACAAAATTTAGACTGGACCCCTTGGAGGGCCCGCGGGGCACATGTTTGACATCTCTGCATAAAGACTTTCCATTAGCCTCAGGTTTACTCTCAGCTGCACTGGAGTAAACTTGAAGCATCAATTCCCATGCAAATCTGTTAAAAAATAAAACGATGAACTTATTACTGAGCCCATTAACCTGCTGAAATACCTAAATCTGACGTGGCACAAGCTAAATCCTGATTGCAGACATGCACAAGAAGTGTGCAAACCAAAGGGTGCAATATACAGAAGTCAACTTTTTCACTAGCTTTGCAACCTTGAATTAAATAGAAATGAGAACAGCTGGTTAATGTGATAACCTCTAGTGTCAGTGCTCTGATCTTTTGAGGTCGTCGACTTCCAAACCGAACCACATTGAAAAAGACACTACTTTAACACGACTCTGTTTTTCCCTGCTCTCCTGTGTCAGTGGAAGAAGTAAGTCAAGACTTTGTATTGTTTCTTATAAGTATTTCATCAAATCGGCGGCTGTAATAAGGTGACAGACTGCAACAACAACCAGATATATTATTTACTTCTTGTTCGCCTGTTGTTACACATAGCTAATTATCATTTTCTGCTAAGACGCACTGTCCGATGGAAACCAAGTGGAAAAGTTAACGTTTTGTTTGATTCACTGCCTCTCGGTGAAATATGTGTATGCCGAATTGGGAATGTGTGTTTTTCGAGTAGGAAAAGACCGTGTTTATCAGTTTAGGAAGTCTGTTTAGGAGCGGCCAAGTAAAACGGCAGAGCATAGCCGATTTTTTAAGGAGTTTTCAGCTCAGTTCACCACAACGTTGAAAAGGAAGCGGACGATAACGGGCGAGCAATACGTGTTTAACGAAGCAGTAGTTAGAACTGCACGACTTAACTTACCTTAATATTCCAGTCTAAGGGCCTCTGTGGGTGATTTTCTGTATCATATATCCTCTGCTCTGGGGCACTGGGCCACACGTACACTGTCAGTTTCCCCAAAATGTCTCCTCTGTTTCTAATTGGGTTTCAATCCACCGTCAGACAGATTCGCCTTTTGTCCGGCAGACGGACGCCATGTTGACACAATAACGCAAGGAACGACGGGAGACGCAGTTTCTTTTGTTATATTAATGTACACAGAGGTGTCTCTTATGTACACCCACATGCGATCCATCAGTATTAAAATTTTACACACAGTGTTGAAAAAAAGTACTTAAACCCTTTAGTTAAGTAAATCCACTAAAATGCTGATCATATTATTATTATTATTATTATTATTATTATTATTATTATCATCACCATCATTATTATTTATCAAGAAACATAATGAGCATGCAGAACATCAGATGTTATAGTCTTTACCCAATTTGCAACTCTTTTCCCTTGAGGGGCTTTTCAGGAGAGAAATACATTTACAGTATAATATAAAACTATATAAAAAACAGTGTCAAAAATGGTATAAACAATATAAAAATCCAATTCCCATCTACTTAATAGAATATAAACACACATTCACACACTCCGCAGGCTTGGGTACATTCTTGTTTTATATTTTCAGCCAGATCTTAACATTTGCTGTGAATGTTTGGAGATCTATTATCATTTTCATTTAATTTTTTTTCTCACTGTGTAAGAGATGTAACTTGCCTTTTTAAGTTTTATTGGGGAATCAGTGTTGCAGAACGCAAAGGTGTTTCCACATTCACAAGACTCGAGACTCTGAATGCTCAAATTGTTCATATCTGATGCCTCTGACAAGCTGCGAAACTGCATCTTACCTGAATTATTTAAATGTATTAATAAAATTAGTGGTTCAAAAGTTACTAAACATTTTGAATCGAATATTTTTGTCTGCCAACAGCTATGTAGGTCTTTCATTGGTAAATTTGAACTACTATCCTGCTGCAATTTCATTTTAGAGCAATGCATCCTATTCCTTAAGGTAACTTTATGGTTGTAGTTTGCCTTTGTCTTATGATGTATCGGCACATCGGTTGTGATTCACTCTGAAAAACGGGCTGGTTTTTAGTGACAATGTCCAGCTTAATTTAAACCTCAATCCTCAGGTTAATCACAAACATTCAAAACCTACAGGAAGGACATAAAATATTGCAAATTGAAGTAGAAGGGATAGCACCTAGTACCTAACCTGTCAAATATAGTGTGAAAAAAAGAATAACACTTACTACTGAAATGTCATGGAGTAAGTAAAAGTACATTAAATGTCAAGATTTTAATTGCAGTTATAAATAATCTTTGAAATCTGGAGATTGCCGCTTGTTAAGCCCCTTGTGGGGTTTTGGTAAGTATTCATTATAATTTTTAACCAACATGTATTTATGTGTATGTTTTTTACTATGTGAAAATAAAATAAAAAGTTAGTACACAGGTGCTTAACTTGGGACTACTACCACTAGTGTCAGATACTGTAGGTTCAGATGAATGTTAAGGGAAATTTCTTTATCAGACTACACATTTTTTCTGCTGTGATAGCTAATAGTTACATTATTGTGTTCATGATTAATTTATTTTACACACAGAGGTCCCCATTAAGTTCATTCTTGCAAAATCTGGAATATAAAAAACATGCTGTGTTCAAATACAAACTATCCTCCAGGTTACAGGTCTGAATAACATTTTCCTTATTTATGATTTTTTTTAAAAACAATAATTACATTAATCTCAGCAGGATCTGTTCTGAAAGTATTGTGAAAAGACTGATGTGCACAACGGAAAAGTAAAAGCGTACATCTGCTGATATGTAAATCCTGTTACAACAGGTATAGAAATAGCCATCATGAAACAAGTTTCAACATGTTAACATACTTTTGTTTAATGATAAAAAAAATCATGTCAGTCTACAGGACAGTATAAAACATAAAAAAAAATGTTAAGCATAACAATCATCTAATCACATTACTGTGGACAAATGTTTTACAGTAGAGATATGCGAGTGTTCAGGAGGGAACCCAGACGTTGCCGTGAGTGTCAGGAGCCTGAGTGTACGGAATGTTCCAGATCCAAGGCTGATCTGGAAAAAGCAACACAGGAGGTCAGTGAGGTAATATGACTAATTTAAGATCATTTACAGCAAAATAAAAACAGAAAATTAAATCTGTATAACTTCTAATCTAGCAAATTCTATTTCATTTCTAGACTTTTCTGAGCTCTACTTTGTGCTGTAACCGCCAACACACTGGGACACTTTTACAAGACGTCGGCATAATGAGACAAAATATAAAGACACTCCTGTTGTAAACCTCAGCAACAGTTAAAGATGTACAGTAGGATTTGTTTGGCCTTGTAGGAAACACTGAAACACCACTGAAGGTCGTTTGGCTTAGTTTAGGTTAACTAATGATTAAGCTAAACATGTCTCACATCACGTTTAACTGATAAAAGTACAAACGTGCTCCAACGTGAAAGAACAATGGAATCTTAATATTTAGAACTTTCCTCATACTCTGAAATTATCTTCCAGGACACATTATGATACTACAACAACTTCAGGTTTTCTGTAAAATGAATAGGTTTAGAATAATGTTGGGTAGTTAAAAAAAAAAAAAATCAATCAATTAACATTGAGTATCAGATTTAAAGCAGATATTTTTGATAAATGTTGTAAAGGATAGATTGAGTTGGATGACCAATAGAACAGACTTGAAGTAAAAGGAGAAATACAAGTTTCTTTTAGGCATTTATTCCTGTTTTTATCTTCTATATTTTGTTTTGAACTGTCTTGACAAGGGTCTGCAGCTGTTATTTTGATACTTCCAATAAAATGAAAATAATAATTACAGTACAAGTTCTATTTAGGTTAGAAAGCACAACTTTAAAGAAAACTGAACTGTTGCTCAAGTCATGTGGTTTAATTCTGCAGACAAGTTGGAGTCATACAGAACCATGTTACATCTTACATAAACTGTGCACATTAACATACCTTTGGCAGAGTAGCTTGTAGGGGGGAGGTCAAAGGGCACGGGGAATCCAGTGGAGGATGAGGAGACAGGAAATGGATTTTTGTGAACAGGGAAGGTCTTCATATTCTGTAAAGAGAGAATCACCGTACACTTTTAGAACAAAATAACATCAGATATGACCTCTAATTCATTTCTATAGCAGAGATGGAAATTTCAAGAATTGTAGAAGAGGCGGTTTTCCATTTACTTTCATTTTTCCATTTGCGCTGATGATGTATGAGTAAGATGTAATGTCAGGAAAATAATTCCCTGTAATAGATGAACACACAAGGAAATACAACCTGTTTTTTTTAAGTATATTTGTTGTTTTTCTTACAAAGGCAGCAGGCAGGTAGAGGACTCCCAGCTCATATGAACGGACCATCACCTGAGTGTTGTTCTTCTCCAAGGCCCCCCATGCTGCTTTAGAGAGGTTGGCACTAAACACACAAACATTCACAGGTTCGGCGTGTTATGTTTAGTGACATCTAGTGACTAAGTTACATATTGCAACATGTGGTAACACTCGTTAGAGCCAGTGTGTGTTATATTGATTTTATGTTGATTTTTAGCCCTGGTGTATTCGTTGGGGTCGATTTGTCCCCATTCCAGTGCCTTCTTCTATGGGATGTGGATGTGGAAGGGTTAGTTAAGGGGACATTTACTCTGACCCTGACTGAACACTGAGCACGTATGTTAAATGTATGTCCTTATTCGAGAGTTGTTCATTTTATAGCAGGTTGCATTAAAGTGCATCATCTTTAATGTTTCAGTGTGGACCAAAGTGCAATATATTTATCTCTATTGTTTTTTGGTTGGTTAACATGCTTTTTTTGATTCTGTATATATATTAACAAGAATTTTTTTAATTCTTTTAAACTATTTTGCATTGCGCACCACAAGAGAGTTGTCTCTTTAAATCTCGCTGTCCATATGTATAATGATGATAAAGTCATTCTATTCTATTCTATCATGGTGGGATAACATAATGTATTCTTTAAAAGATATAAGCAACTATTTTTAGGGCAGCAAAAATACACTCATACATCTAGGTGTTTATACGCTAATAAAAAACACAATAATGAATATCATTCTCCATTTCTGTAACCATGTCCTAATGTTTGGATTGGTGAATCAGCAATATTAATATTTTATTATTAATCTGAAACCATATTCTTTACTTATTTTCAGTCAGGTGTATTTTGAGCTGGGTGAGTACAAGATCATCCAAAATAATAATTATGAAAAGTGTTGGCAGGCAGAATGATGACATTTACATAAAGCTTAAACGCATACATTGTACAAGGGTGGAAAACCATTTTTAGACACCTCATGCATTTGTGATATTTGGTATTATGAATCACTCTTAAATTATTGAATCTGTATTGTTCCATTCTTCAAACATACATGTTCTCTTCTGTACACACACTGTTCCAACAAAGTCAAAACTGCATGTTTCAGATAATGACAGGGTGTGACATGTTAAAATTGTCAAGAATATGGTTTTGTTAATTTTCCCTGTTTGTATGTCTGATGCAGCCACACTTTTTGAAACACAAAAAAATATTTTTCTGCACAGATTCCATCAGAATAACAGAACAAAAATTCAGAAGACTATGTATAAGAAATAATCTGTTGCTGACCATAGGAAAAGATACATTAACAATAATAGGTTACTCATACAGTTTCAGTTATTAACAGAATAAATGTGGAGGCACACCTTGTGATCAGGAACCAGGCCAGCTGAGTGAAATCTGGCGACACCCTCATGTACGTCTTAATGTGTGGCATGGCGTGAGTCCTTCCTGTCGTATTTGCTTTCCATCGACTACAGATACATACAAGATTTTAAGTACTGATACTTTTCACAATTGATCAACATGCAGATTTATTATTATATCATCTATAAAAGGTTTAAAAAAAAAAAAAAGCATGATCACAATCCCTTATGCCCAAAATTAAGCAAAAATGCTTACTTTTCTTTCACATTACACTAAAAAAAACTAAAATACAGGAAAAATTATAACATTTTAAAAACAAATGATTCTATTAAAAAAAATAAATCAATGAAATGATTAATTGATTGTCAAAATAATTTACCTTTATGTTCAGTTACATATAGTCTTATAGTATGGTCTTTACCCATAGTTTGTTTCTATGCTAGTAAGAATAAACTGGTAGTAATATCAGCCGTGAAGTCTAAACTTCAATGAGGTCTGTAAAAGTAGGAGTGAATTTTCATAAGTAACAACAAACTTACTGGAAGTAGGAGTGAAGCCAGACCTGTTTCTGAGCTGTTTGGATGCTGTAGGGAAGTGATCCTCCAGCTGGAGAACAAAAAGAATACATTACAACCAATGAAAACATAACCAGAGGTTCACCTACTTCCACATAAATATCTTTTCAAATAAACAAACTCACCAGGATAACCTTCCAAACTTGTCCTCACATCATCTACAGATGGATACAGCTGCAAAAAGTCCACACATTTCAGAAATTCAGTCTTTTTCTAAATGAAATGACTGCTTTTATCATTCTATTGTACAGTTCCAGATCTGTCAGCAGTGCTAACATGTAAATAAAGTTAAGACAATGTACTTAAAATTACACATATACATATTTACTACATATATATCAAATTATATATCATATACATATATAATTAATGGTATAGGTGTACAAAAGAGTGTGTCCCCTATTTAACCTGTGGCATGATCAGCATGTGCATGGATACAAGTACTATTTATAGCTTTTTTTGACTTATCTTTATTCTTGATTTGGATCTTTTTTGCTCTGGTGTGCTTTGTTTGTACTTCACTATTGCTGAGGTAGATGTGGAATTTCCCCTTGTGGGACTAACAAAGGACTATCTTATCTTATATACATATGTCACATTAAGTTTCTGTTGGTGTAACGTACTAAGTGAATGGGTGGCTCTGGGCGAATAGACGACTTCCCTAATGTGGTCAGGGTGCGCTGAAATTCTCCCGCTAGCCATTTGGTCTTATCTATTCCCATGGAGCCGATGCTGGAGAACTGTCCAATCACAGGCCAGCTTTGGTCACCAGGAATAGGATCTGTGTGTTCATTTAAAAGCTATAAAAAAAAAAGTAAAGGAGGAAAAAAAAGGCAAACTCAATTAAACGGTTTTGGAAATATAATGAAAATTCCATGCATTTAAATGTATAGAAAGTGTATTTAGAGCAGAGAGGACCAAAGAGGAATATTTACCTTCCTCAACCTCAGATGGCCCCAGCGCTCCATATCTGAACCAACATACCTCCCTGGAGTTGAACCAATCAAATACACCCTGAAGAAAGAGAAGACGGAGTGGGATGCCATAAGGCAGATGGTGCATTTACGAGATAATGCAAGACAATCACTTAGCAGCGGAATCTCGACCATAAACGGCGCACATTCAGGTGTTAAGAGCCCACTTTATTAATCCGCAAATCCCATTAGTGCTGCTTCCACCACATTACAACCAGGTCTGCACCCCATCTGTGAACACCTTTTGTGTACCTGGTCTCTGAGAGGTCGTGTTCTTTGATCCGTTGAATCCACTCCTCCAGCTCCGGTGCTCTGTACGACGCCAGGTATTCAAGTAGATCCCTCTTAAAGAAGGTCGGGGACTCACCTGCACTACTGCCGCTACCCTTTGGTAACCGTGGAAACAGAGGGCTCATCCACATCCTGGTTGTAAAAATAATTACCAAACAACCCAATAAATAATAAAACCACGTGAATAATCCAGGTTATATTAAGTAATGTATAAAATCTATATAAAAATATGACATCCATGAGACATTCATCCATCAAAAAGAGGTTAAAGACCAAACTCTCACCCTTGTGTTTTCTGGTACCAGTCAGCTCTGATCAGGTTAGAGGTCAGAATGATGACCCTGAAGCCTTCCTCATACCACAGTAACATCATCTTCCTATTCAGACACACAAAGTTTTTATCCATGTCTGTTTTGTGTGGGTTAATTTATATGTGTACTTCATATTATTATGTATTATGCACGTCAGTGTTGCTTTAGCCACTGTGCAAATACAACTTGCAAGAAATAGAAGAAACATTTTAACCATTTCATCTTAAGGCCATTTAAAATCTTTTAAATTCTTGTTTTACTTAACTCTTCTGTTTTGCATTTTAACAACTATAATCATTCTTAAGCTTTTTTTTTTCAACATTATTATGCATTTTATTAGGTTTCCTTTACTTGACTCTACTGAAAATAGGCCCGATCTAAATATAAATTCATTCTGAATAAATAAACATTTAATGAATGTACAATTTCATGTCCATTAAATGCACTTAATATTGATGATAGAGATGAAACTTGAGGTTTTTGTATAATAGCATGTCAACAAACCTACTCTTAAGGTATGTAATGATGTTAAAACATGAGTAACTATAATGTCTAGGCTGATTAAATTGATGAACCACTTTCTGTTTATTCAAGAAACACATTAGGATAATATTACTGACAAACTATTTTGGGCCTTATGTGTTTTAGTTTGGTTCAACATAACAACAAACAGTACAGAGTGTTTTCAGGTTTAAAGGCATAAAATATAAGACTATTATGATTGAAATTTAAGTCCTTGTGAGAATATTATTAGGCATTTAGGTGTTTTTTTGTTTGTTTGTTTTTTTTACAGCAAATTCACAATCTGCTTACTTCCTGATCCAAATTCATTATTTTTAACAAGGTTGAATCAAGCATTAAATTCAATCAAGTCTTGAGACCCATCAGAATCATGTTCAAGACATTTTAAGACCTGAAATTGAGATTATATGAATTTAGACTGGAAGACTCTAGGGAAATACCACAGCAGAAGGTAAATACTTACGTGTGATGAGTTCCAAAAGCAATATCTAGCTTTGCCTGTCGGTGAAAATTAAACTTATTAGCTCCACGTAACAGGAGTGGATCTATCCAACACTGCAGATGGAAATGAATATAAATATAACAGTTTCTGTGGAGGTTGAGTTTTTACCTGGCACAATCGGATATGAGGAAAGGGTTGAGTCTGTTGGACGAGCCGGGCTTTGGCCTCCCTTTTATCCCCATGGACAATGAGAACTGGACGGGTCCTAAAAAACATGGAGTTTAGAGGGTGGTCAACTTGACTGTGATTTATCGCACTACCTACACATTACAGAAAATATAAAAATTCAGAAGTGTTGACAAAAATAAACCTCATAAATCCAGGTTAATTAAAAGTAAAAAAAAAAAAAGTGATTCTTTACACACAATTATATTTAAATCTTTAATTATCCTATTCATGATTCATATATATATATATATATTTTTTTTTTTCTGTTGTATTGATCATTTCTTTCCTGCTACTTTTTATTGTACTTGAATGGGGCGACTGTAACACCCAATAATCTCCCCCTGTGATTAATAAAGTATTCTGATTCTGATTGAGACTTTTTCTGTCCTGTATCCAGAGAGGTCTACCTCTGAGGAATACAGGAATACATGAACAGTACCCAGTTAATCAGTCTAAAGAGGGTATGTTTGTGATAATATGATGATATCAGAAAAGGAGCAGAGCTTACCTAAACTCTGGGGGGTACTGCTGAACCATCCAGGCGATATCAAAGCAGTAGTTAAACTATGGAGAACAAAAATAAAGGGCATTACTGCAGAAATCTATTCCATTCCTTGTACAGAAAAGTAAAAACAAAATGATTTAAAACTTGTTTGCCCTTTTCGATCATTGCTCACCTGAACTGATTCTTTCAAAGTTCCGAATAATGGGGAGAGGATATCTAATAATGAATAATAACAGAGATTATTACAGTATAAATCAAGTTAAATGGGGCCAGTCAGTGCCTTGGTTAACAATGATCAGGTGATGTTTGTAATCCCCAGAACAGAGATATACTAGGTAACTAATAATAAAAATTAAAACAAGTAATGGAAAAAGGTTTTGCTTTTCCCAATATGGAAATGCTTCATTGAGTATAAAAAGAAAATGGATTTGCACAATAAACAATGGTTCTTTAAATAATAATCAATGTCATATATTCTTTCAACTTTCATTTTGCAGCTTTGATAAATCATGCCCTTCAATATAATGTCTTAATAATGAAAACAAGATCAAGTTTGACTGAAAGTAATTAATAAAATTACTTATGCACTTGTAAAACTAATTGGAATGAGACTGAAACCAAAAAAAACAAACTGAATTTAGGGAAGAAAAAAAAATCTACAAAAACTAACAATCTGCTGTGATCATCTTTTGCAGAAGCTCAAAATGGACCAACTCATCTCACCTTTGATGTGCAGGGCTCCGCTGTTGTACTTCCTGTCCAACCCTGTCACCTTATTAAGGTAAAACCTGTAGGTGTCATTCAGACAGGGGACCCTGGATTCAAAGAAGTCCTCCGGCTCATCGATGTAGTAGAGCCGCCCGTGGGGACTTGGCGGACGCTCGTTCTCCACCTTCACCTTCTTTGCTTTGGGACTGGGTGGAGTTCTCTTCGGTACACTACTAACACTCTTCCCCTTATCGCCTTCATCATCATCATCACTATCAGACAGAGCCCAGCCCGAGCCTTCTGACACTTCTTTCTTCCGCTTTCCAGTCAGTGATGGACTCGATTCATGCTTGACTGGATTTAACTGGTTCTTTGCAGCCGACTGTCTGGCTTCAGAGCCGATGATGAGCGAGGACACAGGGGTTTTAACTGGTTCTGGTTTTACATCTACAGTGGTTCTTACTGCTTCTGGTGTTGAGGCAGAAGAAGATTTAGGCTGATGGGAGCTATTATTTATATTGGAGGACCTCCCTGAAGGAGGAATGTCATCATCATCATCACTACTGGAGATGGTCCACTTGCCATGTTGACTGTCCTGAGACATGCCTGCAAAGAGATACAAATGAAAGGTTAGAGTGAAGTGTGACACAAGAAGGTGTTAGCAGCGTCTTTGCATATGTGCAGACAGTTATATAATAGTACCAAGAACACAGTGCATAGGTTACACTGTGGGAAGAAAAGGTATTACCTCTTTTAGGTGTCATTAACCAAAGGCTTCACTTTTCATTTTCCATTTTTCCAGCAGCTCTAAGAATGTTTAATAACTATATTCAATAAAGACATGAAATATTATAAATGTTTATGTGGTATTAGTTTTAAGAACATTGTGTTTATTATCTTGGAACTTAGATGCAGATGATCAGATCACATTTTATGACCATGCAGAAAAGGAGGATGTGTCATAGGATTCACATACGTTTTCATTGCCATTGCATTTGCTATTGCCCTGATTGACTGTGTGGAAAAGGTTTAAAGGAACGCCCACACTGTTAAAATACAGTAATATAACTTTTACATGAGTTGTTTAATATTGAGATGGACTTTTACACAAGTCACTTTAGTTTGACACAAGTATACAATAAAATCAGTACTTGTACCAGAATAAAAACACCGTTCTCCCCAGACATGTGGTTATGAGTATTATATTAAACATTTTAAAGTGACAACCATGAATATTGGTGTTGATCATAGACATTTATAATTAAATGCTAATGTTTGCAGCTAAGGATGAATCTGATCAAAACAATGAAACATGTTTTTCGTGACTGCACAGAGGTTAACAGAGAGGTAGGTTAGAGACTAACAAGGTGGATTATTAAATGCACGGGCATATAAGAACTATAACCTGCATGCAAACACAGAAAAAAAAATAAGCATGATGAGTGAACCCAGAACATGCTTCAGAAAATGCAAAAATACAAACATAACCTATAGCAATACACAGTTACATCTTCGTGATGTATACAATTCTAAATGCAAACCAAGTTAAATGTAGTGTTCGCAGATGTTGTTTAAAACTGTGTATTGTTATAATATGTTTATCATGTGATGTGTTGTGACGTGCACTTTACCGGGTCAGACTGAAAGCAGCAGCACGGTTTAATGTTGTTATCGCAGGAACACGTTCGAAGACAAAAGCCCAAACAAACAAAAAAAAACTTCATGCATTCCCTCCTTGCACAACCGCTGTGTAGCGCGCACGGATAATATGTCCGTGTCTACAACCGTCCTGTCTTTATAGTTCCGCCTACAGTAATGGATGCGTCTCATTGGGTTGAAAGCGGAACTTTAAAAAAATATATTTTATTTGTCATTTGCAGGGACCTGTGTGTGAACAGAAGGACTATGGGATGGAGAATTATGTATGAAGTATGAATCATACTAATGGTAACATTAATAATAATACAAATACCACAACAACAATACTAATATCATCATATATTACTACTACTACTATTACTTCTAACAATAACAACAACAACAACAATAATAATAATAATAATAATAATAATAATAATAATAATAATAATAATGAAGGGAATGCTATTGTGACACTTCTGCTAATGGCTTCTGTATGTTGTAGTCACTAATCTTTGTATATTCAGTAAAATTATAAATACACAAAAACCTGTGAAGTTTTAATTCAATTTTAATTCACTCGAACCTTTAAATGGCAACAGTACAGAGAAAGAATAAAAAAAACATCTTTTACATTGAGAAATTTTTTGGAATTTTGTAAGTGTAACCAAATCTTTTCATGCCTGCAGCAAAAAACTGGGATGGAGATAAAATAAAAATCAAAGGTTTAAAGAATATACAAGTACAATAAGATTTCTCAATTATGGATAAAGATAGTGTAAATGTGTGGTGTGACAAAATCTGAGACTTTGGGTTGTAGGCGGTCAAGCTGAAAAATGCCATTCAGATGTTTATTTAGTGCAAAACGGTCAGGTTAAAAAGTAAAGTTTGAAAAAAAAAATCAAATATATAAACAGACATAAAAACAGACAAAGACAACACATTATAAAGTACAATACTAAAATTAAAAGTACACACTAATAAGGTTAAAATTGGACATGCACATTTTAGGTCAAGTCACTGTGGTTGTGCATTGTAAACAGTCTAGAGTTGCACTTTAGCATTTAGCATTGCACTTTAATGTGTTGAGATTAAATTATTAAAATATTGTACACTATTATGTTGAGATATAGAAAAAAATTGCACATTGTAATGGAATATGATGTACATGCATCAATATGCTTTACAATGTGGTCTCATTGAATGAGTGTGATCCTGCAGACAACGGCCATCACATTGTTGGGCAACTGTGAAGGAAACAAATAAATAAAAATTACACCAAATTTATATTAAAAAGTAAAGACTGTCCAAAGTCATTTTTTTAGTGTGCCCCTATGTGATTCTATGATGTTCATCAGTTTCACATAACTATGCTGTCTGTCTCTCCAACAGTTCTCTCCCCCGTACAGCAGGGGGCAGTATTTCAGCACTCTAGTGTTTATTGGCCTTCATAAAAACAAAAGAAGCGTCTTCCTGTCTCTTGCTTGTTCAGAATCAGATCCATCTGGTCTGGTCTCTCTGGTGTGCAGGAGTGAGGAGAGGAGTCTTGTCTGTTTGCAGACTTTAGTTGGTTCGGGTTTTACCACCTGTGTGGAAATAGGATTTCACAACATGGCGTTAAGTCTAACCATCAACTCAAGCAATCCTCCTTTAGGTAACCATGCTTCTCTTCAGTGTTAGTATGGGATAAAATGTTACTGTGAAGAGTCGTGAGCTTGCATGTAGTGACAGCTGCTAAGCTAGTGGTTAGCTTACGTGTTACGTCGTCCTAACAAATTACATCCATTTAGAAATGTATAATTTTATAGAGCCATTCTGCTTAAAAAGAAATTTGACATTGTTATAAGAATAGAGTAATTGTTACAACCGATATGAAGATAAATCTTTAGTAAAGAGTACATTAGCTACAAAAGTTATTGCATACGGAAATATCGGTTAGATTAAATCATAGATGAATGCCTTGTGATAAACGAAAAAATACCACAGCGTGGCTTTTCGTGTATATAATGTGAAGTAACCCCTGTAATATGACCCATATTTAAGTAGAAATAAGTATGGCAGTATGTCCATGTACGTTAAAATGGGGCGTGAATGGGTTTCCACCACCGGTGTCTTCAAGATGCTAACGCTAACTAGCTGGTCTGTCGTCGTGGCACCGCACTGAACCACAACACATGGACAAAACACTAAAGTTTATAATATTTGCGGCAACAACCTAACACTTTAGGAATGCAAGTTAAGGTTTCTCTCTGAGATTAATGTGTCCATTGCTTTTTCATATGTAAAACGTGCTTTAGTGTTTTGAACTTGGAAGTGACAGTAGATATCAAAGGGACATGCTCCTGGCTCTGTTGACATGCTGACATTAGCTAACCGGTTAGCTTAGCATTGTGGTTTAGACACGCAACGTAGAGAAAAAGGATGCTGCAACGCGTACAACTCGATGTGTTCATTTAATATGTGATAGGGCAATGTTTTGTGCCATTCATAAGTTGTGGTTACGTTTTCAATTACTTAGTATGTCAGTGCTTTTCACAATATAAGCTAATCTCATGGCTAGCATTGACAGTTGCTGAACAGCGCTACTGTGTGTTTGTTATGAGTATAACAGGCTGATGCAAGTATCTTGAAACGTGGAAGCCTGGATGTGGGAGGTGTATTTTTACACAGTGATTTCTGTTTCTTTTTATTGTAACTCGTGTAACTGCCTCAAAATGACACTAGACTAAATTACTTATTCAGTGTTTGGACAGACAGTGTTGGGACAGAAATCCTAAACCACCTTTTTCCACAACAATGAATAACTCTTACAAAAAATAAAACTATAGATTGATAGATAGGTACTTTATTGATCCCAAGCTGGGAAATTGGCATGTAACAGCAGCAGCATACAATAGAAATACAACTATGCAGTAAGAAAAAAAAATTCATCTTTGCATGTTGTTTCTGTAACCTTTTGGGGAAATGGTAAATTAGGGGTAATGACATAAGGGTGTCCAGGATTCTCCAAGAACTATGCAAAAAAAAAAAAAAAGAAAGAAAATGATGTTATTAAATCTGTAGATTTAATTATGTAACACCATCATTTGTTTTTGTAGTAGTATAAAAGTGTAAAAGTTGAAACTGTAAACACAACTCCTCTGTGGCTGCTCATAGGACTTTTTTATTTTATTTATTTTTTTAATATTTTCCCCCATTTTCTTTATTCTCACAGATGACTGCAGGGCAGATTGTGTCTTATTATGCCATTTATCAAGACTTTATAACAGGGTATTTTGTGATATTTGGCTCAAATAAATAATATTGACTTTTAATCATATGTAATTTACTTAACTAAAGACAACAAGAAATCATACAATTCCTATCCTATGTACTATGTACAAACAAAGTCAAGTGGTGTTACTAGAGTTTTGTAATACCAAATAGCTTGATACTAGAAGAGCAAGTCCTTTGTATGAGGTGAACGCTTCTATGCATCTACAGAAACCATATCTGTCTCTCAAAACTGTAGTGTAACTTGTTCAGCTGGTTCTTTTGTTTATGCTCATTGAGGTGAATTCGGTAACAGGTTCAGCAGTAATTACATAAGAAATATTTCTCCCTATCTTTTCTGTAGGAGCACTCCTGGCAGCAGAGCATGTGAAGGGGAGTGTGCAGCTCTCAGTGGAGGAAGGCAAAGACACCAAGCTTCATGTTTCAGAGTCAGTAATGCCACTCTCATTCATATTACTTGAATCTATGTCCATGAAGTAAGCTTAAATATTTGACTGTACATATATTGTAGCTCTCAACTTGCTCTTCTCTGTCATTCTACAGTGCAATCCAGTTCAATGATGCCAACTCCATCAGTCGTTACTTGGCCCGAGTGGCTCCTGCTCTTGGTCTCTATGGAGCGAACATGATGGAGCAGACGGAGGTGTTTACTTCTTCTAGCTTTTTTTTTTTTTTTAGATGCCCAAGAACAGTTTTGGTTTCTTTACCCTCATTTGATTTGCTCTGGTTTTTGCAGGTTGACCATTGGTTGGAGTTCAGTGCACGTCGTCTTTGTGGTCAGTCTGGTTTGGCGGCAGCACTAGGTGACCTGGACAAGGCCCTTTCTCTGCGGACTTTCCTGGTTGGACATTCCCTCACATTGGCTGACCTATCTGTCTGGGCTGCCCTGAAAGGTTCGCCCTACCTATATCAAGAATTCATTCACCATAAATTTTTATAAGTCAAAATTAAACATTTAGTAGTTATACATTTGTACAAACAAATGCATGGTGCATGACTTTATTTAGATCACATCAAGAGCACTTTGAATCTGTTATACTTGCTTTGTTCTTCTGCTGGCATTGCATTTCTGTATGTAAAGATGTGAAAATAGCAGCACTACATGTGTGGGTATTTCTCTATAGGTCATGGAGAATGGACAAGTCAGAACAAATCCTTCTCCCATGTTAGTCGCTGGTTCCTCTTCTTGAGCTCACAGGTTCCTTTCACTGCTGTGGGTAACAAGTATGCCGGTAAAAAAGCTCCAGTAAACAAATCTAATGTAAGTTTCATGTCACCAGCTCCCAGTTGAGTTTATTTTTCTTGAAATGTTTAAATGCATGTCAATCTCATTTGGCCACATTGACACAGTAATTGTGGAGACTTAAGGGTAAAAATACGGTGCGACTTTCATTTGGACTACCCTAATGTCAATAAGCATCCCTGTATCATCTTAAAGCATACAGAAATTAACCCACCAAATAAATAATTAATGTTTTGGATTATACTGTAATAAAGACTCATCATACTGAAATGCCATCTGTGTTTCTATTTGATAGTCTGAGGACAAGGAAAAGAAGCAGGATGTGGGGAAGTTTGTGGATTTGCCAGGAGCTGAGATGGGCAAGGTGGTGGTTCGGTTCCCTCCTGAGGCCAGTGGGTAAGGCATTTGTTAGGGAGAACCTCAGATTACAGGCAATGCTTTGTCTTAAGCCTCTTTCTATTGACATAAGCCCTTCCGCTTTTTTCCTGTGGATAGATACCTGCACATTGGTCATGCCAAGGCTGCTCTGCTCAACCAGCACTACCAGGTTACATTTAAAGGCAAGCTCATTATGCGCTTTGATGACACCAATCCTGAGAAGGAAAAAGAGGACTTTGAAAAGGTGAGGCAATCCAGGTGTTTTCAAGAAACTCTGAACATATTACTCTTTATCAGTAAAAATAAACAAAACTGCTTCAAACACTGGTTAAAAAAAAAGATACTTGCGTCTCATCATTCTGATAACCTGGCAGTATTAATTTACATAACACAACTACAGAAATCTATTACTGGCTCGAAAATAACTCAATGTACTTTGTTAAATTTATGCCTAATGCAAATCTCTCATCTTAGGTGATTTTGGAAGATGTTGCCATGCTTCAAATCCATCCAGACCAGTTCACCTACACCAGTGACCATTTTCCCAACATAATGCGCCTTGCCGAGCAGCTCCTCGCAGAGGGCAAGGCTTACATTGACGACACACCTCCTGAGCAGATGAAACAGGAGAGAGAGCAGCGCACTGAGTCCAAATGCCGCAACAACAGTATGTGCACCAAGATAATGCTATGATCTCAAACAGCAGAGGCTATGGTGTTCACTTCTCCCACATCATGATGCATTAGTTTCTGTTTGCTTTTTTCATCCACACTCTTTCATCTGCAGCTGTTGAACAGAATATGAAGATGTGGTCAGAGATGAAAGCAGGAACACAGTATGGTCAGACCTGCTGCATGAGGGCAAAGATGGACATGAACTCCAACAATGGCTGCATGAGAGATCCCACTCTCTACCGCTGCAAGAATGCTCCCCACCCCCGCACTGGAAGCACCTACAAGTACTTAATTTTGACCACTAGAAGTTTGATGACATGGTTAAATATTAGTGTTTTCCAACAAATATTTGATTGATTTTCTACAAATACTAATTGTGCTAATTATCTCTTGTCCTGCAGGGTATACCCAACATATGACTTTGCCTGCCCCATTGTAGACAGTGTGGAGGGTGTGACCCATGCTCTTAGGACCACCGAGTACCATGATCGTGATGAGCAGTTCTACTGGATAATTGATGCTCTGCGCCTCAGGAAGCCTTACATCTGGGAGTACGCCCGTCTTAACCTCAACAACACAGTACTATCCAAGAGAAAGCTCACCTGGTTTGTTGACCAGGGATACGTAGATGGATGGTAAGTATGCTTTAATTAATTTTGTTATTAGCAGCATACAGTGGCTTTATTGCCTCTTCTTCCCAGTATTTGCCTTTTTTGTTTGATTGTTTGGCCTCACCTTTGTCTTTGTATTATCCGACTTGTAGGGATGACCCCCGCTTCCCCACTGTCAGAGGAGTCCTGAGAAGGGGAATGACTGTGGATGGTCTAAAACAGTTCATTGCAGCTCAGGTATGTGGGATGGCAAGTTGTTGTCAGATATTAGTATAGATCAGTGTTTCTCAACCTTGGGGTTGGGACCCCACATGGGGTCACATGGAATTTGAATGGGGTTGCCTGAAATTTCTAGTAATTGATAAAAATAAAAACTTACCAATAAAAAACATATGGTGAGTTGAGAGAGACGATCCCAATTCATAAAAGACAAACTGTGAGACTGAAACTTAAGCACTGTGGTTCTGTTTATCTGTCGCATGTTTACTGTGGTCAGTTTCAGATGCTGCAGCTCTTTCATAATTCATAGTTTATTTATTGTTTGTTCAGTATTAATTGTCATCCTTGTAAATACAAACTGGACTGACTGTACATATCCTGACCAAGGAAAATAAAATTCCCTCTTTGTGCAGTAATTTGAACCTGGCTTTTCTGCCTCCATCCAAAAGTGTCAGTTTTGAATGCCTGGGGTCACCAGAAATTTGTGATGTTAAAATGAGGTCATGAGCTGAAAAAGATTGGAACCACTGGTATAGATGATCATCCACAAAATATGACTGTATTGTATTATGGAGCTTTACTCAATTCACAGGCTGTTTCTTTTTTTTTTTTTCTTTCCAGGGTGGCTCACGGTCAGTGGTGAACATGGAGTGGGATAAGATCTGGGCCTTTAATAAAAAGGTAGATACATGTTCTACTTTGCTGTTGAAAATCAAAGTCTGAGTGTCAGAACCAAGCTGTATATATATTATGGTGATTAAAAAAGAATACTGAAACTGGTCATAGAAAAGACCATTCTATTTCATGCCAAATTACAGATAAGGGAAGACATTGAAGAGTAGAGATTAAATTATTAATCATACAAACAAAAGCATTTGTTTTGACACAATCTGTGTAGAGGAAGTGGAAGTTAGATCAGGTTTATTTGGTGAAATATATCCCCTACAACTCTACATGGAACAGAACTGCAATTGATGTAAAGTTAACAGGCCGGAGCCTGTCGTTGACACTCAGGTTCAGTTACTCATGAGTCTACTGCTGGCATGGCTTTGATCTGCTTTGCAGTTGTTTTTGTTTTCTTTTAACACGCTTGTTGCCACCCTGTTCCCTGCCTCATCACACCCTCCTTATCATCCCTCACTAACTCTGAAAATATCCAAAAACCTGCAGCTTCTTCACATTCCCATCATTGAGCTATTTCCACATCTTGTTTTCCCATCCTTCCACCTATATCTTTTTCATCTGCACGGACATCAGTGTTGAGTCCTCTGTGGTTTTCATTGCTGGCACTTGCTGCTTCATCCTCAATCAAGTTGAAAGTGCACATGCAGTAAATGGTGTGGATAGAAGTTTATAAGTGGTTAGGTCCAGCATGCATTATCTAATTAAAGTACTAGGTCCAAGCCAAGGCCTTATTTAAAACCCATTTTACTCCCGGAACAGGCATTTCATACACAGTTTGACATTACAGGGGAAGAAGGTACAAATAACAGTAAGCAACAGTAGTGTGTAAGGTTAGCTGTGCCTTCTGTTTTGCTAAGGGCTGCATATGCATGTTCAAGTTGTTCAGCTAACCCACTCCTCCTGTCCTCTTCAGACAATTTGATGCCCTTAGGATTCCTTTAACATATCAGCAATTGAGGTGTTGTTTTAACAGCAGATGGACACCACATATGGTTACACACATATACATTTTGGTTTACTTTATATTTAGTAAAAACAAACTATAACTACAGTGCAGAAGACTACAGAGATAATAAAAGACATGGGCATGTGAGCTGTTTTTTTTCCCATTCAGTGGTGTAAAGCCCACTGATTTTTAAGCCTAGTTAAAGCCTGCTTTTTTAGAGTCCAATCAAAAAAAGTAAGCCATGGTTAGAGTTGATAGACAAACAAAACTGGAAGATGTGACAGTCACGCAGGACGCAGCAGCCAGTGAAAATAATGTCGACGGTCCATTCTGTGTAAATGTGTCTCTACGTCTTTACTCTCTTCTTCCTCCCTCCCCTGTATCTGACATTAAACAGCATCTCACTCTTCTGTTTCCAAGCTGCCAATTAGCTGTCTGAAGGTACTCCTCCACCTCCTCCTCATTTCTGCCCACTCCTTCCCTGCTTTCATCATGGCCTTACTTTGACTGTACAACCACCAACATTTTAACTGTTTCACCAGCCAAACCGATAATCCCAATAAAAAGGGACTTTTATTCATTTAGCAGAAAAGGGAATTTTGTGACAAAATCAGGGAAAACTTTAACCTCAGCTGCTTGAATTGGCCTGATGTTAAATGAATTTGGGACAATGAACAGTTTAGAGTCACATGTCATTCAAAAGGAACATCAATTTGAATTATTTCTCATGTATGACATAGATGTAGCCAATCAGACTGTTGGTTAGTTTGAAATCTCAAAACATTTAAGTTCATTGTTAAATGCTCTTTCCCCTCTTGCGGATTCTCCCACTCATCTCCCCGCTCAATGTCCGGAGCATTGCAACATTTGGAAGCAATTAACATTTTTTCCTTTTGTACTGAAAGGAGTGATATTTTACTTTTTTTTTTAAACAGAATTATGCATTTTCAAACATTTCCCTCTGGTCTACATAAACTGCTTGGGTCTGAATTCTTCATTAATTTAACTCCACTCCCTATTTATGAATAATGACACCAGAAAGGTGGTTTTGAGCGCTAGCCCTTTAAATACAAATGAGCCACTTCATACCTCACACTCCCACCAGGCTGTTGACTGTGCTTCTCTGTCCTGTTCAGCGACTTGTGTTCATTAATACGCCCAACAACTGCAAGAACTGAACATTTATGTAAATTGCTCAAAGTTTGGACATATTTTCCACCTTATCACTGGACTCTCTAAGGCTGGAAATACACTGTGCGATTTTTTCAATCGCGGTAATAAGCTACTGCTCATACTGTACGAGTGAATCGCAAGGGT
>JAPSES010000001.1:15294999-15321131 GCA_029822895.1 Maxillicosta whitleyi
TGAGGTAAATCGGCTCGTGGAACTGCTTCAACAGTGCGAAAACCCTCACGAGAGCCGACAGAATTTCAAACATGTTTAATTTTCACCCGATCGATCGTGAGGTGGTCCTGAGGTGTTAATCGCTTCTTGTTACACTATGTACACTACACGATTGGAGACGCACGATGAGCCAAAAGTCGGCCCGATCTTAAAAATATTCGCACGACTGGAAAATCGTGGCAACATGGCCCAAAAATCGCACAGTGTATTTCCAGCTTAAATGACTACAACTACTGCTGATAAACAGTTATGTCGTACTTGGAGAAATGCTCATTGGAAGTCTTTACATTATATCTGCAAATGTCATGACATAACTAGTTATAGATGCAACAAATTAAGAAAGAATTGAAATAAGTTGTAGAAATCCATCCGATTTTTGCCTAAATGAATATAAAGATAGCTTTGCAGTACATGGAGGGTTAAAATTCAAACTTTTTGAACTATTAGTATCGAAATGCAGAAATTAATGAACCAAAGACTAATAAAAGGGCGTTTAGCAAAATATGACCACTAATATGACTGAATGAAAATATGACTTGTTGTGCCACAAGTGTTGGTAATAAGGCGAAAGTGTGATGTTAAAAATAACAAGAGAAAACTGATGAGTCTTCAGTGTTGGTACATCTTATATCTTGTGAAATTTTCCAAAGCTTAACAACTGATCCTTCCTTTTTATCATTAGAGATGTGCACTAATACTGTTCTGATCAGGGGTTGAATACTGTAAGTAAGTAGAATGTAAGGTCATGATGTTTATTAATTTCTTCCTGATAGTTCTTCATACATAGCAAATCATTCAGGTTGAGAATGGCTGGTTATACAGTGAAGTGTGTGGTGGACTGAATAAGAGCTTATGTCCCTGGGCTGCATACAGTCATAAATCATTCATCAAATCAGGTTTCATTTTTTCACTCCTGTCTCTCTTCTTGTGTGTCTGACTTCTTTTCTTCATTTATCGCCTTCTTTTAGACTTACTTTATTGAAGGTCGTTTTGGTTTTGAAGTATAACTGTTGTAAAGCTCATCATTTTTTGCCTTCTTTCCATTTTTCAGCCTTCTGTACAGAGACATTATCATGTTTTGGATTTACTGACATGTTATGTCACACTTCCTGTTGTCTGTGTTTGCTTCGGTGTGGTAGGTTATCGATCCAGTCGCCCCCAGGTACACGGCCCTGTCCAGCTCCTATGTGGTTCCCGTTTCTATCCCAGAAGCTGCAGTGGAGATGAAAGAAGTGGCAAAACACCCAAAGGTTAATAATTTATTCATGCTGGATGTAATGTAATTTGTCCATTTGTTTCAAAACAAATATGTAATTTTTTGTAGTTATCAAATAAGAATATACTTGTTAATTTTAAGTAAAGTACAGTGTTCTCTGAGGGAAATGCACACACATTAACCTTTTCTTGTATCTGTCCAGAACGTAGAGGTTGGCATGAAGGAAGTTTGGTATGGGCCTCAAGTCATGATTGAAGGAGCTGATGCTGAGACTCTTTCTGAGGGAGAAGTGGTTACATTCATCAACTGGGGCAATATCATCATCACGAAGATCAACAAGTATGTATTATGATAGATTAGTTTAAGGAACACTTGTTACTCCGTCTATCTTATGACATGTTTTTTGGAGTTTGATGTCTTGTAGCCTAATGTCATTAATAAAGGTTATTTAAATGACCTATTTGGATGCTCTGGTGGCACTTCTATCTTGCACCTTTTGCCTGGATGTGTACACATTTGGTCTTTGCCTATTTTGTAAATTTTGTGCATCCATTGTGATGATCTGAGCACTTGAATTCACACTCCCACCATTTTTATCTCACAGAGGGGCTAATGGAAAGGTTGTATCTATGGAGGGTCGTCTGAACCTGGACAATAAGGATTACAAAAAGACAACAAAGATCACATGGCTGGCTGAAACAAACACTGCCCCCCTGCTGCCCACCATCTGTATCAACTTCCAGCCACTCATCTCCAAGGCTGTCATCACCAAAGACGACGACTTCAAGGAATATATTAATAAAAACAGCAAGGTCTGATCTCTATTGTGGCAGGATGTACATATTGTGTGTCTGCCATTATTACACCACATCCTGTGGTCATGTAATAACGTGTGTTGGGTCTTTCTGCCTCAGTTGGAGGAAAAGATGCTTGGAGATCCTTGTCTGAAGAACGTGAAGAAGGGTGATATCATTCAGCTGCAGAGGCGTGGCTTTTACATCTGTGACCAGCCGTATGAGCCAATCAGGTCAGGAAGGGGGGGGTTATCTATCAGAAATTACAGATTAATACTTTGGATCTGCCCAGTGCTAACCGTTTTCTGCTGTCTGACTAAGTTGGCTGTCCAATTGTGTCTGTAGTCCCAACAGCTGTAAGGAGAGCCCCTGTGTCCTGATCTACATTCCTGATGGTCACACCAAGGAGATGCCAACTGCTGGATCTAAGGACAAGGATAAGGGCAAACCACAGGCCCCCAACGGCAAAGTGAGTAGTTCAGAAAATCCCCCTTAGTCAGATTTGAAACATTTACTTAAAGTGATGGTTATGAATGTGTGGAAGAAATTGTTGTAGACTCATATTTTTCAGGGAAATGGGAACAATGTGGAAGGTGCAGTTAGCTCAGAGTTTAGGGTCCATTGAGCAGCTATGGCAGCATCCTTGGATTATGAAGGTGAAATTCTGAATCCAGTAATGCAAAAGTCATCATTAAGATTAATTTAAAGACACCAGCCAAACCTCATTCTCTCATAGAATCAGTTTTAGCAAAAGTGGAAGAACATGAAGTTGCCTCTTTTGGTATTTATTGAATTATGAAATTGTTACATTTACAAAGTTATAGTAACTTCACTCTTACATTTAAATAAGTTTTGTGGAAAAAATAGTATTGATCAAACTGGTAGAAATCTCCAAAACATACCAACATGAAACTATAAATCAGTAATACAAACTGTACAGTCTGTTCAGAGTTTATTAAAGAATACCCAGCTAATGTATTAAATATGTTGTGTTGTGTATGAGCCTCATACTAAATATTGCAACCTCTTGATGTAACAAATTAAAGTTGTATCTGTTAATGTACTTTGATTTAATATGGGTAAAATACAAGTCCAGCTAAATATTGTTTAACAGCATATGTAGTTTTTGGAGATGGTTCTTAAATGAACTGACATATGCAGAAAGCTCTGTATTTGGTGCTCCTTTTTTTCCCACATGTCTGAAAGTACTTCACCTCTCATCTGTAGCCTGCATCTGCAGCAAAAGCCGCCCCAAAATCTGCCCCAGCACCTGCTGGAGCTCCAGCATCAGGTTCTGCCAGTGATCTATTCTCCGCCATTGTAGCTCAAGGTGATGCTGTTCGCCAGCTTAAGACAGCTAAGGCTCCTAAGGAGGAAGTGGACAAGGCAGTTCAGCAGCTACTGGCTTTCAAGGTACAACTAAAAAAAAAAAAAAAGCAATCAAATGTTAAAAGAAGATGTATATAGATTATGTATTGTTGAGATTATTCTTGTTCTCATTTGTTTTTATAGGCTCAGTTTAAGCAGGAGACGGGTATGGAGTACAAACCAGGGATGGCTCCTCCCACATCTAGCCCAGCCCCACCTGCCTCATCTGCAGACACCGCCTCATGTCTGTACACTCGTGTTGCCCAGCAGGGAGAGCTGGTCAGGAAACTGAAGACAGAACAAGCCCCCAAGGTATGTTTTGTATATTCTTGACTTTGTGCACATCCTAGTTCATGTACAAAACCATTTGTCTGTGGATCACTGTGTGTTGGAGTCGTCTGTCAAGCGAGTTCACTTCATGCGATTGTCTCAGTAATTCTCCCATCTGAATCCTTTGTGCTTCCACTAATATCATCTGGAGTGGTTAATCCAGTTGTTTCTTGTGTCATTACGTCTATCCTGTGAATTCCCACATCCAAACTCCTTCTACCGTCCATGTCCCTAATTATTTGTCCAGTCATTGCATCGTGTCCCACATCATTGGCATGCCAATCAAATTTCCGTTTTACTGCCTGATGGTATAAGCTGATTTGTTACTGGTACCAGGACCAGATTGATGTAGCAGTCAAGCAGCTCCTCGCACTGAAGGCGGAGTTTAAAAAGATGACCGGTCAGGAGTACAAACCAGGCGTGGCCCCACCTGCCCAAACCTCCTCTGCTCCTCCTTCTGTGGCCCCCTCTTCATCCTCTTCCTCCTCCTCAGACATGTATGATCGCGTTGCACAACAGGGGGAGGTAGTGAGGAAACTGAAGTCTGAAAAAGCCCCCAAGGTATAAAGATGCTCAGCTGTGCTCAAAAGAGAGATGTTTGACAATTTAAGTTTAGGTGATTAAGAGTGATTACAATGTATTTTAATATTGCTATTTACAAACGTGAATGTGGTATATAGGGAAAGTAGAGTAACTTGACTACTTTACACATAGCCTTAGTGCACATCTATATGTAAAAGGTCATTACTGCTTACAATTAGGATTACACCAGCCAGCTAGGTTATTGCTAGGAGGAACATTTTTGTTTGTTTATGTTTTTTGTTCATTAGCTGATGTTTTTTTGCATCCCATGCTGCCTTGAAACAGATATGAAGCTAGACATTTCCAATAGTGTGCCGTTTCTGTCTTCTTAAATGTTTATACAAATGGCTATGAACATATTTAACTGTTTGTCCATGCCTTTCCAGGACCAGATCGATGCTGCAGTGAAACAGCTTCTGGCCTTCAAAGCTGAGTACAAACAGCTCACAGGTCAGGAATACAAGCCTGGAGCCGCTCCGGTTCAGAAAACCCCAGCCCCCACCCCCGCCCCTGCCCCAGTCAAGAACAGCCCCAGCCCTGCTCCTACTGCCACCGGCCTCTACGAGAAAGTCTCACAGCAGGGAGAAGCGGTCAGAAAACTTAAGGCTGAAAAGGCACCCAAGGTAAGACTGTCTATGTGCCACTGCCAGTATCAGCTCTTGCATGTGACAGTATTTTCACCACAGCAGAGAAGCATCCACCGGTTACTATTGACTACTATTTATATTTATAGTCCCATATTCATCAACATGCATTGCTCAATCCTGTGTTTATATGTATGTATGGAGCTTGGAATACTTAGCCTATTGAGATATCTCAAAAAGCCCTGGAGCAAATTTTCTTGGTGGTGCTATTTTGATAAATAAACCACAGATTTGAAGTGTAAACAACTATACTCAAGCCTTGAAAACTTGTTATATAATATTTGGAAATTCAGACTAACAAGTGTTAAGTTTTATCCTCTTGCATTATTGTGTTACTCCCTGCTGCAGTTTTGCCGAAAATGTTACAATAGTTTACGATGCATTATTATGATGACCAGCCCCACAGGTCAGTGCTATGCCTGCTGGGGAAATGCTGCATGTTAGGGGCTGAGCACTGATGTGTTGGGTCAAGGCAAGTGAAGCAGATTTCCACAGTGGAAAAGTGCAATAATTGCCAATAGATCTCCATCTTCTGCCAGTTTTTTAAGAAAAAAATGTATAATAACAAGAAACTATTTTAGGCTGCTGCCACTCATATTATTCAGGTTCCACTGGCTGGTTTTATGAGTTGTTTTTTTTTCTATTTATGAGCTGTACCTCACCTTTCTCTGTACCATGACCCTTTCTGCTGGTAAAATACTGTAGTTACTCTTCTCACAGTTTTTTAAAAATGACACAAACTCCTCTAGACCATGGAATTACTTCAGAAATAGAGGAATTATCAACAGTTTTGGTTCTTCTATGCTATAGATTATATCCAGCTGTAATATAGTTGGAACAAAAGAACAGAGCATTGTTAGTACAGGTATGATATATTGTCTAATAAAGATGCATTGGCGTGAAATGAGAGATGAGTGCATTGCAAGTAGTGTCAAGTTTCATCTTGTCTGGTTGTGAGTCTTCAGTCTGAACTCCAGTTTATAGACTGTGACTCACACCTCTGTTTTTATTTGGTTTAAATCAGGATCAGGTGGATGCTGCAGTGAAACAGTTGTTGGCTCTCAAGGCAGAGTACAAACAGCAAACTGGACAGGAGTATAAACCTGGACAACAAGCCCCAGCTAGTCCTGCACAGACCCAGCCCTCAGCACAGTCTAGCTTGTCCCCAGAAGCCCAGGGGATGTTCTCACAGGTCGCCCAACAAGGAGAGCTGGTGAGAAAGTTAAAGTCTGAAAAGGCCCCCAAGGTAAGCGTTTCATCAAAGTTGAGTGGAATAGAGCCATTAAGAGATGAAAGATAATAAGATTCTGACAATGCCTGTTCCTGTTTTAGGATGAAGTAGATGCAGCTGTAAAAACTCTCCTGGATCTGAAGAATAAGTACAAGACACTCACGGGAGAAGAGTACAAACCAGTGGCTGCTGCTGGAGCCACCGGAGGGGAAAACAAGAACCGCAAGGAGAGAGAGAACAAGTCTGAGAAACAGGGAGGAGGAGGAGGAGCAGGAGGAGGGAAGAAGGGTAAAGGAGACAAGCCTGGCCAGGGCAAGGAGGCCGCAGGAGGAGCAGGAGGAGCTGGAGATGGTCAGGGACCCAAGAAACAAACACGGTGAGAGACGGGAAACAGATGAAAGGAGCGAGGGCAAGACAAAAGATGAAGATGATTAAATATGATGTCTCTTTGGCTGGAAGTAGTGACTAATACACTGTTTAAACCTGCCAGTTAATGTTGTGTATAAGAGGTGACTCCAATTGGTAAAAACATGCTCGAGTTGTTTTAAAGCCTGTCTTCAAGATTTAGGTAAAATGATAATCCTTATTATAAAATCAACTGTCATTATTATGTCAGTGTTGAAAAACAAACTACACTTTTTGCATCTGAATCTGGCTTTTCTACTTTGGACTCTCCCTCACTGTGTGTAGAGGTGCAGATGTTGATGTTTCACATTTAAGTAAAAACCTCTGTCGTATTATTTTGCTTGCAGTGAATTTTTCTTCCTCATCTTGCATGTGTAGTAAATTCTTGTTGAATACAAAACACAGAGGAATAGATAACATTATTACACTTGGTTTTCGTAAATTGTGGAATTGAGTGGAAAGGTAAATTCATATTGTCCTAAGTAGTAGAATAGAAACTGTTTGTAATAATAGCTTTATTGTCGCCACAGGGAAATTTGTCCCTTTGAATTTTACCCATCCCAATACACACACAGTACCTAGCATCAGCATTACCTCGAGTTTATGCTCAGGGACCAACTCCGGATTCTCAGCAGTAGTTGGAGAATTAACTGATATGCACCTGTTTTTAGATTTAAGTAAGTATATATTGGCACTGACATGGACACAGGAGTTGTTACCACTTAAATGACTCTGCACATGCAGCTGTATGTCAAGTAGTGGTTGGTTTTATAGAAACTCTACAATGTAATAGAACTCAATAAACCAGTGATTTGAACTGAACTGATTAAGTCAACGAATACCAGAGCATTAAAGGAACACAAGGCAGATGACGATGTGAGGCTTTGACTCTGAGGACGGATCATCTGTAGGCACAGCCGTGAGCTTCATTAATTTAATGACTGCAGAGGCTTTATTAGATTCAGATCTGGTGAGTTAAAGTGGTTGGTGTGATTTGCATTTGTTTGACCGGTTTGCTTCCAGCCTTGTGTTTACCGGCTTTCCAATAGTGCTGCATTACTAATCCTGTTGAGTCACATCTAGATGTCAGATAAGATGCAAAAAGTACAATAAAATGTGGTTCTTCAGCGCATGAGTAAACATGAAATTATTGCAACAATAATGAGGATTATCTTTATAGACAGAAATCATAAAAGCAGTTGTTCTCTCCACTGGTTTTATTATTTCTGCTTTGAAACGCTGCATGGTTTTTGAGAAGGCTGTGAATGGCTGTGTGTTCAGTTTGTTGCTTTAAAACATTGAGCATTGATTGATGCATCTCATACTTCTACCTAAAGTTTATACCTTATCCACATATATGTTGATATTTTTATTATTTTTGGCTTATTATTTTTTTTATTATTATGTGGGTGAGGAAGCTGTTTTTAAGCTTGAGTGCTTCAGTTTTATTTTTGCATTTTGTATTGCATTGAGTATTATTATTTTTGGGTTTTTTTAAATGTTTTTGTCTTAACTCTTCACACTGTTGTTTATTAAAATGTTTAACTGCATCACAAATAACCTAGCAGTTTGAAATAAGAAAAAAAACCCTCACTTGTACAGGAATGAACTGAAATAGTTATAGATCTTTGTGTTTTGTTAATGATTTTTTTTTTCTCCATTTTTATGTGTTCATCATGCTAACCGAGTCTTGTGTCCTGAAAGGTTGGGCCTGGAGGCGAGGAAAGAGGAGAACCTGGCAGACTGGTATTCTCAAGTAAGTTGTAAAAAAAACAAATGCGCTAAACGGTTATCATTTTCCAACCTAAACACTATAAATACAGGATGTCTAAAATTGTTTGACAACTTTCCTTTTCCTCTTTTAATCTGATATTCTTGTTCAGGTCATCACTAAAGCAGAGATGATTGAGTACTATGACGTTAGTGGCTGCTATGTCCTGCGGCCATGGTCTTTTGCCATCTGGGAAGCAATTAAAGACTTCTTCGACCGGGAGATCAAGAAACTAGGAGTGGAGAACTGCTATTTCCCCATGTTTGTCTCTCAGGCTGCACTGGAGAAGGAAAAGACACACATCGAAGATTTTGCTCCAGAGGTAACCAGGATGTGACTTAATTCCTGCTCATGTTTGAAATAAAATCAAGAAAGGAAAGGCTTGATTATGATGTGCAACAGAACACTATGACTGAACGTTGTCACTTATTCAGTGATCGTGGTGTTTTTTCTCATCAGGTTGCCTGGGTCACCCGGTCAGGAAAGACTGAGCTGGCAGAACCCATTGCAGTCAGACCCACCAGTGAAACAGGTCTGGACCACAGCTGCAGTGTTTATTAACTGACATGCGTATGCTTAAGAGTCTTACTCATTTTAAAACTTTTTTCTTTTTTTTTTAACCTTAAATTGTGGACTTGTTTGCTGCAGTGATGTACCCAGCCTACGCTAAATGGGTCCAGTCCCACAGAGATCTGCCAATCAAACTCAACCAGTGGTGTAACGTCGTGGTCAGTACCATTTTATGTGTTTACATCTAAAAATGCTGTTTATATCATTTCTACATTTTACTGTTACTTAAAAATAATTGCAGTTGATCTAAATAGAGCGTGTCAGCTAATTTTGCCAATTTTTAGTCTTTCAAATCAATATTCAGTCATAAAATCACAGTTGACCACAAACACATAGACACAGTAGAAAATTATACAAATCTTGCTGAAGAACTTTACCTCACTCTCTGCACTTTCTTATCCAGAGATGGGAGTTCAAGCACCCCCAGCCCTTCCTGAGGACAAGAGAGTTCCTGTGGCAGGAGGGTCACACCGCCTTTGCCACTAAAGAGGAAGCAGCTGAAGAAGTAATGGATCCAACAATGCTGCTTTACTACAACATACCTTCATTTTTTTTTATCCTTTTACCCATTAGCAGAGTCAGTTTTTGGTTATGTCTTTGCACTCATGTCTTTGTACTGTCGATACTGTAGGTGTTGCAGATTCTGGATCTTTATGCCAGAGTGTATGAGGAGCTGATGGCGATCCCTGTGGTGAAGGGAAGGAAAACCGAGAAGGAGAAGTTTGCAGGAGGAGATTACACAACCACTGTGGAGGCATTTATCTCTGCCAGTGGCCGAGCCATCCAGGTACCACACTCAAGCACTTTAATTTGTTCTGGGTCCTTTAATTCACTCACAAACACACAGATTTTGGATAATTATAAGTCAAGTTTATGTATATAGTTTTTTGTTGTTTTACATAAAGACATCATAAACTGCTTTACAATAAAATTAGAAGTAAAAATTCATTATTTTTTCACAGAACCATGTTAATGTTAACCACAAAAGAGGAGTTCATCTGGCCTTTTCTGTTTTTTCTTGATGTCTTAGGGTGCCACATCCCACCACCTTGGCCAGAACTTCTCCAGGATGTTTGAGATCGTATTTGAGGATCCAAAGAATCCAGGTGAGAAGCAGCTGGCCTTCCAGAACTCTTGGGGAATCACAACCAGAACCATTGGTGTCCTCACGATGGTCCACGGAGACAACATGGGGCTTGTCCTGCCACCCAGGGTCGCCTGCCTACAGGTATGGTACAGACACACTCACTCTGATAAAGAACTGAAAATGAAGTATTAATACTATGTTAGACAAGAATAAAGATGACTCCAGATTTCTAAACCAAATGAGCTCAGTATTTGTAGAAAAGTCAACAAGAATGCCCTCTTGGTAAAAGCCTTTAAATTTCCAGAATAAAAAACATCTACAGCAGCTTTAACATTGTGTATTCACAAAAATAAATAATTAACGAGTCTGTTCTGATAATAACTGGCTATCTTTTCTTGGATAACATCTCTAAGTAAGCTGAAAATGTGCAAATATTGTATGTACAGCTGAACTTTCTCTTCCTCCTCTAGGTTGTCATCATCCCATGTGGGTTGACGGCTGCTCTGCCAGAGCAGGACAAGGAGGCATTGTTGGCTCAGTGCACTAAGTACTTGAAGAGACTGCAGGAAGCTGGAGTCAGAGTGAAGAGTGACCTCAGGGACAACTACTCCCCAGGGTGGAAGTTCAACCACTGGGAGCTAAAGGTCAGGGTTCACCTAATTTTAATGCATTTAACATTCACTAAAGATAATCAAAGTCAATGTTGCAGGTATTCATGTCCCTCTTGTGTGATTTGTCTCTCTTTGTGTCTCTTCCCAGGGAGTTCCAATCCGTTTAGAGGTTGGTCCTAAGGACATGCAGCAGCGTCAGTGTGTTGCAGTGAGGAGAGACTCTGGCGAGAAGGTGACAATTCCAGATGCTGAGGTGGAGAAGAGGCTGACTGCCATGTTGGAGGACATCCAGAACAGCCTGTTCACGAAGTAAGACACTATTCGCACTTCAGTGTCCACCATATGAGGGTAGATGTTAGAATTATCCATGCTGTGATAAGTTGAAGGCTCAAAGGGGCTTGGACTGAGAATGGCATCTTGTATAGTGAACATAAAATAAAGATTTTTTTACAATCTGTTTTACTCAGAGCTTCAAATGACCTGAAGACTCACATGGTGGCTGTAGACACAATGGAAGAGTTCCAGAAAGAATTGGACCAAGGCAAGGTGAGTAAAGGAAAACTCAGCACAAAATATGTTATACTCTGCACTCACCCAGGGGAACAGTTTATAATACTTTATACTCTCTTGTTTTGTAGATTGTCCAAATCCCATTTTGTGGAGGAATCGAGTGTGAGGACTGGATCAAGAAAACCACTGCCAAGTACGTCCAATATAGTACAGCGCGGAAGTTGAACGGATGGATGAGCTTTAATACAGTCATTGTCCACATTAAAAAGCAAACCTATCACATAAATTAGGCTGCGTAAGACTGTGGTTGAAGTAGAGGTTGTTAACTGAAACATATATATGTTTTTTCATGGATGAGATGGAACAATAATTGGGTGGCCACATGTTTCCACACATACCTGCTGCCAGTACCTGTTCATGTTTTTCACACTAGTGATAATATATAGGAAGATGTAGAAGAGTTATTCAGTCTTTCATTAAAAGATGGAAACATTGTGCATGCATATGTGTACTCAGTTTCCTCTTCTTATATAAACATTAATATGCTCCCAATTACTTGTGATTGTTTTGATTTAATCGACTAAAGTTTTTTTTTTTGTCATCAGGGACCAGGACCTGGAACCTGGAGCTCCATCCATGGGAGCTAAGAGCCTCTGCATCCCCTTCTCACCCCTGAAGCCCCTGCAGCCCGGTCAGAAGTGTGTCTGCGGTAAAGAGCCTGCCCAGTACTACACCCTGTTCGGGCGAAGTTACTAAGGACCTCTGCTGGAGCATGACCATGAAAAGGGCTTCGCTACTGTGTCTCATGTCCTTCTCTTTTATCTCAGCTCTTTGTGAGTGTTGGGGTAGCTACGATATGGCCGTGATGGAATACTGTCATTTAACAGACAACACGCTACTTATGTTTTTTATTGGGTTTTTTTAACCTGTGATATGTCATTATTAAAACACCCAAATAAAAGATGTACAAGGGATGGACACAATGGAAAAAAAAGTTACTCTTAGAGGATTTCTGTTCTGTTAAGCAATTTTCTTTTTTCTTTTAAATAACCCCTAATGTAATGATTACATAACACCATGTTTTTGTTAGAGTTCATGGATTGAATGAATTCAGGAATTTTTCAGTATTGGAAATAAAACATAAATTGTATTTAACAATGTTTCCTGATAAACGTACTGTCTGGGGAAAAATACTTGGAGTCTGTATTTAGTCCAGTCTCTCACAGCCATACTGTCTCAGGAACTCTGTAAGCACTCAGGCTGGTAATTGGCATGTTCTTCACACAGCTTTATCAGCCATTACTCTGTCAGTAAATCTGGTTTTGTGGCTCATGGTTCACAGTTCAAATTCCTCAGACTCAAGAGAGCCTATTGACGTAATGCTGTGATGAACTGTATAAGCTTAATAACCAGTTATGTAGCCTTCTGTCATCTCTTTCCCATGAAAAAACTCTAAAAACTTGACAATAAAATACTTTACATTGAAAACTGTTGAAATGTCTGCTTATTATTAATTTGCACTCACCAGTAAATACAAATACTAATCCTTTTATTTTAGTTACAAATTTTAGTTACGGAAAATATATTTAGTAAAATATTGTACATTCTGCTGACATCTTAGATTTCCTAATCTTCCTTATGTTACAAGCTCTTTGGATCTTTGGTATTCCATAATGTGGAGGCTTGGCAAAGCAACAGATAAATACATCCTGTATTTTCAAAATAAAATATTTTAACATCTAGGGGTGATTGGTAGAAATATCCCACTTAGATTTTAATTATCAGCATTTCCAAGCTGTAGAAACTCATAGGGCAATGAAAGAAATGCATTTGTCCATGTCTGTCTGATGCAGTCAATATTTGCGGATGTGTAAAATTTTAAAGGAGTCTGACTTTTTTCCAACTGCTGCTGTATATGCAAAATAAACTACACAACATGTGAAGAAAATTATTAAAGTTCAATATTTAACAGGACTTCAATTTTGAGACGGCATGTAAAGATAATGCAACACAAAGAAAACAAATAAGTGACGCGCACACACACACACACACACACACACACACACACACACACACACACACACACACCGGAATCAGAAGTAAATTACACTTGACTTTTATTGTGAAAGGTTCCGTAGGAAGTGGTTTCCGTTGGCTTCACTCTGACTGAGTCTCTGACAGGCCGGCCGAGCTGCAGTCTAGCCCAGTTTAGACACCACCACCACAGAAATGAGCGACAAAGGTCTGTCGGACGATGCGGCGGCTGCAGCTTGTAAAGACGGGGACGCCATAACTAAGGTGAGTTACGTGTTGTTGTCGGTTAATTTAAGGTAACTTTAATCTTGCACCGGACAGATGCAGCTAGCAGCTTCACCAACAGGCCAAAAAATACCTTAAGTTAACCACCCATTTACCCTGCGCCCATTATCGGACAGGCGCGGTTTTGCATTAAAAGTCAAATATGTCGCTTAGTATTCTGATTAAAAGTGACTTGGCTACATTTAATAATAAATTCCATGCGTGTGAAATGCATTGTCACGACAAACATACCGGCATGTAGCTACCTAGTTAGCTTCGAACTGATAGATCCAAGCTAGCTGACTTATAACTGAACTTTTCCCCAGTGCGCGCTCCAAATACTCCAAAGTTGGAAGGAAAATTGAAACCTGTGAACTCTATGAAAGCATGTGTACAACAAGTCTGTGCGTAACGAAAGAACGGAGTAGTCGGTATTTAAGGCGCGGTCGTTGGTTCACAGGCGGGACTGGAAATACGGCGTTAAAAACATAAGCTACTCCAGTTTAACACCTTTTAACACATTACCTATTTAACATTTCAGCATCTTACTTTACATGAACCTGCTTTTATGCTCATGACACATCCATATTTGGTGTTCATGCCTAGTTGGATCATTTGTCATTTTGATTATACAGTGTCACTGGTGTAATATGAGTACTTTAACTCGTTTATTGTATTTAAGTACTGTAGTGTAATGTTTACTCCAACGCAATTTGTCTGTCAGCTTTATTTACTTTTCACACTATACTTTATTGCATCACCCTTTTGTCCAGTGAAACTATAGGGGATGATGGTTAAAAAAAATAAATATCATGTTCCTTTTAAGTTTAATGAACTCTTCACCTCCCTGGAAAACAGTAAAAAGTTCAGGAAAAGTTTTTGGGGAAATTCTCCTTGTTGCATTTTATTTAAAGTGCATATAAATACATGAACTAAGAGTAAAATACACACCACTTGAAAAGGGAAAAAAATTAATTGTTCATCTTATTTCATTGTTCATTCATTGTTATTCTGTCCATCTTCTCATGCTTTACAATTGTCTAGGAAGTTTTAGGCAATATTCTAAATTTCCCCAACTCAGAAAAGGTTTTGTGAGATGTGTGGGATACTGGACAGTGATGGTAAAAATAAGTGGTTGAAGTGTAGATTAAACCCAGGTTTTACAAGAGTATACGTTCTTTACTCATGTTAAGGTACAGGTACTTATCTTAACCAAAGTACTTATTCACCTTGTCTGATGTTTGTGTACCAAACATATAAAGTAGCAAGTAGTGAGTAAAAAGCAGCCCTTTGGAATGCTTCTGTTTAAAGCTAACTAAACCCATTTATGTATAAAGACTTTTTAACTCATTCTAATTTCAGTAATGAACATAATGAAATTTCAGTTTGGTGCAATGTGCAAATTAGCTTTTGTCTTCAGCAACAACGGTCAAAACCAAATGTATATCCCCTGTTTGTTGTGTGGTCTAAACCATCTTTTCCATTAACCTTAGGTCAGGATCAGTCTGGTTATTACGAATATCAGTGATCTAAAATAAAAGTGATAGATAGTCCCCTTGAATGCAGAAGTTGGTATAACTAGTATTTGAATACAGAACTTCTGCCTGATGGTTGAGTATTATGTTCTCCTCAGACCCCAGCAATGCATTGTTGTCCTCTGTATTGGGCACAAGTTTCACAGCTTTACTTTAAAAAAATAAAATAATAATAATTTTTTTTAAAAATGCTGTCCTGCAAAATACATTCCAGTAAAAAAAAATCTGAAAAATGTTGCATCATGCTGATTTAAATCAATTTAATAATTTAATGTAAAAAATCCAAAACATTTACTTATTTGGTCTCAGTTACTTCAGTAAAGGATTAGAATCATTTTTCCACCATTGTACAGTAGGTACTAAAAAATATAAAATCCATTTCCTTTAAGACAGGGCAGGAACACGATCCCTCAGACTGGCAGTATGATAAACAGGTTCAAGTTATTTTCCCATAAAATTAAAACAAATATTTTGATGACAATAACAATCTAGACACGCCTCAGTATCTTACATGTTAAACTTGTATTTTGTTTCTAAAACAAATAATAATTGGATCTGGTCTGATCTGTTCAGTGCGTTTGTACTAACCGGTGTGTAGTTCTCACATTTGTAGATCACTCAGTTATGCACACTTGGTAGCACTGAGGTGCAGTTTGGCTAAAATCCCTTTCACAAGTGAATGCCAGGGTACATTTTTCCCCCTGATGGAATTCAGGCACTACCGATATGCTACCTGTTAACTCTATCTGTGAAGGCGATGTGGTATTTGTCTACAAGGCTCCTGTATGGTTTCTGCAGTTATTTAGACTGTCTTAAATCCAAATAATGTACATTTCAGGCCTTAGGATTTTCTTCTTAAGCTTTTGACATGTTGTAAAGTGTGATTGGATTCAGTACTTGGTTAAAGCCTGGTGAAAATGGCAGATTTGGGAAAACTTTAAGCTGACATAAAACGCCACAATCAAACACCTGCCAGCAGTGTTGATTTGTATTCACACTGGGAGCAAAACCACTGTCTGGGATGTGAAATAAGTCTTAAACTGCGCTCATAATATTCTTAATAAGGACTTAAAAAGCCTTACATGTAACTTGTTGAAACCTGCAGATATGTTGTTCTTTTCAAAACCAGAATCTGTTAATCCTTATGACTTATTTATTTTTCTAAAGGTACTCCAGACTTATCCATGTTTTTTGAGCTGATATGAGTGCACTGTGACAAAACACTTCAATGCTAGTGAAGCAATATTTGACTCTTTGTCACAGTAGTTCTTGCCAAAGTCAAGGATTATAATGCATACTTCACATCCACTCAGAGTAGATATGCACATGTTACTAGGTTTCCTGTGTCTGCGTGTGGATGTAGTCGATACTCCATGTACATGTACACACAGGATATGTGAAGTACAGCAAAATCCATTACTTGTCCAGTTGTGGCTAATGTTAGCCTATAAAACACATGCTTTTTGTGTATGGGTCGATGTGTAATAACGGTTTGTCATAGCTGGTGCTGTTAGTATTGATTCTAGAAAAGTGGATTCTAAAGGATGGATGAACACCACTCTCCTTAACTTCTTGTGTTCAGCTGAGTTCAGATTTTTCACGGTAAAAGCCATAGTATCTGATCAAATCATTCAGTAAAACCTTTATGGAAAGCTGTCATCCTGAAAGAAACCACTCAAATCTGGGTTTTCTACAATTTGCCACCCATCTATACCTCTTTTTTTCAGCTATCCTTGGTCCCATCCATTAGCTACATCTAGTTTCAGCAGGTCATTGTGTGGTGCAGCATTTACAAAGCTGTTGAAATGTTCTTTGTGCCATTTATGTTTCTAGTAGAACTTATACTTTAAAACAGTTTAGAGAGAAATACTACAGTGAAACACAGGGAATTTTTTTTTTTTATCTGTCATATGTATCAAACAGGTTTTGCTTTGTTTTTGTGCAGGATTTCATGATGCAGCAGACTATGCTGCGAGTTAAAGATCCAGTGAAATCCTTGGATTTCTACACCAGAATCCTCGGCATGACGTGAGCATTCATATGGACTTCAGCTCATTGAACAGACGTCCTCTATTGAACTCCATATTGAAGCAACCAGTTTTTAAAATGACATTTAAGATCTAGAATCCCAAATATTTAAACATACTCTGCATGTTTCTGAGACAGAGAGTTGCACATCCCCTTGACTGAAAAAGCTAACTTCTCTCTCATGTGCAAAATCTTTCAGGCTCCTGCAAAAGTTTGACTTCCCCCCCATGCGTTTCTCTCTGTATTTCTTGGGTTACGAAGATAAAAAGGAGATACCTACAGATGTTAAAGAGAAGACAGCCTGGACTTTTTCCAGAAGGGCCACTATTGAGCTGACACAGTAAGAGTCCATGTTCGGTTATATGTACAAGTTTCCTATGGGGTCTCTGAATACCTACAAAAGCACTCTATGAAACCAATGTAGTATTGTTATAATAACAGAATGTTTCAAAAGTCTTGAATTTACAAATACATTTAATACTTTAAAGTCTTTAAAAGGTAATTAAATTTAATATGGTCGGTCTTGCGTTATGTTGTCATAAATTTGTTGGTTGAATGATGTTCAAATATGTCTGGGAAATAAAAGACGGTAACATTCTTCTCTGTTCTACTATTTCTAGCCCGATAATTATCACTAACTTTGCCTTCCCCAGTGACAAATGACTCAGAAATAAATAGATTTTTCTTTCTCCTTTTCTTGGAGACACAAATTTGTGCCAGTATTGCTATGAAATAAGCTGTGAAATGGGCATTAAATTCTGTTCTAAGTCATCTTAAAAAGACTTGATTTGAACTTGTGGAAACTTTTAGGAACCCTAGATGTAATGTGCGTCAGAAGAATGATGTACACCATCTCCTGTTGTATCTAAACCAAATCCCTCCGTGTTTTTTTCCTTGTTTCAGTAACTGGGGCTCAGAGTCTGATGAAAGTCAAAGTTATCATAATGGAAACTCAGATCCACGTGGCTTTGGTAAGATCATTTTTACAGTCTTTAAAATAGATATAAAAGACTGCGGGTTTGAAGACCGGTTTGTTTATGGTACTTTTGGCAGGACACATTGGAATTGCAGTTCCTGATGTCTACGCAGCCTGCAAACTGTTTGAAGAGCAAGGAGTCACATTTGTCAAGAAACCTGATGATGGTAAGACCTTCTCTGTAGTTTCACCTTTTGTAGAAGTGTCCTGCTGGCAGTTTTTAGTTCATATTTCCTTGATCGTCTTTTATAATTCCCATAATTACAGGTCAACTGATTGTTACACCATATATAATCAATGTATTGCCTTTTATCAGCCTAATTCTCCTTCCCTCCCTCCTTTTATTTGCTCAGGTAAAATGAAAGGTCTGGCTTTCATTCAGGACCCTGATGGTTATTGGATTGAGATTCTGAGCCCTAACAACATGGTGTCTATTACATCCTAAACGCCCTGAACATCAGCGTTACCTGCTGCAGTGCATACAGACCAGGATTGCTGTGGCTTCACTGGGAGAGCAGAACACTGGGGTTTAGCAAACAATTTAGCAACATACGCCTCAAAGCTGAGAGAAAATGGACTGACATCTGAGATTGCCTGCAAAATGGAAATCGGTGTCCCCTGGCATGGGCTGGACATGGCAGTTTAGATAAGTTGGTTATTTCTATAAATAGCGACTACTTTTGCTGTTGAGTTTGTCTGTCATTATCAGTTTATTTGTCTTCCTGAAATAATCTGTAATAAATGTGAAAGGCACCAGTCAGATGGATATTTTTTCTTCTTCTAGCAAAAAGTTGCAAAATTAATTTGCAATGTTTCCACATAAAAAAATGACAAAGTACAGCGAAAATAAAAATATGTACATCTCTCAGTTCAGCTGTAATGTACGAAGGAGCATTAGGGCCATTTATGAAGGAGAAGATATTTTTTGATGATGAGATTAAAGTCAACATGTCGACATTAAACTAAAAATTTCCGAGAATAAAGTTGAAATTGGATATCGACTTTAATCTTGATGGGTCGACATTAAACTTGGAAATGTCGAGAATAAAGTTGATGTCCCATAAAGATTAAAGTCGACATCAAATTAAAATTTTATTCACGGAATTTCGACTTTAATGTTGACTTTAATCTCGTCATATCAAAAAATATCATCTCCCTCATGAATGGCCCTAATGCTCCGTCATAGTAATGAAGTTGAAGTCAGTGTAGTAAATCTGAAATGATGCATTGTTGGTTTAAAATTCACATTTGCCACAGAACTATTATCAGTGAGGCTCCTCTATCCGTTGTGTGTGCCGTGTACTGAATAAAACAACCTAGAAACAATACAATCTTTGGTCATTTAGCAAAACCTGAATGAAGTAGTTGCAGCTGTAAATGTGCATGGGACAGTCTTAGATGTTCCAACGTGACAATGACCCAAAACACAGGGATAAGTCGACCTGTCATCGTCTACAGCAGAAAAAATTGTAGGTGAAGGAGTGTACATCTCAGTCTGCTGATCTCAGTATCACTGAGCCACTTTGGGGGGGGGGTCTCAAATATGCAGTTTATGTAAGAAAACCCAAAATCTTAAAGGAACTGAAGGTGTTTTACCAAGAAGAACGGGCATCTTTACCATAGGAGAAAAAAAAGGCCTTCACCCACAACGACCACAAAAGACTCGAAGCTGTCATTGATGTTAAAGGAGCCGGTACAGAGGATTAAATAGTACGGTATGTACACTTTGGATAGTTTCTGTTCTATGATTTTAAAAAGAGCAAATGTGTCTGATAAATACCTTCTTCCAACCACTAGCAATGAGTGAAAAAAGTTTTGTGTCATTCATATTCGCTGAAAAATGACCAAAGAATCACAAATTCTACTAGGGTATGTCAACTTTTGAGCACAACTGTACATATATGTAATAATATCAGTGAAATTCTACCCTGAAGCTGCTCCAGAGTTGTGTTAAATCATGAATGCCACCCATCTTTGTCTCACCTGTCACTTGTGTTTTGTGGCAGCAGGAATCTTAGAATAAATAATAAATGCCATCAAAGTAACTGCTCCTGTTGTTCAATGTGAGTGAGGGCTGTTCTGTGCTCAGTGGCTACACCTACTCTTCCCATCTTCCCCACTTCAGTGGTCTGGATTAAACAAACCCCAGGTGAAAGATAATGGACTGTACCGAGAAGAGGAACATTCTCTGCACAAATCCGAATGGAAAAGGCAGCATCAAAGGAGCAGTCATGCTTTGTAGTGCGGTATAATGGAACCTTCACCGGACATGAAGAGAAGCATTATTTTCAGTCTCATGAATAAACATTTGCAGACATTTAAATAAATCGTCTCATTGTAAGGTTAAAAAAAAAAAAGATGGCAATTAGACTGTCTTCTTAAATTGCTTAAGTTTAACACATTCAGGCGGACGACTGGTTAGAGCTGCTGAGTTTTAATTGCACATGTTTTTCAGAAGTGCTGTGTAAAATAAGCCTTAGGCCAAATTTACACTTATTTTAGTTGTCACACTTGTATTTCTAAGTCTCTGGAGTATCTAAACATAACACATAAATAGGAATAAATTAGAAATTTCAGTTACTACAGACCAAAGTGTCAAGTATTTAGTGTGAACTCCCCTTATATATAACTAACTGTTAATCTTTTGGTGTTTTAACAGCAGGTTTCACACAACGCAAGTGTTTCCTATTCAGTGGCCTTTTTTCATGAGAGTAACATGATTATAGAATATATCATATTGCATTACATTTAGCAGATGCTTTTATCCAAAGCGATTTACAATAGATGACATAAACATAGCATATAGCACTTGCAGATATAAGGAGTACAGGAAATAGAGAATAATAGGTGCGACTACCCACTGGGGTTAGTAGGGTTTTTTTTTGTTTTTTGGGTGTGTGCAGCTCAGACATCAGTGCAGTAAATAGTCTTTAAAGAGGAGAGAAGTATATACTTGGTAATGATTTCAATGTGTTTTCTGTTCCTTTATATTTGCATAATTTTCTTCCTGTATCTGAAAAAAGAGGAAGAAATGAACATATCTGTTCATTACAGTGAAGGCTTTTACTCATGACCATATAATGGTAAGTCCTCCTATTCTCCTCCTATTCTTCTTTGTCTAATCCAGTGTGTTCGAAACTCAAAAATAATAGTATAACCTAGAAATAATGACTCAGGGATAATGATACAGGGGTGTCAAACATGCAGCCCGGGGGTCAAATCCAGCCTATCTGGCTGTTGTGATGACTTAATGAAATGTTAAAATGAAACTAATAGATTAACAATCATTTTAGTTCAGGGGCCAGAGACAGAACAATTTAATGTCAAGTGGGTCAAATCTGTAAAATACTACCATAATATCTAATAAATACTTACAACTCTGTAAATATTTTCATGTATTTACACCAAAGCTAAGTATCATTTTGCAAAACAGGTGAATAATGTGAGGAAATATGAACCTGAAACATCTCAAGTGCAATTTTAACAATATTAGTATCATCTGTTATTGAATGTTTTGTGTATTTGTAGATCCACTCTGATCTGTAAGTTATAAAGTACATGTGAAAATGATAAACTGAAGCATAATAGTGTTAAAATGACACTTATTGTTTCAGTTTGTCCATATTATTTACATTGTTTTAAAGTGTAGTAGTAAAGCATGATGTAATTTCATTTTTTTCATTCTAAAACATAAATAAAAGTTTGGAGTTGACATTATTTCTATATTATTATGTTATTATTTTACTGGTTTGGCCCACTTCAGCTAAAATTTGGCTGAATGAGGAACTGAACTAAACTGAGTTTGACACCCCTGCTCTGATACTAGTTTACCACTAGAGGGTATTCTTAACCATGTCAGTCACTGGTCACACATCATGGTTAACAGACTTAACAAAGTGTAACCGTCAACTGCAATGAAGAGATTTCCAGTATTTTTAAATAATTTACAACATTTGGTGCATTTTTTTTAATGCCTTTCCACATTAATTATCTTTAAAACCATAAATCCAGCTGCAGGCTTAGGAGTCACTGGGTTGTACTGTGTTGCCTCTGGTGAAAAACGCCTCACGATTTACGCTCTTTCTCACAAGTTCACAGTGCATTTGTTGCGTGTCCCCCAGGGCTATAATGTAATTAACAGAGTTTGTCATTTTGCACTGCAGGTACGTAATGAGCCACTTGTTCGTCCCACCTCAACTCATCTTCTCATTGGAGACGCTTCACTGACCCTGACAATCAGCAGCCTCCAGTCCCATCCAGACCTCCTCCCAGGTGATTCAAATCTATTTATACAGCATCACTGACTGCTCTGTGACTTTAACCGTCCTGTCATCTCCTACATTGTGACAGCAAGATGTTGACAGCAGATGGTAACAAACCTATTACGCCAGATGAAGTCTACTGAATAATTCGTAAGGACAACATAATGAATACAAGCAGTAGATCAATATGCATACCATGTGAAATATAAGCTGTATTATTATGATCATTATTAGTCTGTTTGATTTATTTACCCCTTAAAGACCTTTAGGGCTATTTTTGCGGCAGTTCCCAAATTATTTTTTTTGTCTCCATTGAACCTTTCGTAAACAGTTTATCACCATTTGTTATGATATTATCCGCTGTGATTTATGTATTTTTCAGTGAAAATCATGCATTTTCCTGTATTTTATTTTACTGATGATGTAGATGTTCATAAAAACTTAGATCAAATTGAGGGTTATTAAATCAAAAACAGAGAAAAATTGAAGAAAAGGTGACTTTTTCAGTAAAGATATAAATAACTGTACTATCTACTGTCAACTCCATGGGTTTTACTTGTGAATCAATGTTGTAGAGATGATGGTGTTTCAGTATTCACTATGGAGCCTCTGAATGTCCAAATGGGTCATATTTGATAACTATGAAAAGATGAGAAACTGTATTTTACATCAATTATTTACATGAATTGATATGTTTAGTAGTTGAAAAGTTATTAAACATTTTATATCAGTGGATGGTTTTGGTTGTCAATGACTGTTTGGATTTTTATGGGTTAATCAGAAAGTGACCTGAGTAACTTTTAATAACGTTCACTCTGCACAACAATCACTCAAGTAGCATTTCTATTTCACCGTCAAAGACTAAAAAGTTTTACTGAAACAAGTAATGCCGGGCACAACAAACCCCGTGACTCATACGTATTGTAGCTTATTTTGGCATCAGTCCAACTGATGTCATTATGTCTATACGTGTGCTGATGTCAGCATATCAATTGCCTCTTGTTTGAAGTAAGTTAAAACAAAATTGATGTTTTTTTATAATGTGAAATTGTGGCCATTATAAGTAAATGGGGAAAAAAGGATTTTAAAAATTCAGAAAAAATTTGAACTTTGATCAAATTTTCCCAAAATGTAACTATATCTATTCTTCTTTACTAGCAATCGATAAACCCAATTTGGTATGAAATCGAACAATAGTTTTGCTGATACAAACATGTGAAATTTCAGCCATTATAAGTAAATGCTCTGTGTGCTGTATAATAATAGTATTAACCAAGAAGGGTTTTTTGTCTGTTTTTTCAGTTTATGTAAATCTGCAGAATCAAGATAATTGCATATTGGTAACTCTAGAATAAACTGTTGCTCAATATTCACCCAGGCTGGAGGTGCGTTTGCATGAAAGTAGTGTGAAGCTGATGTTAGCTGTGCTACCATATTCCATTATATATCCATTACATATATCCATTTTAAGTTTGGTATTTGAAGACCTCCTCTTTCATAGGGCATGTATAGTCATTTAAGACGCAATCTTGCCTTTCTATTATTCCAAATAAATTGACGAAACACCTTGTTTAAATTATCAAAGAAAGAAGACGGTAATGGCAAGAGGAGTGTCTGAAAGTAATGTAAAAATTTTAGCTAAATGATCATTTTTTATAATATTTATTCATCTTATCATGGATATGGGTAGGTTATACAATCGATTTAGCATTACTGTGACTTCTTCTACCAGGGGGTTATAGTTTGTAGTAACTATATTGTTTATATCTGGAGTCATTTTGATGCCTAGATATTTAAAACCATCAGTGGCCATTGTAATTTCAATGTTTACAGTGGGATTTTTTTTCTTCATTCAAAAATATAAATAAAGATTTTGTCTTATTCATTTTATAACCAGAAAATTCACCAAACTCATGAATTAAGTTCATCAAGTTGGGAAGGGTATTTGTAAGATCTGTCAGAAAAAATATGATCTCATCTGCAAATAGATAATGAACATTCTTGTCTAGTTGAACGCTGTAGATCAAAGGGTGTTAATATGTTATTATTATGTTATTACCCATTGAATAATTATTTCTACTAATCCAAATCTTGGGAGTGGGTTTAAAAGACAATTCCCCTCTATTCTGTCAAATATTTGCCATGCAACTACTGCATCATATTTCTCAAATAATATATTTAGAATGTGTCTGACATTGTCATAACCTTGTATTTTTTTTTTTTTTTTTTTTTTAATAAAACCTTGTTGGTCATCAACGATTAAATCTGCCATATATTTTTCTAATCTTTTGGAGAGCACCTTACATAATATTTTCACATCACATCCCATAAGACTAATTCCCCTATATGACGAGCACTCTGTTGCACCATGTGTACTATAATTATTCTGTATATATTCAACCATCCTGTACAATACATTCTTATATATATATTTTTTTTAAATACTCAATTCTATCCTTTTATCTTCATATAATATATAAAACTAACTGCACTGCCTTGTAGGACTTTATCTGTCCATGTTTTGCACCTTGTAGTTTTTTCTTCTCTCTCTCATTTATAATACAAGGTGCAAATATATATACATTCCATATAAGGACAATAAAGAGCATTCAATTCTGTTCTACTGTATTCTATATGACGCTCATTAAAGTCACATTTTCTTTAGTTTTCTTTTTTATATAAGTGAGCAAAGACCCTTCTGTTAGTTGGAGAAACGTGAAAAATGAAGTTTTGAATGATTGCTTTCGCATTTGCTGGCTTGAAAATTCATGCATTATTCTCTGTGTATAATGTGTTCTGTCTAGAATGCAGTGATCCAACAAGATGACTCATTCGTTAAGCACTAGTGTTGAAAAAAACAAAAAGACATCTGTGGAGGGTTTTGGGTGGATTTTATCGTTTTACACTTGCTTGTGATGGGGTGATAACTGGTACAAATTTTAGTTCATCATATTACAACATTTTGAACAAGATGTCACACAAGCAGGAGAAAGACTCCAACATCCACCTCACTTATGATTCTGTTTGTGCTGTACATCATCGATTATTACGTAGAATACTGTTTTATTATGTCAAGATTTATCTCCACTCTGAGGCCAAGAACCGTTTTCATGGTACCTGACCTGTATTAGTTTATTTAGGTTTATAGTATCGCTCAGAATGGGGTGTCAAACACCATCTGATTCTGGAGCATCTTGATTTCATCCAGTTTACTCTTTATTCAGTACTTCAACTTTACTGTGTTATTGGACGACATAACAAGACTTTATTAGTTTTATGAAAATTTTCAAATTTTGTTGTTGCTATGTAAAAAAAAATCAAATTTAATGAAGTTATCATATTTGGTTCCTTATCCGTAAGTGGCAAAATAATAAAATAAAAGAAAAAGAAAATAGAAGAAAACCCATGTTAGATGCAAGGAACATGTATTTTCATACATCCACATGATCCCTTTGAACATTATTCCTTACATTAGTACCATTACTTCATTATTACATTTGTACCATTACTTCATCATTACATTAGTACCATTACTTCATCATTACATTAGTATCATTACTTCATCATTCATTACATTAGTACCAGTACTTCATTATTCCTTACATTAGAACCAGTACTTCATCATTCATTACATTAGTACCATTACTTCATCATTCCTTACATTAGTACCATTACTTCATTATTCCTCACATTAGTACTAGTACTTCATCATTCATTACTTTAGTACCATTACTTCATCATTACATTAGTACCATTATTTCATCATTCCTTACATTAGTACCATTACTTCATTATTCCTTACATTAGTACCAGTATTTCATCATTCATTACATTAGTACCATTACTTCATCATTACATTAGTACCATTACTTCAT